>CM061531.1:156205485-156575323 GCA_030545055.2 Neoaliturus tenellus
ATGCTAGAATGTACGTACAATGACAGTAAAATGTTGTATTCCTGAAACAGTTACACAGGAAAACCTAATTCATTTGGAGTAATCACCAATTTGTCTTTGGATACAGTAAAACCCTCTTTATAATATAGAAAACCTTACACTTCAAATATAATATGTTTACAGCCCTTACATATTTAAATACATCTATAGAAAACCCTCAACTTATTATCTACATGGAGTCCATATCTCAACCTTTTTTCAACGCTTTTCCATATCTCCCATATCTCAACGCTTTTTTCCGCACGCGCGCGCGGAATCCGTGAGAATTGGCGGAATGGACGTGACGTCCAGTGCGAATGCGAATACTTGACGTCGATGTATAGCACCCCCTCCGGAATCGCCGGATCCATCGGTGCGAATGGATGCGAATGAAGACGTGACGTGACGTGACGTGACGTCGATGCATAGCAGCACCTTTAACAGGAACATCCGACGGTGAGGCATCCGTGAGCCGGACCTCCGGGGGCCGGATGGCGCGGGGTCGTGTCACCCTGTCACTCCAGAGCAGGTTATGCTGTCTGCATGTTATGTAACAGAGTTCCTGAACCGTCACATATCTACAGCCGTTGTATCATCCGTGAGCCGGACCTCCGGGGGCCGGATGGCGCGGGGTCGTGTCACCCGGTCACTCCAGAGCAGGTTATGCTGTCTGCATGTTATGTAACAGAGTTCCTGAACCGTCACATCCTACAGCCGTTGTATCATCCGAGAGCCGGACCTCCGGGGGCCGGATGGCGCGGGGTCGTGTCACCCGGTCACTCCAGAGCAGGTTATCCTGTCTGCATGTTATGTAACAGAGTTCCTGAACCGTCACATCCTACAGCCGTTGTATCATCCGAGAGCCGGACCTCCGGGGGCCGGATGGCGCGGGGTCGTGTCACCCGGTCACTCCAGAGCAGGTTATCCTGTCTGCATGTTATGTAACAGAGTTCCTGAACCGTCACATCCTACAGCCGTTGTATCATCCGAGAGCCGGACCTCCGGGGGCCGGATGGCGCGGGGTCGTGTCACCCGGTCACTCCAGAGCAGGTTATCCTGTCTGCATGTTATGTAACAGAGTTCCTGAACCGTCACATATCTACAGCCGTTGTATCATCCGTGAGCCGGACCTCCGGGGGCCGGATGGCGCGGGGTCGTGTCACCCGGTCACTCCAGAGCAGGTTATGCTGTCTGCATGTTATGTAACAGAGTTCCTGAACCGTCACATATCTAAAGCCGTTGTATCATCCGTGAGCCGGACCTCCGGGGGCCGGATGGCGCGGGGTCGTGTCACCCGGTCACTCCAGAGCAGGTTATGCTGTCCGTGGCGTATGTCACCGCGTTCCTGTACTGACTCACCTCTTTCATCCCCGACCTCCAACTTGCTCGATTTGTCCATATTCCTATGTGATTTCCGTCATAACTTCAAATTTCCAAATAACTTATAATTTTTTACTGTAGAGTATCATAATATCGTGTGAAATTAAGGTTAACGTAATGTAATAGATAACTTAGGAAGTGGATTGCACGCTTTTACAGGTCAATTTTGTGGCAATGTTTTCGCCGTTTTATTAGGTGATGGCAATTCTCGAGAGTTACCTAATTCTTACTCAGCTTCATAAATTATATAGATATAGGCAAACGATTAAGTTTATTCTCGCTTCATACAGTATTAAAAAAAACAGTGTAATCGAATGTAGCTCTGCTGTTTTGGGTCCAACTGTACCGTTGGATATTTTTTAATTTTTAAAACCTCTATACAATTGACAGTTAGACAACTCTTTATTATTATAATCATAGAGAACAGACATGCGCCATTTACAATCTTGTTAATATTGAATATTTAAATATTGAAAAATTCTTCTTCAGTATAGATTTTCATAATACAACTGAAACTATTAAGACTACTGTAGGATCATAATCAGGATTTTAAATTCCGCCAAGAAAAGTACTTAACTGTTCCTAAAGTTTCAATGTTATGTCAGAACACAACTATATTTAAAAAAAAACTAAGGCGGTTCTCGTTGTGTTTGAACGAGAGATAAATTTATTGTTTAAAGAAAATAGTGTGGGATGCATGAACTCGCCAATGGTCCTCTCTCTGTTTGAAAGATTTAAAAAAAATTTAGACGCAGTACAACATGTCATACTTTAAATATATTACTGTGTTGCATGCAATATATCACAAGACCCAGCAATGGCTGAGAGCTAACAAGGGTTGTGGTAGAAAATGGAATATTCATTGCCTATAAGTCATGAGGGAGATCCACAGCAATGCCATTAGCTCCCTTCTCTACGCCCTCATTCCAGTTCGCCGTCATACTTCTGTGAGTTTAATAAGACAGGCATGCCAACATCGTAGCGTTCCCTTGTTTATTGATAAATAAACACCCTTATTTTGTTTCTGCAGTCAAAATGAATAGTTTATCTCAAATTTCTTATTACTGTAGTACGCTGCTACTGTATAGTACAAAGTATTATCACGGACAATCAACAATGAGTGAAATGTGAACTAATGCTCTAGATATTTAAAAAAAGTGCCCTTTTTTTCGTGAGCTTTTTTTTTTTTTTTTTTTTTTTTTTTTTTGCTGGGTTTTATATTAATATTAGCATTTTTATATGCTGCATTCAATTTAGACAGATTGGCAATCTTGAACAACATGTAACAAAACGAAGATTTTCATTTTGCATTGAATATTATTCCCGATTCATAAATATATATGTTCGTATATCTATAAAAGAGGAAGTATGTATGTATATATGTATGTTGCCTATGGACTCAGAAACCGCTCGACAGATTGTAATGAAACTTTTACGAATTATTTCCATTATTCAAGGATGCTGGTTTGTGATAAGGTTTGGTGCAAATCTGTCCGGGCTCTGACCCAAAGGCCATACAATAGTTTGTAAAAAATCAGAAAATCTCTTTTTTATCTATTTTTATTGGTTGATAAGATCTAAAATTCAACAAAAAATTATAATTGTAGGTATTCCAGCGATTTCTTATAAGGTGAACGTGGCAGCGAGTAAGCGTAGCGAACGAGCTTAATTAACTATAATACCCCCGTCGCAGCAGCCCTGCGTACTCAGCGAATTTCCAAATTAGTAGTATTAATTATGACCAGATAAACCTGTAAACCAAAAATCATCACAAACTCATAAATATGGAAATAAATGTTTATCTCCTTATGATAAATGCAGGGAAAGAGTATGCAGGTATGCTGCCATGGGGAACACTAAAAGTAGGTTTTTAGCATAAAAAAAATTATTTTGACCATATGAAGCCGTACACTGAATTTCATCAATAATCCGTCCGATCGATCAATAATCAATAATAATCAATAATAATCAATAATAATAATGGTCCGATCGACACCAAATTTGGTAGAGATGTGTAATCCTACGTTTATTCGGATGAGTTCGAAAACCAGACATATCGACCTACCGGAAAGGGTAGTTTTGGGGGGTTTTGTACCCCAAAATTGGGTTTTTTGCATTTTTCATATGTAAATTTTAAAAATTTTTAATTTTTATTTTGACTATTGGATTTAGCTAAAAAAAAACACACAGATATTACAAAGTCTAAAGACAGTACATTGTCTTTTGTTGCTCCAATGTTAATCTTATGGAGAATAAGGATGTGTTAATATTTCACTTATTTACCAATATTGTTGGGTGAAACTTGGTATTTAGCTTCATTTGGTTGAGATTCATACATTTAAGGTAAAAAAATCTTGGTTTTTGTTCTTATCATGGCAGCAAACCTGCATACTCTTTTCCCATGTTCATCATATGGAGAATAGGCAAACTCTTTTATCTATGGACAGATATTGATGAAACTTCTATGCTAAAAACCTACTTTTAGTGTCCCCCATGGCATACCTGCATACTCTTTCCCTATATTTATCTTAAGGAGAATAGACATTTAAAATATTTCCCTATTTATGAGCACGTGATGAAATTTTGTTTACAAGTTTAGCTGGTCAAAATTAATATTACTAATTTGGAAATTCGCTGAGTACGCAGGTCTGCTGCGACGGGGGGTATTTACGAGAGTTATCGTGCCTAGGGACACATACATACACACACACACACATATATATATATATATATATATATATATATATATATATATATTTTAATGACTATTATTTTTGGTCTCTGGGCACTTAAAAACGTAAAAGTAACATGGTCCCGGGCTTAGGTCTTACCATGAGACCTACGGTAATAGCTTATTCCCTATGGGAAATTCGCTAAAATCAATTCGATCACGGGCGAAGCCGTGATGGTAAACAGATAGTTATTGAATATATGTTCATGAATATTATTTAGGGGTATATGAACACAGATAAAAATATTTGGTAAGTAACAGCAGAATTTAATATTATTGTATTTATTTGCTACTAGACAATTACAAACTACTCAGTTAAAATAAACAGAGGCCCGGACCGAACCAACCAAACGGATGTTACGCCAGTCGCAGATCAGTTAACAGGTCAGGGTCAAAGTCGGGAGGCGCGTGTACGCACCCCACCCCCATCCCTCTTGCGCACAAACACGCGTATTCAACGCATTGCGTCCTTGGCACTGCCCCCCCCCCCCACACACCGCCATCTGACCTAGCACTTCGTAGCACAGCGGCACGCTACCGCTAACACATTGGACATTGGTTGGATCAGTTGAGTTCACGGCTTATCGACATATTAAAGCCTTGGAGAGTCTATTGAGCATTTATAGCCCTTGTGGGCCAAATTGTACGATTCACCCAATAGGTCACGTCATCCAAACATAGCCAAAACGATCTGTTCATGGAGTGGTGTAGTTTAGTGCTTTGGGGTTGAAAATTGCGCCACACTTTTCTAAATGTTTTGAAAAGAAAGAGACAATTTTTGTTTTGTTGAAAGTTGTTTGCAAACTTCAATATTTATACATAAAAAATAATCTAAAGCCAGAAAATAACACATTTTTTACCAACGGTGAGGCATACGTCCCAAAACCTTATAGACGAATTACAGTATGATGTGTTTACTTTTTAGTTAAATTAATTAATGTCCCTATACTTGAAGTATTTTATTTCTTTGATTGGCAAACAATTTAACACTAGGTCGTCTTGTGTAGTTAGTGAACATGAAGCCTTTATGAATAACATTTTAAAAATCATAATGTTCTCATTTTACTCATAAGTACCGATTTGACCGAGCCTTGCTCGATGGTTTTAATTTACTTTTGTTATAGTGCCATGGTAATCAGTCTATTAAGTTTACACGATCAATTAACTATACCTCTTCACAGTTCACAGCTGTTTCAAAAAAATGCTGAAAATGGTTTATCTTATTTTTGCTTGCCTTTCGTTGTTATTTCGTTACCAAAATAGCGACCTATAAGACCAATGTTAAAAATTAAATTTTTTATAAATTAATTTGAGAGAAAATTGCATTTTTCCTTTGATTGAGGTGGTTTTAAACTTATTTTTGGGCCAAAACACTCTTAAAATTGCAAAGTTTAAGCAAAATATACCCGTAGTTTTCGAGATAGTTTAAAATAAACCGTTACAAACACTCCTCGTATTATAGGCCTACTATTGGACAATAACAAAGGATGGGAACTGTCTTTTGTTAGGAATATACAGTAGAAGACACAACTGTATCAAAATATGAAAATATCTCATCGACAGATGGTGATGGCTATATATGTAACAAAATATTTTACTTCAGTTTTACAATTAAATTGTTTGGTTTGTTATTTGTCATGTGAGGTTTTCTTCCATCATTGATAGTTCTCTGATTCGTTCGTTAATTGTGTTGGTCCGCTATATTTGTAACAAAAAATATTTAAAATATAGTCTTGCAAAAATTAGAATTCAGTTAACAATACAAGAGACTTTTATAACATTCAAACTTTTAATTTGATAACAATTGAGCGTACGCCATCAGAGTATCAGGTTATGATCTATCTCAGCTGATTCCAATGCCAAGTGTCCCCGGCTCTGATGAAGCTGTACGTTGATGACGGCCTTATTGACACTTCGACCGACCTTGATTGCATCCACTTCCACTTGGTTATTAGTTCTGTTTCCGAGAACAAATTTTAACAAGTTCTCAGAAGTTTTACCTCTTAAGTAGCTTCTTAAGAAAATAATCTGTTTCAAGTTTCTAATTAGTTTAGACAGGCCTATCAGTGTTTTTGTTTTGCATTAGGAATGTTTATTTTATTAAAATCTCCTGACTTTGATTTAAAAACATGATAAAAGCTCCCCGACAGTAAAATTCCTTTTAGAATACCTGCAACCACTAAGTAAATTACTGTGGGCCTTCAGTAGATGTCTCACGACCGCGTAAAAGAAGTGCAGTAGTTGAATTTAAAATTCAAAATACCTAGATAGACCTAGAGATACACAATTATTGTATAGATGTACAGACATAGCGTCTATACATCCGTAGATTTTTCTCCTTGGTATAATTTATAAAGTCCACAAATCAGTTGTTTTTAATTCTACATGTTGCATTAACTTCATGATATACTTATTTACATCGTAGATTAAACATGTGTGTTACTCCTTGGGAGTATTGTAGACCTATTCACTTAATCGGTGATGATTATATATAAAATTCTTAAAAATTTCCACTTGAAAAAATGTAACAGATTTATGTGATTTTCTAACCACCCCTTCCGACTTTCTAGTACTGCAAAACACATAAAACGGAATATTAAATCGTGATGTTCGTGTAAAACAACAATCAATAAGAGTGTGATGTTTTAGCGCGGTATCTCAACCCGGCGTCGGTTGGGTGTGGACCGGGTGTGTAGGGGGTGGTTTTGGCGGGGACCAAAACTGGGTCATGCACGTGCAACCCCCCCCCCCCCCCGTGATCGGGTACAACGCGGGCTTGGTTGGCGGGGAAACGGCCCAAAAAACATCAACCTCCTTGAACTTTGGTGACATTGGAGGTACGAGAATGAAATAGCGAACCTTCACAAAGGTTAGGTCGACGATGAAGGTCGACAATGAATTCATATGAAGCAGATCAATAATTATTCCTTCTAACATTGTGTTTGATTTACTAGTGATAGTTGTTTATTCTTTATCGTTGGTTTATTATTTTCTCTTTAATTCTGTGTAATTAATCCCTATGAGTTTTATAAATACAAATAAAATTATTAATTAAATATTTTATTAATTAAAATATAAATGCCGCAGAACGCATAAGCATGTAATGCAACCCACTAATTTGCAACGTATAATCATCATCTTTGCCTTTTTTTCGGAGTTTCATTTACACTGCTATAAATGAAATTTGTAGGAACGATTTTATACTTCCCAACACACATAAACATACCCGAGACCTTTCAGTAGTTTGTGTTCCATTTTATGATAAAATCAATTTGGTTTATTTGCGACATTAAAAGCATTATTTATCATTTACAAAGAATATGTTCAGAAAAAGATAATTAAAAGTGAATGTTTTATTCTAACCCTTCACGTAGCCTTTAATTACTTGATGTTAATGTACCATATAGAGATAGAAATTACGTATTTGCAGATTAATAAATAATAACGATTTAGTCCTATACCTAGCTTTGATAATTCAATTACTAACACTTTCTACTCTAGTTATTGTTTAATTACACTGCTGCATTTTCGTTCGACTTTCTTTCAATGAAGATATTACGTAAGTTATTTGTGGGCGAACGGGAAAGTTTGCAACTGCTCGATACTGTAGATGTTGTAGTCCGCAGTCGCACCAGGGGTGCTGTTGAGAATTGTAAGGTTCTCCAGACGTCTTTATTGCGGTTGTAACACCCATGGACCGACTTGGAAATCAATTTTGCAGGTTTAAGGTTTGAAGTTTGAAGTTGTAAGGTTGAGACTGGTTTGAAGTTTGTGCAACCAGACACTGGAACCAACTCTCTTTCATGCCAATAAATATTGCGAACCTCATTAGACGATTTATGTGAAAGATTCGCATTCCAATTCCATAACAGGAATGATGTGTAACAGTGATTTCCTCTTGTGGTTTAATTGATGAGACCGTTTACCAGGTTTATGTAGCGAAGATTTGTTTCACTCAATTGGGAGTAAAACTCACTGTAAATTGTAATACATAGTTGGATTGATAAGTAGCCAAGTGGCTGGCGAACGGCAACATTTTCTCAACATCGATGTCAAAAAACATGGCACCAAACTCATCATTCATTTAATCATTTTCTGTCAAATTGAATGTGATTTGCTTGAAGCATTTTAATCGAAAATGGTTAGCAATTAAATATATTATTTTAATAAAGAGATTGGTAATAAAAATAAAAGCCTTACAACAATTCAATAAAGTGAAAACATCAACAACAATCAATTCTGACAGAACAGTTCAAGTGACAGAACAATTTTGAGTGTTTCTCAGAATTCAATAAACCCCAGCTCACTTCAAGCACGGTTCCATTTTCAGATGAATTTAAAAAAAATCAGATAAATTTTTATTTATTGAAGAAAATCAACAGCTTTGAATCTATGGTTACCACAAAACAGCCGCTTTCACTCAGAGAAACATAACATAACATTTCAGTCGAGAGATAAACCCGGCTGTCAGTTGCAGAAAGCCGCTAGATTCATTTACGGATACAGAGTACAGTATCCCCCGGGCCCCGAGACGAGCTGGAGAGGACGACCCCAACCAGGGGAGGGTTGTGACAGGATCCGCAGTATTCCCCCTCCCCCCCATCTCGCCCCGTAGTAGAGGGGGTGGGGAGGGATGCTGTGGCACGTGCCGTAACACCCCCCCCCCCCCCAAATCAACTCCTACCACCCGCCGTGTAAACAAACGATTTGCGCTCAGCATACACTGGCCTTTGTTTTTTCATGTTCAATCTCAGTTATTACTACTTAAATGAGTTTATGGTGATATGAACGATTTATAACTCTATAACTAAATTTTTGGGTGTCCAAATTTTTTTCTTTGCTTGCAACAATTATTTTTATTGTAGGCCTATGTATTGTGAGGAAAAATATATTTTCTTAAATCAATTTAAGAGGCTACATGTCAGAATGGTAAAAGTGTTGGTTTAGAGTTAGGTAATGTTATACGGTCTCTCAAAAATAGACTCAGGCTAAGCATTAAGGAATATAAAATACCGTAGTAGCCTACTCAGTCTTAGTTTCTTGATATTCACGAACAAGCAGCTGTTGAAAAGTCGCAATGCTTTCGCAAAAAATCCAAAATATAAGTAAGGAGTCATTGTGATTTTTAGCTTTGTAACCTTATCCAAGTCCTTTGTAACCCCAACAGCAGTTTTTCATAAAGCGAGAGAAAAGCCACGCGGTTATTAGATAATAACCAAGGTGGCAGATATGTTATTCATTCATTGCCTATATGTTACTCGCCAAATGTTGGCTTACATTATTGACAATTTGTTTTGTGATAGCGATGTCTGCTGGCGTCAGCTTAGGGTGTATATTATACGTCGCAAGGGACAGAAGCGTTTGTATCCCTCCGATCGATCCCCATCCCCTTCAAGGGTGAATTCAACAACGCAGTTCCAGGTGGTGCAATATTTGGGATTTGGGGCATTAAAATACAAAACGATTTGACACCAAGAAGCGAAATTTTGTTAAAACCCAATTGTTTGATAGTCCATTGTATTGACAAAAGTATAAATGTTTTTTATACAGTTGGTGTGAACAATTATAACTGTTGGCTCTTCCATAACATGATCAAATTTATTATGAAACTTCACAATAACTTTGTGTTTTAGTAATGCATATAATGAACAAGGAATCCCCGTATCCTATACTATAATACGAGGAATATCTGAAGGGATGTGTGTTCCACGATCTCGAAATCTAGCTGTTAGATTTTGCTTAAAGTTTGCATTAAAGAGTGTTTTGGCCCAAAAATAAGTTTAGAAACAGCCTCAAGCCCAGGAAAAATCGAATTTGGTCTAAAATTAAGTTTTAAAATTGTAATTTTTAACATTAGTCTTATGGGTTGCTATTTTGGTAACGAAATAACAACGAAATGTAAACAAAAAGAAAGAAACATTAATGTTAAGCAGACTTTTTGAAACAGCTGTTAACTGTGAAGAGGTATAGTTGGTTGTTGGTGAAAATTTAATTGCTTTTTTACCTTGACACTATAACAAAAGTGAATAAAAACCAACGAGCAAGGCTCGGTTAACCTGGTACTATTGTATAAGTGCCGAATATTGATACAATTTGATATTTACTTTACCTATATAACCATTAAATTTCCTACAACTAAAATTTTCTGACAACATCTCATGGAAGAAAAATTTACATAATCAATCGCTCCTAGATGGAAATACAAATTCCATTGTAAATTCGCTGAGTACGCAGATCTGCCGCGTTGGGGGAATTGTACGTTGTGTCATTGCCAGTACCGTACTAAGGTATTTAAATCATAAAACAGCAGGTTAGGCTCATTTATTAACATTCATACAAGATTTGTCGTCTCGCTTGCAATGCAGATTTGGGTTTTAACTTTCACCTTGGTTGTTTACATAGTTATTAATGAACTTTACATTCCTCTAGTGTTCAAACGTGTTCAAAACTTTTGTAATCCTCTTTATAATTTCAGTAATTTTGGTACGTAAATCAAATTTGTATTGAAAACAGACGTTTGAAAGAAAACCTGCTCGAGTCGAGAACAATAAACAATAATACGAACAATACGGACGCCCGCGACTTCTCTGTGACAGATGCTGATATAAGCGGAGTCGGCGACCCTGGCTGGCCCTCGGCCAACAACAACTACGACGAGGACCACCATCGCCGGCGCCGGGTCGGGGGACGACCCTGGGTGTGCTTCCGGAGGCGAAGGTGCCGGGGGACGGGCGCAGAGGAGAGATTTGTGGATATCCTGAGGCTGACGCATGTCTGAGTTTACGAAGTGATTAGATAAAATCACTTTCGTAAAGGTTCGCTCCTACACCACGCGGAGAAATGCTGATTTTCAAATGTTTCGTCATATCACAGTGGCTGCTTTCACTCACTGCTTAAAGATTGGTTTAATCTCAGATTTAATATTAAAAATTAAACATATTTGTTATTCCAATATCTGCTGCTAAAAATCTGTATTTATAATGTACGTTTGATGGCATTATCAATTCAAAGGGTCCATAGTTTTATATTGCGATCCAGACTTTCGCTAAATGATTTCGGTGACTATAAATTATATTTAAATTTTCTAGATAGTTTTGGAATGATGAAGAAAATTCAAGAACACCAACATCAAAGGAATTCTGGATGAAAACCCTCTAACTTAAATTATTTCAGTGTTTATGAATATTTTTATAATTTTCAGGTCGTTTTTAATGTTAAAAACACCAGAGCATAGAAAATCCGCTGAACATTTTACGACATTAACTCTCAAAGATCCCCTCAAACCCTCAAACATTCTAGAATGTGTTGCTAAAATATACAATATTTTTATGTTTTATGTGTTAGAAAAAGACAGAAATAGGCTACTAATCCACCTTTTGTCCCCCACATACACACACATCTGCCCACCTCTATCAAACTCCCTTATTCCTCCTACCAGCAGGAGACCAAGGTCCATCTACAACCTTCAGTGGGCGTGGTGGAAGTTGGTGGTTATAGAGTAAGCAATGTCTTTCGTTACCCATGCACATTTTTTTGTATTTTTAGGATCAAATCCATCTTCCACTTTTGTTTTTAGTTGTTATATTTTTAGAATTAAAATCTTAAAATAATTATATACATGTTTATGAAATATTAAAAAAAAGTCAAGAAACAAATCTACTTTGAAAAGCCATTTGATAAAACGTTAAAAATAAAGCGTTCTATCTGAAAAAGAAAAATCGTTATTGCCTAAAAACACACGGAAGTAGATCATTTTTCCTCGTTCAAAATGAAATTTTATTTTCTTTGATTCTACCACATAGTTTCGTGTCTATAATCCTGCAAACCAGTGCACCTTACAGTGGCATGGCCGGCCAGGCGCGGACTGGAACCCTCTTGCAAAAATTGCCTTAAGTAGCAGTAATTATTTTTTAGTTCAACTTGCTCGAACGTATTTCAATTACGATTCTATAGCCAATTCCAGTAAATTTGTGTTCAAAATAAATGGTGGTTTTTAGTTTATGATACTGTAGTGCAGGCTCTTTAATGACCTGCAAGATACTTTTTGCAAGGTCCTAGACAAACCGCTGGAATCCAGACTGTTCGGGCTTCGTCCAGTTTTAATGCACTGGTTATTGATTAGATTGTCACAACTCTATTTCAGCATACCAATAATGTATTTGCATATTGATGCCTGTTTGTGTGGTTAACTACTCGACCTGTGAAACCATTGCCTCCAAATTAACATTACGGTTTTATAAAACCGTGAACTTCGAGCTCTGGCATTCAAATTATAACGTCCTTAGATATATCTATAACTAAACGACAACTCAAATTTGGACTTTGACTACTCAGGGGCAACCCCTAAGGGGCCATGCGGGCGGAGCCGCCATCGAGCCGTAGGCGAGTATTCTTATATAATGTTGTATATTTAATTAATGTTAATATATATGATAATTTTTTATAAGAAACTACATTAAATACCAAAGAGTTTGACACATGTATTAGTAATTTTTGCCCGCATATTTTCTGGGAAGAATTTTTTTCCCTTAGGTGCGCACCATTACCCTTCTTTCTCCTATACTACGATGGGATAAACAAACACTTCCCACCCATGTCCAACCACTATTTCTGGCCCCTTCCACAAAGGGATCAAATTTTAAAAACGTTCTATTCTCGAGGAGGACGAAGTAAAAAAAAAGACCTATAAATTTATATTCCAAATGAAATTTTGAACGAGTGGGCCTTTGTTGATTCACAGTTGCAGTTATGTTTATAGGTTAGATAATACATCAAAAGCGTGAAGTGGCAAGCAAGCACAATGCCGGCACAGTAAGTCGGTTTGTTTACTTGTGATTAGATTACGGTTTTTACAGTTGTTTTTATTTATAACATTTTATCTCTTGCACAAGGTTACACAAGCCCTGCATCTTGGAACTAGTTTTAAGGAGACATCATTTTTTACCAATTTAAGATCCCATATATACCTATAATACCGGGTTCTGAAGCTCTGAATTAAGTTTCAAATACTAGAGTTGTCATCTAATCTTTCAGTATGATATTAAGATTGGTCAGAACAACTTTTCAATACCGGTATAAAAGATATATAATATATATATATATATATATATATATATATATATATATATATATATATATAAATAATTGGATACTGTTTCTGCTCGTGACTATGGCAATGTCGGATGATGTGGATAGGCCTATCTTGTTTTTCGTTCGTTACCCTATATAAGTCGTGTGTTGTGGAATGTGTGTATTTTAAATCATCTAAAGAAACTCTTAAAGTGGATTATTTGTTGTTTCTGTACAGCTTGATAATGGCAGAATCGCCGAAACATACGTAGCTGTAAACACTACAAATTGTGTTAAACAAATTATAAAAAGTCTAAAAATGAAATGGTCGACTGGTTGGGATGAAATTCCTCAAGCCATAGTGAAAATATGTTATGTATATATACTATCCCCCTTAACTCATTTAATAAACCTTATGTTTGAAACAGCTGAATTCCCACAATTACTAAAGATTGCTCGAACAATACCTATTTTTAAAAGTGACAATCCAAAGCTAATTCAGAATTATAGGCCAGTATCTCTACTGCCAACTTTTTCAAAAATATTTGAAATAGCAATTTATAATCAATTAATAAACTATTTTGAATCAAATAATCTTTTAATGTCAAATCAATTTGGATTTAGAAAAGACAAAACTACAACTTTGGCAATACCAAGTTTTGTTAACAAAGTATCAACATTCCTTGATAAATCCCAAAATGCCGCAGGAGTATTCTGTGATTTATCAAATGCTTTTGATTGTGTTAACCATCAACTATTAATTAAAAAATTAGAGTTTTATGGGGTAAAGAAAAAAGCGCTATTATTACTTAAGTCTTATCTCATAAATAGAATGCAAAGTGTTTCAATAAATGGCCAAAATTTCTTTGACACTCAAAGCAATATTAAAAATGGGGTGCCTCAGGGCTCAATTTTAGGTCCACTCTTATTTTTAATCTATATTAATGACTTACCTGTAGTTACTACAAATCGTGAGGTGATTTTATATGCTGATGACACCTCTTTATTATGCTCAGACTCTGACATTAGCAACTTACAAAACATAATTGACTATAATTTAAATCAGTTAGAAGAATGGTTTACAATAAATGGACTTAAGTTAAACCAAAATAAGACACAATTTTTGCAATTCATAAATCGTAACACAAAACAAATCACTTTAAATAATTTCCGGTCAATAAAAACAGTAGAAAATACAAATTTTTTAGGCTTATAATTAGACAACAATTTGAAATGGAAGTCTCATATTTCATTCCTTCTAAAAAAATTACATAAAGCATTTTACGCTATTCATTTTTTGTCCAATATAACCGACTTAAAAACCCTAAAAATGACTTATTTCGCCTATTTTCATTCAAGAATAATTTATGGAATTGAATTGTGGGGGAATTCAGTTTAAAGTAAACAAATATTTAAATTGCAAAAGAAAATGGCGAGAGTAATGTGTAAAAAACATCCTAGAACCCATTGTAAACCGTTATTTCAAAAGTTAAATATACTGCCATTACCCTCTTTATTCATTTTCAAAATTATTATGAATATCTTCAATAGTAAAATTGATATTAAAGATTAAATAATGATCATAAATTTAATACCAGACATAAATATATAAACTTTCATTATCCAGCTCACCATTCAAATCTCTTTCAAAATTCTCCATTTTACATGAGTATAAAACTTTTTAATTCTTTACCCAACAAAATTAAACATATAAATGATGAAAGAAAGATAAAAAAAAGAAATTGGAAATTTTCTTCAAAGGGAATGTTTTTATTCAGTAAACGAATATCTAAATTTTGAGAAATAAACAATGAAAATTGAGAAAATGTGTCGAAACGAAGATTATGCGTTGTTTATGAGTTTCGCATAGTTTGAAGTCGTCTTATATATACTGTAGCTTGTATAGCTTGAGCTCCAATCGAATGAGTCCGTTTAAATTTGCATTCAAACAAATTTTCTGCAGCACGAGATGAACGTAACCAAAACCATGCATGTTTGTTTGAAATGCAACCGGTTAGAATAATGTAATTTAATTTATTATATTCTTAACGTCATGTTATCGTAGTAATTTTGAATGGTAAGCTAGTTTTTCGATGGGAAGAGTTTAAAAATTGTACCGAGGGTCAATTTTTAATCAAGTTTATCAAGTTCTTCCAAGAAATCCGCCCAATAATTATTTACGGCACATTGCACGATTACAATTGATTAGTTTAGCGGTGTAAACAGACGTCAACGAAGCCCAGTATTGTTCACGTGGTTTGTTATCACTAACGATGTAGTTATCACGGAGGTCAGCCTCCATTTGAGCGTGTGATTTGTTCATGCGACCCGTGCAAAGTTCCCTCACTTCACTTCCAACACAATATTGGCGTAAACTAATTGATTGATAAGCGGAATGACATTGGGACTAAGGTTCACTTTACCCGCGTAGCTGCAGGCGGTTTGTTAGCGTGTACCTCAGTTTATATTGGTCAATTTATTATCATTATTATTATTATTACGGCAATAAAGAATTTCTGATTTCTGATTTATTATTATTATTATTATTAACTCTACAGCCAAATAATATACTTCTCGAAAGAACCTTCCTTAGGACGAAGCTCTTTGCCGTTTTGTAATAAATTATTACTGACCATAAGTTATTCACCATGTAGTCGATGTCAAGGCGTTTTTGCTAATTTTAAACGATCTAGAATTTTGCAAAACATTAATAAATTTGATTTAAAAAAGGATACTGAATATTTTTTCACCTTAAGACTATGTTTGTACTGTTGCGAAGGGCCATAGTCCAAATCGCCAATCAAAATAGAACGATAAACTCACAAAACGGTCAACTTAATAGTTGAATGGCTTGACTAACCCTGACGTTCTGTATTGTATTGAAATTGCGTCATGATAAAATGGAAAGTTCCCGAGTGTTGTTTCAATCGTAAACAAAATGATCGCCCCATATAACAGATATGGAAAGAAATGTTTTAAACGAACTTTGCGTATCTTGATTACAAATCAGGGGTATTACGTTAATCAATGTATATATAGAATTTTTTTTAACATTATTGGTGAGATTTAGTTTTAAGTATTCCTGGAAAATTACAATACTTTATCACATAGAAGAGAAGCTGTAATTTTTTTTAAGCTTCAATTTTTGTCGGAAATAATTTTTGTACTAATTTAATAAAATACCTTTTTCCAGATTTGGGTATAAATAATTTTTACTTCTCTTACAATGATAATACTTTCATGGGTTTTTTAAAGCAAGGTAAGTTGATTGTTCAATTCAATAATATTGAAGAAATGTGATTCATTTCAACCATTAACTTATACAAATATTCTAAATTTAGAAGACAAGAAACCAAGTCAACAACGGTGAAAGCTATTTTTATAAACTTACTATTCAGCTTGAAAGAAGCACTATTGGCTCTTGCGTATAAAGCCGGTTACATAAAAGCGGAAATTAGCCTAAACGTGTTATTTCACAGAAACATGTTGCTTGTAGAGCAAAGAGGCTTTATGTTTACAATAATAGGTTATGTCACAGCACACACACTCTCTTCTTGACGCTTATCATGTTGTGTGCTGTTTTCATTCTTCTTTCATACCATAACTGATAATTCTGATTTCCTAGACCGAATGATTTTGACCTTTAATTATTAATTGCCTTTCTGTTTTTTTCTTTTGTTGTTTATCCCAATATTTCATGGTTTTAAGAGAAAAAATTACAGTATAGTACGGGCTCAAATTGGAAATACGTCCCTAGTCCATCAATGTGTTCTCCTCTGACAACGCTTCAAGGTTAAATTTTACAACTTGACTTGACATTCGGTTGCAATAAGTTGTTGTATATTCAGAGGGCGTTGTCACTGTAGGCTAGAGAAAGCTTCTGGCAGCCTGGCCGCGGCTGCAGACCTGCTAATAGAATTTACAACGATCTGCACAACGTCTATCGTATTTCGTACGCTCGTTAGAGTCGAACAAACATGACCTTGCTAATTACTTTTATTTTATTTAAAACTTTGTGTACCTTTTATGAAATTGTTTAGTTACCTTTTACTTTATTCTTATGGATAATAAAAAAATATTCATCTAGTATTTCATAGAATGGATCTGAAAAAGAACTGTGAACGTGGATTATCAAACTAACTCAATCCCGCATTTATAATACGTGTTTTATTTATGTTAATATAGTAATGATGAGGTAATTTTTATTGAAACCATTTTCAACTGAAGTCAACCAATAGCAATTTTAAAAGTTTGTGATTGTCTAACATTGATCACAAATCAAAGTTTGTCCTATTCTATAAAAATGTAAATAGGACTACAACGTTTTTATTTTAACATTTATCATTTATATTGGTATATAAATATCCAGACTTCATTTGATAAATTCGGAACAGTGTTCGTTTATTAAAAATCTAGTGCTTATAAATCCTATTCAACACATCCAAATTCTTCCTAACTCCTCCACATGGAATCGGCGCGCTTTGCCATCACATGTGGCATTTTTACTGTACAAACATGATTCACCCTCTTGCTCGTAGACCCAGAATTTCCACCTGCAGTTGATAGCTACAGCATTGTTGCTAGTAGCCACTGCTCTGTACGGGCCGGATACTGTTTTATAACTGTGCACTAAGGTATAGTCTTAACAGCCTTAGTCTTTCTCGGAGTTCCGACCAATTGTCTCGACATTTAGGATTGTCTTTACCAAGGTCAAGGTGTTGTTTTATCACCACCGCTGAAACTGCCATTGCTTTAACGCCCACCAGGCTGTAGCTCCTTGTTTGGCCACCAGCAGGTGTTTTATAGGTAAACGTCACAACCCATAACCGACCACTGAGTGTGCTTTACATTGCTCTTTTTGGAATTTAATACCTGCAAAACTAACCCAAAGAGTTATTCAGAGTAGGAAGTAGCATTAAGAGAGCATTGTAAAGCATAAGCAGGGTAACGCTCGTTAATATTAATGAAATATTCTGTAATTGCTTTAAAACCTTGGTTGTTCAATGCATATATTTTAATTATTTTTTTAAATAATAATAAAAAACTCAGTTCCCCTCTTTTAGCAAGTTATAGCATTTTTTGCATATAAAGATTAATTGAAGTACCATTAGGGTAAAAACAGCCTTTCTAACATTGTGTGCCTTGGTTGGAAAACATAAGTTTACAGATACAGCTCGTGGGCATTGGCATATGTTCAATCAGCTGAAGAGCAACCACTCAAAATAAAACTATAAACCAAAAATAACACTTCAAAGCACGGTGAGTCAGAAATATATGGGGAACAAGAATAAACCAGAGTGAAATTCCCTTCCGGGACCCAGCAGCATATCATAAGTCACGCGGTTTACAATCCACTGATTAATCCCAGCAGTCGCAGCGAGAGAGTAGTGGGCGACGTTGACTCAAGTGAGAAGATGTTGTGAATAAGTCTCAAGTTTTACGAGCACAGCCTCCACCCATGCTGCAGTCACGTGATCTGCTGCTACAACCAACCGGTCCAGGGAATAAAACAACTGGTTTCTTTGGATGCCAAAGAAAATTTATATAATTTGCAAAAACTTGTTAAACCAAGAATAAAATAAAATAAATGTTTGACCTCTGTTAAAAGTTGTTTAAAAAAGCTGTTACGACAAATTATTGTGTTTCCTTTTCCTATTCTCTCTCACCTGGTTTCTCAAAACAAGGAACGAATAACCTCCTCTACTAACGATATTAATCTTATAGAGACAATCTTCTTAAATGATAACTTGTTTATTCAAAATAAAAATAGATTTGTTATTATAATTATTTTTTGCCTGCTGAAGTTAATTTTCAAAATTAATTCGAATGCATGTCTTGAAAGGATATCCTTCTGTAAACAAATCTCACTGGAGAAATATCAATGGATTCTGTACACATTGGATCAAACCCTAGTATGTATACTCAAACCCCTCAAGAAAATTTCTGGAATTAATGAGTTGTCCATGCAACCCCTGATAAATTGTGTATCGTTTTATAATCATCAGTGGTAGAGTTGCAATCAACAATAACCATAAACTCGTCTTCCAATATAATATTTAATATCTGATAAATGTCTCTTAGGTTATATTTACAACTCACCCATATAAATTTAAACATTTTTCAACAAAAGTCATTTCATGTTTCATTTACTGTTCTAAAATATGTACTTAATTATTTTTGTTATTTTTTTAATATATAAAAAAAAAATGGAATATTTTAATCTATCTAACAACCATTGTTGCAAAACAACTGTTTGATTAGAGTTTTGAATAATTGACAACATATTAAATACCAGCCGCGTGGGACAATATCTCTAATTCAAATTTAAGAACACTAGAATATTTTTATGTGGCTAGTTTATAGTAGATGGATATTGAGCATGTTAGATGTTATGTTTAAGTGCTTCTGATTCTGTTTTGGGCCAGTGAATTCAACCCCTTAATACTGCATAACATGAACCACAGCTGTCTATTAACATTGATGCATTTGTAGATGTCGATATTTTATCAGACTGTTGTGTTTTAGTCATTGTATTTGTCCTTGATATTTTATAAGATTTCAAACAAAACTAATTACAGGCTGATGACCACTAGAGTGGCGTCAATAAGTATTCTGAAATCTCTGTATTTTAATAGTGATTGTAAAGTTTGTGTTTCATTGTGCATTGATAAGAGGTGTAATTTAAAACCCTTTCAATAGGGATTGGTCCAAACCCTGGTCTTGATTCTTTGTTATCTGATTTCATACTACCTGTTGTTGGGTAGTATAATTAGTTATTGGCTCAAAGACACACAGCAATTGAGTCCTGCCAGAACTAATATTGAAAGAGAGGAGATTGAACTTGAAACCTTGAGATTAAGAAGTGATCATCTAAACAACTGAGTTCTCCTGTTAGTTAATATCCCAATTAACAACAGTACTTTTAATTTATAATCATAATCAGCTTACCATAATCAGCTTTGTGTTATCTATATCATAAAATAACTTAAGTTGTAAAATAGTCTTCATTTGCGATATGTAAAAACACTGTAGAAGTCATAATAATTTCACCCAATAACCACACTTTTGATTGTCTGTAAAACGGCCTAAACCTCCAAGGGTGAGGAAGATTTTTTAAATTCATCTAATTCATTTTGAATACAGTTGGCAACTCGTCGTGCAGAATGAATTCTCATGTTTGAGAATTTTAGAAACAAATTTTGACATTGTTTTGCTCTTCTGTTTCAGTGGTGTACTGTGACTACACAGCATCTGGCAGGTCTCTGCAGTTCATTGAAGACTACATCCTGAAGGAAGTCCTGCCTCTCTATGGCAACACACACACCACTACCACCATCACTTCCATGCAGTCCACGCTCTTCAGGTAAACAGATCAAGCTAAATATATATTCGCCAAAACTTTACCAAACATTCGTTTAATTTCCTTTATGCATTGCATGGCACTTGAAAATGGTTTGCGGATGATTGGCAGGTTGAAGAACTATTTGGGATTTCGTTACAACTTTCAACTGACTTTTTGAGCGTTTTGACGTTCATACGTAGGTTTTTTTTATGATGAACGAACAGCTGTTTTTTGTTATGATTGTGAGGGGACCACAAAATATTATAACAACCAATCTTGGTTAGTATGTTACCTTCAATAGGAAATTTACCATAACCTTCAAAGACATCAAAATTATTTTTTACAAATCTATCTTTTTCTCTGTTACTTTCAACTTCATGAATTATTTTGATTAATTTTGAATGCTAGGCAACCTGGTAAACCTAAAAATATGGAGCCTTCCTTCACAATCATGAAATCCTGTGAAGACTTTATATTATTACTCCCACAAGGCAAATTCCAGTGGGCTTAATAGTAGTATTATTAAAACTTTATAATAGAATGATAGCAGGAGTGGGAATCAGTTTCTTGTCAACATTAATTTTGTTAAATATATTCAAAGCCACCAAACTTACATCGGCACCAGGATCCAACTTATATTTGAATAAAAGTTTTCCAATCTTAATATTTTCAAACCATTCAAACTTTTTGATACTTTCTATTGTAAGATTGAACTCATATAGTTTACTGTCAGTTCAACAGTCAGTTTGATAAACTTGGCATCTAACAGGCATACAACTAGCTTTGGACCCTCCAGAATCACACAATTCATCAACAGATTTACTCTCTACAGTGACTGGCCTACGTGCTCTACAGCTTACAGTAAAATGATTAAATCTCTAACATTTGCTACATTTTAACTGTATGCTGGGCATTGCCTCGGCCCATGTCTACTTTGACACCTCTGACAATAAAAATCATCCTCAACTGGGATCTTACTCTGAGCTGAGTATTCTCTTTTTCAACTCGGAACTTATTTTAAGCCTTGTTACTAAGAGGATTATTTTTAACTTATACTTGGATTATGTGATTTTTGTTTTAATGTATCAACTTTATAACTTTTACCAAGTTGTTCCAATTCTGTTGAATTCTACTCTGGTCATCACTAGTAATTCATCACTAGTACGGCAAAATTTAATATCCTAATCTTGAGAAGGACCAATATAGAGTAGCTCTGCGATTGACATATTACACCAAAGATATATCAGCATTCATTCCATTAATGGATGGAACGATGGAACATGCAAGCTTGTACTGTGTATGCAAGTGAGCCGGAAATATCTTAACTTGCCACTATCAGTTGAACTACTCATAAACTTTGTGGTAGTTTTAAGAGCTTTGCCACTGATTAATTATTATTGCAAGGTCACTGTGTTTTAGTATCACTAAATTGTAATCAGCCAATGTCCAAATAAGTTAGTTACCCTTTCTTCCTGTAGGGTTCATGATTTATATGCCAATTTTCTAAATTGATTTTAGGCATAAACTACAAAAAAATCACTTTGCATTTCTCTTACTGTACCACAGTACACAACTCATTATACATAATTTCAACTAAAACGGAAAAGAAATACCAATTTTAAAATCAGTTGAACTTTATTTTTACTCAAATTTAACAACTAGGTTCTCTCATACATCTGGAAAGGCTCATCTCTGTCAACTTTCCCAGTGGATCCGAATGATAGTTGGCGAGCTGAAACCGTGTCTGTGACACTGTCATAGGCAAGGTTATGGCTGTTCTTGACGTTTATAGTTTTGTTACTACTCTCGGGCTGTTTCCATTGCTATTTCTATCAGTTCTCTGCGCAACACGCTTCTACACTGTGTTTAGGCTTTAATACTTGCCTAAACAAGCGAAAATAACCACAGTGTTATTATCACACTCCAATACAGAAAAATACAAAAATATTCAACATATCACACAATGATATTGTAATTTTTACGAGTTGATATTGTCTAAATTTCATAATGCATAAACAGTTTTTCAATGTTAATATTTAGAGTTTTAATTATATACTGTAGTAGTTTTAATAGTGTAGTGCTATTGACTATCTTTCTGTCTATCGATCTATGAATATATATCTGAAGCCGTTTTTGTGAACACAACTCCACTTTTATTTCTGGGCCAATTTTAACAATTGAGGTGTCAAAAAATTCGTGTCACATTGTAGTTTTGCTTTAAGATTTTTGATATTTTCATTCTGAAGGGCATGGGAAGACTGTTAAGTTAGCTTTTTATCAATTAATTGGATTAACGTGGGGAATGATTTTTATTGAATTGTAAATTAAAACAGCTGTTGATAGTAAAACAAGGAGGATGTGGTCATCTTCGTCGGCCACGGCTGCACTGGTGCCGTGCATAAGCTGATCCATGCGCTGGCGCTCAATGTGATCACTGTCTTCCTGTTTCAGACATGAGGCCCGTGACGTGGTGCGCAACGCGGTGCACGCTTCGGAAGAGGATGTGGTGATCTTCGCTGGCCACGGCTGCACTGGCGCCGTGCACAAGCTGATCCATGGGCTGGCGCTTGATTTGCCGCCAATAGTGTTCGTGGGGCCGTGCGAGCACCACTCCAATCTACTGCCATGGAGAGAGCTGGGTGCCAAGGTTGAGACATAACAATTTACAATTACTGGTTTTATGATGAGATATTAAGATGTCTCATACATACTGTAGACTATAACTTTTTTAC
Organism: Neoaliturus tenellus; assembly: GCA_030545055.2. Lineage (NCBI taxonomy): Eukaryota > Metazoa > Arthropoda > Insecta > Hemiptera > Cicadellidae > Neoaliturus > Neoaliturus tenellus. The sequence continues at coordinate 156,228,758 of CM061531.1, forward strand.
AAAACAAAAAAATAACATGATTATCAACAAATTAATCTTGACTGATTGTCCTCCATTGTCAATCCGCTAGTTTTGTAAGATGACTAGTTTCAAGTGATGATGTTTTTATTCTAGTTTTCATACATTCCTTTCAGTCAAATTAAAAAAAAATCATCAGATACCGTACAGTCAGTGTCTTAATTTAACTAGAGGATTTTTTTAAACAATCAATGGACACTGTCGGAAGTCATCACTCCTGATATTTTTTAACAAGTGATTTAATTTTATATTAAGCTGTCATGTATTAAGAACTTTGTTTACTATGTTTGTTTACACTTTTCCAAGTAATCTCTTTTATAATATTGTATTTAATTTTTTACTTAATAAATAAAACTTACACGAGTCATTACACGATTAATTCCACTGTAAATTTGCTCTCCCCTTTAGACAAAACGCAGCACAACACGTTACAGGAATGAAACAGAAATTTAGGTATACAACATATGTAGCAAATTGAGGACAAGGTTTAACTTTAACATCCTGTATTGTGAAAAAAATATTTCCACATTTGTTCTTTTCCATTAAGAGAAATGATGATTCTTTAATAATGCTGCTCATGCGCATTTCATTATTCCAGACTATTCTTTTGCCAAATTAGCTAATTAGATAGATAATTCAGAGGCTATTATACTTTATAACCTTTAAACATCTTTAAAATAACATGTGACGATTTTAGTGATGGTTGGGTATAGAAATTACATCCATTTCTATCAATAAAAATGTATAAAACTTTACATATAAGATACAATTTAAAACTTTTACCTGTTTAAAGAGTTTACATAATATACATGATGGTGGATTACGTCATAAGTTAATCTTAACCTAACTACCGGTAATCTTTACTCAGCTAAACTAATTTATATAAAAAACTTTCTTTTACAGTACAACTATAGTTTTTGCGGGTGTACCAATTCTAGAACATGTCTGTTGATAACACAACTGTTGTTTTTATAAAACACAGGGTAGGCCTACTGAAACAAGAGCAAAGACATTCAGGAAATGAGGCAGTGCTTGGGGTTTAAGGAGTAGTCAATTAATTCTGGTGGGAGTATTCAATCCATTCTTTCGTTCAAAATTATCCATTTGAAAGTTATATTCAAATTTTGTCTCTAAAACAATTTTTAACTAAAACAATTTTTAACAAGATAAAAAGATTGGGAAAATGTACATAATTTTCACTTGTAATATATTTTATTTACTTAATTTTTCCTCTTATTAAATCGCTACTACAAAAAGAGTTATAATATATCTTTAACCAAACTTTCTAAGCAACAGTTAGTTAAACTTGATTGAAAAACTAACATGTTCAATAGCTTACGGTATTTTTAGGTTTAAAACAGAGGATTAATTTCCAATCTAAAAAGTTTGAGCACTACTAGAGTATTACTTGAGAACAACAAGTTGATAAACTAATCCTTCAAATCTATTTTGAGGTTTCCTTGATGACACCAACCTCTTACTGTAATCAAAACTAGCAGAAGTCCATGTTTTTGTTTGTGGTGTAAAGTTATTCCTTATACAATTTTTGCTTAGATCCTTAGCTCCATTAATCTATTTATTTTTATTGATTATGATTTTACACTTTTAAAGTAATTGTTCAAATTTAAACCTTCAATTTAGTTTATCCAGTGATCCAGAGGCTAACCATTATGAAATTGTTGAAACTATTTCTGAAAAAAAAAAAAAAACTGTGTAATTTGGCACATTTTTATTATATCCTAACGTAAGTGAGAATTGTAAAAACATCTATTTAAGGAGATAAAATCAAGTTAGCTCTTTGTCGTGGTTGGAGCTCCTAGCAGTTAAGAGGTTGCTTTGTTGAAGGAACCTTTTTATTGCTCTTTTCTTTTCTTGTTTGGTCGACTTTGCCATCATTCAATTTATAATACCATGGTGGTTTCATAATGACCTCTTCCTTGTTTGAAATTCAGGCGGACTGAATTAAGGTTAATTTATTTGTAAATTGCTAGCTTCAAAATTGTCTCCTAAAATTTGTATTTTTGTGATTTTACAGTTAGAATTTGGAAAATTAATGAAAATATTAAAGCATTTCCCCGTAAAAACTCAAATGGCATTGGATTCTGCATTTAATGTAACCAACATCATATTTTTTGGATCACTCTTTCCCAAAGTACGTCATATTAAGATTAACATAGATGAAATTAATAATTACATAAATTCTATTAAGTGTACACCGGTACACCCCTTTTAAAATTTACAGTATAATTTTCTAATAAAAACAAATTCTGCCATTATGTAAAACGGTTGTAACGCTCTGTTGATTGACACTAATTTTAATGAACAGGATGAACCAGACCCCCTAAGGCCTAACTTATCCAGACTAGAAGTCACTAATTTTAAATACAAAATCCCACTTTTTGTGACATTTTTTCATTCAAAACTTAATTTTAAGGCAACTTAAAATTTGTTGCACCCATAATGGCTGAGGAGATAATGGTGCTTGGTGTTTAGTCATAAGAATAACATGGGATAAATTTTCACATAAATTATCTCTGACACTTTTTCATTCAACATGGCAAATCATGAAAATTTCCAAGAAGCTCAATTTAAATAATATTTCATCATAAAATACTGATTATCACACAATTAATTTCAGTTTTCTATACATTTTCCATAATCTCCGCCATGTAAAATTTATAGAAAAATAAAATATTTCATGATGACAATTATTTATTTGAATGGAGAGTCTGAAGCTTTCTATTTAGGGATATTAGCCTACGTTCGTTTAACTAAAAATCTTCAGAGATAATAGATGTGAAAATTTGCTTCATGTTATTTCTATGGAAAAAATTAAACTTAAAAGAACTAAAAAAACCTAACAAAAACTAAACTAAACCGACATTATCTAATAAACCGTTAGGATTATCAGTACAAATTAAATAGTAAAGTGAGTTTAAAATTTAACGTAGAATCAAAAAAAAAAAAAAAAAAAAAAAAAAAATTCAAATGATAATTTTAACCTACTTAATACAGGGGTAAGTGTTACAGTAAGTGGGGGTTCGTATTTAAAACTAGTGAATTACTGTCTGAATTTATTACTTCTGGTACACCCCCCATTCTTGATTCTAACATAAATATATTTTGATTCTTTGTTTATTTACATTGAAATCAGTGTCAATCAATAGAGTGTTACTAGTTTACCTATATTGGCACAATTTGTTTTTGTAAAATAATTAACTCTGTACATTTTGAAAGGGGTACACGGGTGGTTTGGGACACCCGGTATATTCTTCCATGTATATAATCACTCAATTAAATCAACAAAATTTGTTGTACATTACTTTCACTTGACTAGTTTTAACGATAAAAATTAATCATTTTTTTAATCTTCTACCACCCGTTTCTATGGGCACCTTCATTTACTTTTAGTTGAATTGTTTGTATCCATTTTTTTAAACTCATTAACACTGTTGAAAAATAAATCTCTCTTCACTTACTACAAAAATAATTCATTTTTAAGGTGGAACTGTATAAAGAAAGTGGTCCTAAAAATGTAGATTGGTCTCACTAAATGCAGAATGTAATGCCCTTTGACTTTGTACTGGAAATAGTTATATTAATTTACAATGTCTAACCATAAAAATACAAAAATACTGCATGCCTTTTGGGAGTACATTTTTAAAAATCCCCTCAAGTTTGATGTGATGTGTTGTAGTATGGCAACATGTGATCCAAAAAAAATGCCGTTAAGGTAGGTTTATACGTGAGAGTTCTTTCTCTCGGAGAGTTAGTTAGTTACTCTCATAAAAATCTCAGACAGTTGTTGATAGTACTCGCAGAAAACTGTCTGGGATTAACTACCTTGGAAAATTCGCTGTTAGTGTAAACACCTCTGCGAGTACCTCCTGAGAGTACGAAACTTTCTGAGAGTACGAAACTCTCTGAGAGTGAAAAACTCTCACGTGTAAACCTAGCTTTAGTCTCATTAAATTTGGAATTTTGCGCTCTTTAACTTTCACACTTTATATATTTTCAACATTGTGAGCCGTTTACGAGATGTAAACATAAAAAGGTAAAAATGTCTTTTTTGTGTACATTTTTCCCCCTCGCCCCTCATTACTTTAGTGCAACTCCGACAGGGGGTAAAACCTACGATAATCATATTGGGACATAAATAAAGCTGCTAAAACAAAAAAATTACTTTGTAGCAATTTTTCCTAGTTGGGTAGGCTTACTAATTCTACTGGACTAAGACACCAGAATTTTTATTTTTGAACCAGTAAATTTACTCTTGTAAAGTATGTCAGAAGTCTCATGTTCATATGGATAATTTTCGTCCTAGCTTAAAACCTACACTCTAACTCCCGTCTCCCAGACCTCATTCCAAATTTATCTTACATTCATAAAGTGCACATGGTTATCATTGTTATTTTATGTACATAAATTGGTAAGATTACATTCAGTAAAATTGAAGGTTTTGATTGGTGAAAGTGCCAATTACATCGATATAGTACATGGACTTTTGAGAACAAAGTTTTAATCAATGTATAACAAAAAAATATTTTAAATAAATTGTGTGCATTAGAAAATATACATTTTAAGAGTTAAACTGACAGTGATGGATTACTTTAATTGGTCATGTAACAACATGTGATATTAAAACAAACTTTTCCCTTCAATAGACAATAGACAAAGTTCTTTATTTACACAATCATTGAGAATGTTATTGGCGTCAAAAATTACAACATCTCGTGTCTCCCAAACCCTAATAATAATATGTGAGTAAACAATAATTATGGTGGTTATACACTTAATCTTGGTTGTACGTTCAACAAACATAATCCGTTGTTACATCCTAAATATTGACAGTTGACTCAATAAAAGGTATTACTTGGAAAAACTTTAAATAAAATTTAATGATAGATCCGATTTCAGTGAGCAGAGAAATCCAATTGTTGTTAGCATGTTTATCTTGACAAGCTCTCTGTTCTCTGTAGTTGGTACAGAGCAGAGTTGAGAGGAAATGTTTATTATGCGTGGTTATCAGTTTTATGGGACAGTTATTTCAATTGATCTTTCTTTAGAGTGATGATAATTTAATATGACTACTTTGAACTTTTAAATGCTGAATGCTCACTTTATTTGAGCTTTTTAAATTAAATTTATTGGATTTATGAACATTTGGATGTTACACAGGGTTCATAAAAGAACTTCTTGATTACAAGTGTATTTGTTACATAAGTGTATTTGTTACACTCAATTGCCAAATTCGGACAATGTCTGAAAATTTTACCAACTCCGCGATGTGGACAGTTCTTAACACCCACATCACGGAGTGAGCATTTTATTCGGACATTGGCGGAGGCAAAATACCCAGATTGCGGATTGGGTAATTGTAAGTGTGCAACTGCCGAAATAAGCACGTTATTCGGCGGTTGAGTGAAACAACGATACCCACCCCACGACGTGTATAAATTTGATTGCTCACGTCGTGGTGTGGGTATTTGCAGTTTGGCAACGCCAATAGCCTGTATACACAACCTTTAAGAGAAATCAATAATAAATAAGTCAAATCAACTCAAATTTTTGTTTGTAACAAATTTATTTTAAAGAACGCCAAAGTTAAGTATAATATAAATATATTAGTATTACAATTTTTTAAATTGATTTTAATTTGTGACAAATGTCTATAAAAGTGATGTACAAGAATGTTAATAAAGTAGAAACATACAATATAAGAACGTAATCAGTAAAATACAGTTTATTTTAAATAGAGGTTAGATAGCTGTAAAGTTGTTATTTAAAAACAACAAAATACAACAGCATTTCAAATAAATACTTTTTTAATACCATAAGGGCTTTTTTGTAATTGGAACTACCCCTTCAATTTTCAAAACCGATTTTAAAGCTTTTTATATTGCTGGATAGAGTTGGTCTATAGTTGTTTCCGCCAAAAATTGATGATAATCAAACTTTGAATAAAGGCACTATCCATAATTGAAATTTGAAAATCTAATTAGAATAACATTGGAATTGGGTTGAGCATTTTAAACATCTCTTAATTTACAGCTCTGAATTAGTGTAGTTTGATAATCACAATGTTTGATTCATTGGGTGTAGGTGTAATTGATCTAGAACCAAACGTGACATTTATAGCAATGACAGGTGATAGCCCTAGTTGAACTGCTTGATTTCAAGCACTAAGTACACTAACCCAAGTTATCACTTTAGCACATTTTTCATAAATTAAAATTAATTTACCAATTTTTAAAGCTAATGTAGTTATTGTGTTTTACTTTTTTATTCTTTTAAAATAAACTTGTTTAAAAAATGAGTTTATTTTACTTATTTATTATAGATTTCTCTTAGAAGTTGTATATGCAGGCAATTTGGCTTTTGCTTAAACTACAAATACCCACACCGCGGCGTGGGAAATCACATTTACCGACGTCGTGGTGTGGGTCTCGTGTTATTACTCAACCGACGAAGAACATGTATAATTCGGCAATTGCCCACTTACAATTACCCAGTCCGCAGTCTGGGTATTTTGCTTCGGCCAATGTCCGAAGAAAATGCCCACTCCGCGATGTGGGTGTTCTACATTGTCTACTTTGCGGAGTGGGTAAACATTTTGGCATTGTCCAAATTTGGCAATTGAGTGTAACAATTGAGACAGAATTGAGATTTCTCATTGTTTTTTTTAGTGTAACAGGGCATATTTATCACTTACATAAACATTAATGCAAGGAGTAAGGAGTGTTCATTTCATATTGAAATTAAAATAAATTAAAAGAAAATAGTTCTTTATTGAGGAAAAATACCTTGTGGTCCTTTCCTACACATTAAACCTCTGACAGAACTGTTGCTCACATTTAAGATTAAATAATAATATTATATTTAAATAATAATATAGATTTACACACAAGATTTACACATAATATAGATTGAAAATACACACATAGTAATTTACTATGTCGAATAAGGTATTATGCTTAAAATTAGTTGTGTTAAAATTTTGAAGATACGATTGAGATTTTATATTATAGTAATAAACAAATAATTAAAGTATTCTGGAAAGAACAGAAGTGGAATATAAATCATCAGTTTCCATTGAATTATGTTGTAATTAAGGTGTTGCAAAAGAAGGACATTTAAAATTTTGAATAATAAAAAATCATGTCTCCTGTAAAACTTTTCTAAAATTCACGGTTTTTGAGATATTTGAGTTTGAAAATTTAAAATGGCCGCCATTTTGAAAATACACATATGAAAAAAATAATTTTTTAACAAACAGTGCTTGGATAATACAGTAGTTAATTTTAAGAAGTTTTTTTATTGTAAGAAGTTTTTTTTTGTATTAAGAAGTTAATAGTTGTATTGTTAATTTTTTAATTTTTTAAATAAATTTTGTTAAGTTAGTTAAAAAAATAATTGAAATCATACCCAAAAAAGGCACATCTTAAGTACTTCAAATAACCCAAATATTAACATTGAAGCATAACAGTTATGTACAATTTACAATGCACACTCCATTATTTCCATAAAAATTGTCATATACTCATTCAAACCTTTTTTATGATTTCATCATCTGCCTGATTCTATCTCCACCGTCAAGTGTGGATGAATTACTGTGTACCAAACAGGGCAAAGTCCATGTTTACGACCTTAATTTATGAAAACTAATTGATGAGGATATCTTTATAATTTATGTCAGGGGCAAAATTGGAAGAAGCTCTCTCATTGTTTTAGAAGGTTATAAAGGGAATTATAAGTATCCAAAGATAAGAGCAATCTTGACTGCAGTTCTTGTTCGTTCTTGAGGCTAAATTTGTTTCATTTATTGTTTGCTATTGATTTATTCAATCATCCAAATTTTGATATAGTAATATACTATTTGGGTCACTGAGAGACATCTGCTTAATCTGGGGGGAGGTGGGGTTACTTTGACTCCCTAGGGAGACAAAGTGTGGAGATAAAGTAACCCTGTATAAATAAAATTGACAATCTTGAGAACACAGTGCAGTGAAATCGGGTAACGCTGACACTGTATAAAGTAATTTACAAAGTGGCAAAATCGACAATCTAAGTTTCAAGGTTAGATAACCAAACACAATGGATATTGTTAGTGATTTTTCATCAGCATTGCTTAAGTTGTCTAGGAGATTTTTTCTAGGAGAGGGTAAATTCATTGTCACTACTGTCTTGGCGAAATTGTCAGCAACAATGTTGCACTTTAGTGACTTAATACACAAATAAATAACTTTTTATCGGTTAATTCATAAAACAGTTGTGTGCTAGACCTATAATACATCTTTTGTTTGGGAACAGATTGTGCGAATATCGGAGACGAAGGAAGGCTTCCTGGACCTAGTGGACCTAGAGAACCAGTTGCAGTTCCAGCGCACGGTGGAGGGCGGTGATCGAACTCTCATCGGATGCTTCTCGGCTGCGTCCAACATCACTGGGATCTTGGCTGATGACATAGCAACCACACTGTTGCTCCATCAGTACGGAGCCCTTGCGTTTTGGGATTACGCTACAGCTGGTGAGTATCATGGAAATTATTTTATGGTTTTTAAATATATTCAGTACTAACTTTCTAACCGATAAATCTTTTGGGAAGCTAATCATGATAAGTGGAGGAAAGCTCAATTGGTAATTTCTAGAAAATATATACATACTGCTATTTATGAAATTGTGAGGTGCATAAAGACGCAATGAGTAAAAGGATTCCCTGAAAATTTTGTCTATTTATTTTCATGAAATTAGTCACTCAATAAACAATAATAGTTTGTGGCATGAATCATTAATATATCCACACATTACACATGTGTAAACAAGATAAACAAATTTGTTCCAGTGTAAGCATGTTGTAGATCTACTCTACTCGCACTTAGTAAGTTCTCTAAAAAGTTGAAATTTGACTCAAGGAGAGTTTGACGAATATTTATGGATTCCAAACTTTATGAACCTCTTGGCCTTCAAAACTTGTAAAAAGGCTTAAAATTCAGTTTCATTTAATATAAATACGCCTAATGGATATGATTCAACTGATCAACCAAAGATCACAGAATGTAATAAAATTTAAGTTTAAAACAAATCACAAAAAAATTGCTTGGCTATAATATAAATCAAATTAGTTTATTTACTCCCAGTGAAAAAAGGCAAAGAGCTTTTTTAATCAGTGTTCTATTGTGGTTTTAAAGTGGTTTATCTCAAGTGCCCTTGATATTCAGAGAAGTTACCAAAAATAGTGTAAGTAGGCCTAACGTATAAAGTGATGCTTTTTTGTACGATGTCAAGTTTTTCAACCTTGGCTTGCGCCACAGTGATCAAGTTTTGAAAAGCAGTTTTAGACCCCTGTAATGAACTAAATTTTTTGTACTGCTCCACCTACTCAACTAACTTCTATGAAATACAAAATTTAATTTTGAAAAGATTACAAAAAAGGCTATATATCTTGTTTTTTTTTTTTTTGTATTTTTTTACAAAAACAAAAACAGTCAGTGGACAATCTGCTTCCTTTGTGTATGTGCAAGATTAGTTTGACTTAACGATTGATCAACCATATTGAACGCTGTGAACTATCAACTGATGTAATGAGTGGAACAATAAATTTCAATTAATAATAATCGATTATCAACTTATTACCTACAATTAAACAATGCAGTTTAACTATCTTACTATACAGTACTCTAAAACAAGCAATGTTTGCACAGGAACATTTTTTTTTTCTCCAAGGAAAACCTCTTGGCTTGTAACTATTTTAAACTTGTAAAAAGGCTTAAAATTCAGTTTCATTTAATATAAATACGCCTAATGGATATGATTCAACTGATCAACCAAAGATCACAGAATGTAATAAAATTTAAGTTTAAAACAAATCACAAAAAAATTGCTTGGCTATAATATAAATCAAATTAGTTTATTTACTCCCAGTGAAAAAAGGCAAAGAGCTTTTTTAATCAGTGTTCTATTGTGGTTTTAAAGTGGTTTATCTCAAGTGCCCTTGATATTCAGAGAAGTTACCAAAAATAGTGTAAGTAGGCCTAACGTATAAAGTGATGCTTTTTTGTACGATGTCAAGTTTTTCAACCTTGGCTTGCGCCACAGTGATCAAGTTTTGAAAAGCAGTTTTAGACCCCTGTAATGAACTAAATTTTTTGTACTGCTCCACCTACTCAACTAACTTCTATGAAATACAAAATTTAATTTTGAAAAGATTACAAAAAAGGCTATATATCTTGTTTTTTTTTTTTTTTTTTTGTATTTTTTTACAAAAACAAAAACAGTCAGTGGACAATCTGCTTCCTTTGTGTATGTGCAAGATTAGTTTGACTTAACGATTGATCAACCATATTGAACGCTGTGAACTATCAACTGATGTAATGAGTGGAACAATAAATTTCAATTAATAATAATCGATTATCAACTTATTACCTACAATTAAACAATGCAGTTTAACTATCTTACTATACAGTACTCTAAAACAAGCAATGTTTGCACAGGAACATTTTTTTCTCCAAGGATTTTTGATTTTTTTGTTGATTATAGGGGTTTTGGCTACCAGAAATCGATTGGAGTTGGTCCCATGGCTGGGAAAAATCCATGGCTGGTAAAAGTCTCCTTATGGAGATTTTAAATGCTACTAAAATTGAACAAAAATCAGCTGATAACTTTGGAAATAAACCAATATATTAAATTTTTAACCTGTGTTCAGCAAATTTATAACAAAGGCTAGCACAATTTGGACTAGCAAGTGAGCAGAGCGAACGAGGTTTATGTGAGGAACAAAAGTAATAATTATACCGAGGAAAAGCTCGGTCCCCCTGGTACTGTTGTACAAAAGAATGGCTGATGACCTCCCTTATTTGTAGGCAAAAAATTTGTATAAAAAACAGCTATTTTTTCAACAGTATAAAAAACCCTCTAGCCAATGAATTAATTTTTCTTATAAATAAATATATATCTTAAAGCTTATCTTGACAATAATATCAACCAAGATCCTATTACACCTTCAGTTATGTCTTGTTTCTATTCCAGCTCCGTATGTTCGCCTGGATATGAACCCTCTGCTCCCAGGGGTCAATGAGAAGGCTGTTTACAAGGATGCCATGTTCTTTTCGGGCCACAAGTTTGTTGGGGGTGTCCAGACACCAGGTACCTATTTTGTTTTATTCATTATTCATTCCCCGATTCTTTTAACTTAGGTATAAAATATCTTATTACAGTTCTTATCAACCATTGGTGTAATTTTATTTTGGATATCTTGTTGTAATAAATTATGTATTTCTTGCAGGCATCCTGGTAGCCAAAAAATCCCTGTTTGTCAATTCCGTACCTCAAGGTTGTGGAGGTGGAACTGTTTTCTTCGTCACTGCTTCTGGCCACAAATATCTCAAGGTACGAAGGTGGATGCTTTTTTTTTAAACATCTGTTACAAACCTAAGTTGGAATAGTTTTTTTTTCGGAAAATGAAGAAAACAATTTTTTACTAACATGAAAATTATTGACCCAATTCATGCGAACAGTTTAGTTTAAGTCTGACTACTGGGTTTGTTCCGTAATATTAAAAAAAATAATGCATGGTTTCATTTTAGTCCTCCTGGGGGGGGGGGGGTATTAAACATAACCTAGTAGGCTATTTTTCAGCACTATAGACAATTAGCCTACTTGGCATGTTTGGAAGGCTCTCTCATCACATAGTTTCTACCCCATGAGGATTCTATGTCAAGGGTACAGAAATTAGGAGAGCGCTCTTTTATTTCTATACACTTTGACTGTATGTTGCTCTAGTATTGTATCAGTATTTTTGAGGTTATGTCTGGCTGTTCCAGGATGTAGAAATGAGGGAGGAGGGCGGGACGGCGGCCATCGTGGAGTCAATTCGGGCCGGTCTGGCAATGCAGCTCAAGATGACGGTGGGAGTTGCCAACATCATGGCCCGAGAGGAAAAAATCACTAAGTACGTCTTCTGTTGGAATTGACAAGAAAAGTCTTCAGTTTCCGTAGTATCGACTTGGAGGAAGATTAGACCTCTTAGTAATGGATCAAGTTTTTAAAATTGGTACCGTCAACCGGGGTCACTTTGTGTACTCGGGAGCTACTTCATACAAACTTAAAAAAACTGCTTAAAAACATATTTCCCATAATTTTATTATCAGTACCAGGGGGACCGAGCTTAAGCTCGGTAAAATTATTACTTTCGTTTCTCACGCAAAGCTCGTTCGCTCCGCTCACTCGCCAGGCCGAAGGGTGCTACGCTTTGGTATAACTTTCCTAAACTACAGGTTAAAGATGTAACACATTGGTTTATTTTATCTACAGTTATCAGCTGATTTTTGTTCAATTTAAAAATCTCCATAAGGATAACATGGAAACTTTGAAGGGCTCTAGCGCGAAAACCGGATTTTTCCCAGCTATGGGACCAGCTCCAATCGATTTCTGGTGGCCCAAACCCCCATATTCAATCAAAAAATCAAAAATCCTTGGAGCGAAAAAAAACTTTGCCCGGACAAACGGAGCTTGTTTTAGAGTATAAGATTTAAGAGTTTAATATCCTAAAATAAAGGTAAACTTATATTCTTTAGAAAATAAATACTAAAACATAATACAAATTAAATGTAAAAAGAAAAAATGGAAACACTTTTTTGCTGAAAAACAAAAGTCACCCAAACTTCTGTTTGCACATCTACATGTATTAGGAGCAATAACTTTAATATAATATTACCCCCCCTTTCTGGGATTTAAAATACATCAAATATCTTATAAAAAATTAAACCACTAATATATTTTTATAATATCTTAGATGGATGTACATAAATTTTTTAATCATGGGGTAACTTTGTACATCGGTATTTTTTTTTTCTTGCCAAATCATGCTTGCTATTACCAAATAACCAAACATAACCTCTTAGTAATGCATGTTTATCTTGTTTCAGGTTGTTACTTGAAGTTAATGATAATATCACTGAAATTTTGAATATTTCTTGCAAATTTTTTGTTTTCATAACACCTATTCTTTGGATTATTATCTTAAGGCTTAGGTGGACATTGTATATTTACTACTATTTTTCTTATAGGCTTGTTGCTTATTAGTAGAATAGCTTGTTAGGCCTAGTTGAGTAGTGTAGTGGTAGAACATGGTCTGAACACAAAAGAAAAAGGGTAGGCGCACCTGAAGGACCCTTTGCTTCTGGAGCCAAATTTTCTCAGACAAAACAAAAAAGTATCGAGTAACTTGAAGTCATTTATACATTTTTAAAATTTTGCAACACTCTTTGGCTACACTTTGCATTAATCATTTCAATTTTTTATAGCTTTCTTCTCACCACACTCACACTCATTTAACTAAAACCTTTTCAGGTCATGTCTCTGAATGACCCGTGAGCAGATTATTCATGTGTTTTCTATAAATGAGTCTCTGTTACTACTTACTATAACACACCATGATTCAGTTTCAGCTCACTCTCACTCAATTTCAAAATTAGGTAGCGACAGAACCAAGGTGGCAATATAGCTCAAGCAGTTCTAGCAGACATACAAAATGTATTTCCTACAGTAATAATAATCTCTATATAAAAAATTATCTCTATTATTCTGGTCACGGCATCATGCGTGAACTGATGGACCGATTTCGCAAATTTTGTTGTTGTGTTTGTTATTTTTGGGAGAAGGTTCTTATGAAAGAAAAATTTAAGAAAATTCCACGGGGCTTTGCCCCTCACATCTTCAAAGTTACCATGTTATTCTTAAGTTGCTTCCTTGCTGAACTTGACAACGAGTGAGGGTAGCGAATGAGCTAAATCTGACGGCGAGTGAGCGGAGCGATCAAGCTCGCCTGAAGGGATAAAACTTCCTCTGGTAGGCATTGCAAAGCATGCTGGGTAAGCTAGTAATAATAATAATAATAAATCACAAAAAAATATTAAAACATCTTATCAAACTTAATTTCACTTTGAGAATCCAGATTGTAAACTTCAAACCTAAATATATTTTTATGCCTTTGGCAGGTACGTTAAACTCAAGACTATTTCAGGATTAAATTACAATATGAAATTTAAAAAAATAATTTTGTACTTAGATTTTTATTTTTTAAGTAAATAGGTCTAAAAAATCGAATAATTGGGCAAATAAAAAATCAAGTAAAAAATGGGAAAACCCCATTTGAAACCCCATAAAATCCCATACATGAAAAATATAAGATGGCCTCCTATCTAACTTTAAGCCTTTGTATGTGTAGTATTTGTGTTCCAAATTTTAGACCTCTATTATCAAACGCACAATCCTACCAATAATTGCTACATATCTGCTGGACTAGTTGGTTTTGTAGATTATCTTCTATTTCTGTTTTACTACTGCTACTTGACTGAGCTTATCGTAATTCTGTAGCCCTCTGTTGAGCCTGCGCAAGAAAGCCCAACGTTTACATTTGCCTGTTTCCAAACACTCTGCTATATTTACCTTCAGATTGTTTGCTTGTGGATATGTTGAGATAAGGCATCTAACACTTCTTTACATAACAGGAAACGGTTCATAAACTACATACACTATTCTTAGTTGAAAAAAATCTTACCATACGATCTCAAAACCATGATAGTGGGCTACGATTAATGGGCCAGTGACCGGTGTATATAGATGTGTCAGGCCAGGTATTTGACAAATGTTTGTAGGCCCTGCGTTGAGTTTGCCGATTTTCGTTGGTGCACTCAACGCTGAAGTGTTGGAGATCTTCCTATATAAAAAAGTTCATCATTTTCAAGATTTTTTTGCGGTTTCTTTGTGATGAACATATAACTCACTAGTAATTTATCACAAAAAGTCAAGCTCACATTATCAAATTTTAAATTTCCAAGTTTAGCTTACTGTTTACCTTTGAATGTATGTTTTCTTTAAATTGACAAAGTAAAGTATATATTGGCAAATTTTTTTTAAGTAGGAAGTAGAATAGCCGTTCAGATACTATCTAGTAGTATTTAATGCAAATATCCAATGTGTGTCTCTTCTTTCTCCATTTTATTCCACTTTTTTTATTGATTACAACGTTTTGTCAAAGACAGTCATTGTGCCAGTTTTTGCAATCGAATATTCAAGATGGTTGTTTCAACCTTGTATTAGGAATATGTAAATAAAAATTGATTTTATCGAAACTGACTCATTGACTCTAAATTCTTTTTTGTTTATCACTACAATAAATATAACATTTTAACACAAATTATTTAGTAAGTAAATCCATACAAAAACTAAACATTAATTCTGACCTAACTTGTTCAAACTAATGTGAACTACACAATTCGTCCCTCGTTTTAACTAATATCAGCTGGTTTCTGTCAATAACCATTGCACGCTTTCCAAGCTTTCAAGGCTATATATTAATAGGCAAATATGATTCATATCCTCCATCATAGGAGAAATCCGTGCATACCGTTAGAAAGGTATTGTCCTGTAATTAAGTCCAGATCAACTTACATTTTAATCGAATTTCGACCAGAGAGCGATCTCTAGATTAAAAAAACATACTAGATTTGAAAAATACAAATCAATATTTTATGTTAAGTAAGGTTAGATTGGGAGATTAAGCTAGGTTAGGTTGTATGTATTATCTTGGTTTAGGTGAGGTTATGATTAGCTCGGGCAAAGTTAGTTCAAGTAGGTTAAAACTATAAAGAGAAGTAAGCACATACTAATCCAGTGTTCGTTGTGCATATGATAATCACCATTTTACCCTCATTGTCCTATTGTTTCTATGGTAACCACCCACACTTTACCCTTGTTTACTTTATAACCACTTTGATGTCTCGTGTTGGCAGGATGATATTGTCGCACCTGCGCAAGATCCCTGAGGTGTTACTGCTGGGTAACGGGTCGCAGTCGGCCAAGCGACTGGCCGTGTTCTCGTTCCTCGTTCGACATCCCCGCGGCACCTTCCTGCACCACAACTTTGTATGCGCTGTGCTCAATGATGTGTTTGGCATCCAAGCGCGAGGCGGTTGCGCCTGTGCCGGACCCTATGCCCAGGATCTGCTTGGCATTGACGAGGACCTGGCACAGGAGTACGAGAACATACTGCTCGAGGACGAGTGAGTAGCAGTCAATAAGACGCAGACGCTACCTAGTAGTATTTAAGAGTCTGCAGCACTTGCCACGTAGGATTTTTCTTCCCATAAGACTAATGTTAAATTTGAAACATCCGCTACGCCTTTAATATTGGTCTGATACGTTCATTTTTATGTAATTTTAAAAGAAATTTTAATATCTAGGGGACTGTGAAAAAAAAATCACGAATATAGAGTAATTTATGAGCTCAAACTACTGTAAAATACGTCAATTTTTTAACAAAAAATGTTGAAAATACTTGTTGTTTATTAATCAAACAATCAATAAATAAAATCACGTATATAGAGCAATTTATGAGATTAAACTACTGATAGCATACGTCCATTTTTGAACAAAAAATGTTGAAAATATTTCTTTGTTTATTAATCAAACAGTCAATAATATAAAACTTTTTATATCAAAGGGCCTTTATATCAACTTTATATCTAGGTATTAAAATTTCCTTTAAAATGAGATAAAAATGAATCTTTTTACCAATATTAAAGGCGCAGCGGATGCTTGAAATTTAACATTAGCCTAGTCTTATAAGATTAAAAATCCAAGAGGGCGGGTACTGCAAATTCGTAATGCAAATATCCAATGTGTGCCTCTTCTTTCTGCGTTTTTTTCCCCTTTTTTTATTGATTACAACATTTTGTCGAATAAGACAGTCATTAAAAGGTATTTTGTACTAGTTTTTGCTTATTAATCTACAAAATTATTGCTTTAACATTGTGAAACTGTGTATTATTGTGATTTACATTAGCTTTAGCATTTTGCAATCCATTAAAAGTGAGAATTTTGTTAGTCTTCAAGTAGTTAGATGGTACCTAAGGTGAAACCAAGCCCGACTTTGGTCTCTCACTGGCGATGTTGTGTGTGGCAGGAACCTGGACCGGCACCACCTGCGGCGCCACGAGGAGCACTCGTCGTACGAGATGTTGCGGCCAGGCTTCACGCGGCTGTCACTGCCGTACCACATGGCCGAGCCTGAGGTGCTGTTCGTCATGGAGGCTGTCAAGATGGTCGCCACCGAGGGCTGGAAGCTGCTGCCGCAGTACGTGATCAACCCAGAGACTGGCGAGTGGCGCCACCACACCAACTCTGTGAGCAATACAGTTAATTTGTTGACAGAGGTCAGGGCATTAAAACAGCGTGGCACTGAAGTATCCACAGATTTGGAATCTGAGGACTGTGTGACGAATAATTGTTAGTTTTCATCAAATTTTGTGAATCAATACTTGAAAATATGGGATGAGATTTCATTTCATAAACATTATATCAAATCACAAAGTAATTGACTTTCCATGAAAATATTTAATTATTTTATTTTTGTATCCCCCTGAACAGCAATATCGTTAAAATACAGGTTAAATTTGTAACGGTGCAATTCGCGGTGGTGTTAAAATTGCACGCTATACAATCGCCTCGGAATCGCTAAAATTTGCCTCGTAATCGCTCAATCGGGTTAAATGCCCCGGGTTATGAATTGATTTAGCAAATTAATATAGTTTATTAGAGGGCTCAGATGTAAGATAAAATGAACATATAGTTCACAAAGTAAATCCTTAGCTCATCATAGCCCTTGAATTTGGAAAAATGTAAATTTTTGATTCCCCGGTGAAATTCTGATGAAAATAACAGAAAATTAAAATAGCTAATAAGAAACACGCGGCTAAAAAGAAACAACTAATTCTTCAACTAACACGCAAGTATCAGGATTTCACCTTAATAAATATCGCCAATTAATAAAATCAGGTCTCTGTTTTAATTAACTAACTTAAAAATACAAATTTATTACCTAATCAATCAATCAATCAATCAATCAAAAATCTGGTTTATTTCGAATATATACATTTTTCAAAAATTACATTGGTCAACATAATATACAAAATAGGTAAACTTAGCCAAACTTAAACTACCTGACCATAAAAAATATGAAATGTTATCTCACATAGGCTTAAGCCCGTGCGTGAGATAGAGTCGTTATTCTAATTATACTACTATTAATACAATGAAAAAACCTATAATATTATCGGTAATTTTACTAACTTACTGCATACCAATTTGAGAAAAAAAAGAGATAAGGAAGTTTATATATTCAGTCATGAGGAGAATTTTAATGAAATAAAGGAATTTACTTGACATATATGGACAATATGGAGACAATATGGAGTGACTGAACCACCCCCTTTCCCTTCGGATCGGACGGACGGACGGACGTAGCTATTCGCTTCATACACACACCACACTCACACACACGCACACACGCACGCTCTCCCTCTCTCTCACACACACGCACACACACACGCCACTCGCACGCACACATTCATCGCTCACCCACAATACAATCGCGCACCGTGCATTCATGGCTATTGACAGTATACCGAAGTAATACAATTAATTCAATTCAATTCAATTCAAAACATCTTTATTCAATTTATATACATATACAGCAGTATAAATGAATGGTGTCAAAAGTTGTCTTACTTCTAAATAAAAATAAAAAGAGGAAAAGAAGGTTCTATACAGTTATGGTTAATAATAAATAATTAAGAACTGCCTTTAATCAAATTCTTCAAAGGAATATAAGGCCATGCTGACAAGAATTTTTTTTAATTTTTTCTTAAACTCAGATCGGCTATTTGCAGATTGTATATCTTTTGGAATTTTATTGTAAAATTTTGAACCAATATGTGTGGGTTTTTTTGTATATAGTTCTAGCCTGTGGGATTCAAGAGCTATTTCTCCTCTGTTTCTGGTGTTATAGTTGTGGTTGTCCCCAACAAATTTTAAATCATTTGATTTTTTTCCCAATGATAAAATGGTTTCAAATATATAAATTCCATATACGGTCATTATATTTAGAGACACAAAATGTTCCTTTACTGAAATTCTTGGTTTAAGATTTAAAATTATACGAATGGCTTTCTTCTGTAGTTTTAGAATTGTGTCAAGGTTATTTTTAGATGTGGATCCATATAATGATATTCCGAAACATATTATTGAGTGGATGTATGCAAAGTAGACGTTCTTCAAAGAATCGAGATCCAGGAATTTTTTTAATCTAGACAATGCAAATATTCCGGAAGATATTTTAGAGATCACTGTTTCAGCATGTGAATTCCAAGACAGGTTTTTATCAATTTCCAACCCTAAAAACTTGATATGATCCACTACATTTATAACTTTCTTGTTGATTTCAATCTTTGGATTAATGTGCATTTTAGTTTGCCGTGTCTCGAATGTAATGAATTTGGTTTTAACTGGATTAAGTAAAAGTTGCTTATCATTAAAATAATTAGTTAATAAATCCAAATCAGTTTTAGAATTGGTTTCTAACTCATTTTCTGAGTATCAAGAGAGTTTTAAATTAACATCGTCTGCATAGATATAAAGTTGGCTATTATTAGACAATTTTGGAAAATTACCTGTATAGCAAATATATAGTAGAGGGCCCAAGATGGACCCCTGTGGCACTCCATGCTCTATTGTTCTAATTTGAGATTGATAAGGTATTTTCATTTTGTTTTTATTTAAGTACACTACTTCTATAAATTGTTGCCTGTTGCACAGATAAGTTTTGAACCATTTAAGAGTATTTTTACGAATGCCAAGATTAAATAAAACGGATAAGAGTTTTTCATGATTCAGAGAGTCAAAAGCTTTAGTAATATCCATGAATATGCCAATAACTTTTTGTTTGTTTTCCAAACAATCAATAACAGATTCTGTGAATTCAGTAGCTGCAGTTAAAACTGATCTTCCACACCTGAAATTGTGCTGGCAATTTTCTAAAAGGTTGTGGTTTTCTAAATAATCTACAAGTTGATTATACATTGCCTTTTCAAATATTTTGGATAGTGTGGGAAGAAGGGCTATAGGGCGATAATTTTTTACTTCAGATTTGCTTCCATTTTTAAATAACGGTTTTAATTTTGATATCTTTAACTTATCTGGAAAAATCCCGGATAAAAAGGAGGAGTTTACTATGTGAGCTAAAGGCTTTGATAAATGGGTACCAGACTTTTTCAGGAGTGACACAGGTATCTCATCGTACCCAGTGCTATATGAGTTTTTCAAGTTACATATTATACTAATTACTAATTTAATTCTAATTCTAATCTAATTTAATTACTAATTTTAATTTATTAATAAAAGTACAATTAATAAATTAATGGAGCTGTTTCGCCCCAGGCCTAACGCTGATAAAAATACAAATATATATTTAACAAACTATTTTAATCCCAGGGTTAGTTCACCCTGGGCCTACAATGGATTGGTGTAAATCGATTTGAAATAAAATAAAATATTAGACTCGCTCCGGTCAACCACGCGGTCTACCGTCTAACAAAGAACTTTTCAAGAGGAGTATGAAAACTCTATTAAAATATTCAGTCCCTGTATTAATTATTTAATTAAGTTAAATAAAAGAAAAATTAGAATAGCAAGTCGGAATGATACTGTAACCTACGCTGACTTATACTATTACCAGGACCGTACCATACCTGAGCAATTACGCTTTGTTGGACGCCCGACGCTTTTATTTTAATACGCTGGAGAATCACTCTCGCTCAACGCTGAGGAGAGGAGGATGATGTGGCAGGCTGTTCGCCTGGCCGTGGACTGGTGGACCTTGCCAGCTACTCGCCTGGCGGACGACTGGCGGCCGCTGTACCTGGAGTCCGGACCCACGGGTTTCCTCCCCACCACCGCCGCGTATGCGCAGCACGGTCTCCAAGTAAAACTCGGAACAGCTGATTCCTCCGCGCGGCCAACATCAGCTGATCCTCGGTGGCGCGAAATTTAAACCCGCTCGCTTCAATTTTAGACCCTTACAAATTACCTTTTGTTAGCAGTGCACACTTGAAACGTCACTCTATGTTAACATGATTATGTTTGTCAAAACCATTTAAAAAACTCAAAACATAAGCCATTCAATCTGGTTTCTGTCATGGTTGTAAAAATTATATAAATAAAAAAAAACACACCATCACAGACAAGGGAATGATACATTTAAGTACACGTATATCCCCTATAACAAGAACGGGTCGTGAAGACCATCACAGATCAGGATGCAGACAACAATACAGGTGATGAAAGTGAAACATGAATTGAAGTGAGGTTGCAATTTAAATTTTCTTTTATTTAGCTGTTGGTAAATATTATTATTATTTTTTTTTTTTGCCATTTGCAGCTACCCCATAGTTCTTGATTTTGAATTGAATCAGCTATATAACAAAAGCTAAAATTCAGTAAAAAACTGTGAACTTGAAACGTTAAAAGGTCTTTTTGTTAAAAATAAGATCTTTGCCAAATTTCTTTGTACTAGTGTACGTGTAGCTCGAAATCGAGCAATTTATTTTAATACAATACAAATTATACTTTTAGCTCTAAATCAATGACATCCGACCCATCCAATATTGTGAATATCTTTAATCACGAAAATCTACATGTATTTTTACAGCTGATTATTAACAGATGTTTAAAATGCTTTTATCAATCCCAATGTTATTTAAATGGGAAATTTTGAGATTTCAATGGTGGATAACATCTTTATTTTCCGTCCTATTCTCATCAGTTTTTGGCGGAAACAACTACAGACCAAGCCCTATCCAACGACACCTAAAACTTGAAAATCAGTTTAAAATTGTTGGAGGAGTTCTCAACACAAAAAACCTTTAGCGTATTAAATAAGTATAGATTTGGATGCTCAAACACTTTTTAACAAAACCTTTAGGCATATGTTGTTACTTCATACTCTGTGTGTGTCCCCAGGTGTTCCGAGAGCGGAAGTGGCTGGGCCAGATCCGCTACACAGACGGCAAGATGTCGGTCCACGAGAGGAAGGTGTCGGGAGTGGCGTCGTGTCCCTCCGACTACAGCGAGTGTCTGCAAACGGCCAGGAACATATTCAACAAGGCCAGAAAGGTATATCATCGCTAACAAGCAAAGCTAGTAGCACTAAAAAATAAAGAAATAAATTTTATTTTCAATATAACTTTTCAAATGCTATAAAAAATGCCTGAACTGTCTAAAAAATACAGATGGTGAGGCACAAGAAAAATAATTTTTAACCCAAAAGTGCTACTAAACAATATTTTTTATCCCAATCGTGTGGAGGATCTATTAGAATCAGTGGTGTTTTGAAATAGCAACCGAAACAATTGATATACCTGTGTCTACAGGATCAACATTGGTGGTGAAACAATATATCATTCCTTAGCACTTTTCAGATGAAAGACGCAAACCATCATTCTAAAAACAAGGTTTGAGTATAGGGAATAAGAGCAACAACGATACATCATTGCAGGCCCCTCAAAAAGGGTTAAAAAGGTGTGTTTTTGCAATATTATATTATAATCTAGAAAAATTGAATAATGACACAAAAATTGAACAAGATCTTGTCTAAAACTGGCACAGCTTGTCTAGCAATCCTATGGTATAAATTCCCTGTATTACATATTGATGAACTTAACCAATTATCCTCATTTGACTTCAATCATGAACTTTTTTTATTCTTGCTCACTAGCTGAGACTTTTATCATACTTTATGGTCACTATATGAAGCCTGGATTCTTAGCTACATGTTCTCATAGCAGTCAAGGAGTGGACAACAAATTTAATTTTATCAGTCATAGACAATATTTCGTCTTCTAAACAATTCACTCAAGTACAATTCTGGTCATTCCTCCAGATGGCTCAGAGGTATCCGCTGGGTGACCAGTGTGTCATGTTCAACGAGGACACCAACCACCTGCGTTGGTTCATGCTCCCCAGTGAAGCCCAGGACCTGCTGTTGGGCAACTGCATCAACGTCAAGACGTCTGTCCCCTTTACTCCCTCGGACTACGCGGGCAGCCGAGGTGGCGAGAACTCCCCCCTCCCTCCCCCTACATTCTCCCGACACAAGAGCCTCTCCTCGCTGGAGATAAAACTGAACAACGTCAAGTAAGTTGGGGCCAATTCTCTTTTTATTTTACTTAAACCATTTTTTTCTATTCCATATATTGTTTTGTTAGTGTTGTGCAAACTTTATCAATAAAAATAATTTGTTTGTAAAATTATCCGAATCCTCAGTGCTTTGATAGGTTTGTTCATTTCTTTCATAATGGAAATATTTAAAACCATTATAATCTAAGATTTTTAAAATTGGAAACTATAGCATTGAAGACCAAAGTGCAGAGAGAACCAATAGCCAAAACAAAAATTTGTGCTTAAGTATTGGAATTGTGAGATTATTTAAGTGTGTATTATCTGAAAAATAAAATCACTTTAAGCTTTTGGTTTCTGTAACAATAACTTAATGGAAGGCAAGCATAGTTTGATACACTTGGGACTCACTGTTGCAGCCGGGCGGAGATGAGATCCCGGGCGGACAGCTTTAGTCCGCAGACGGTAACGGGGGCACGCGAGCGGTGCTACAGCCTCGGCGGGGACACGCTGCCCCGCAGCCGCCGCGAGCGTCAGATCAGCTGCAGCAGCCAGACTGACGGTAAATCTATCACGATGGACCCCTCTAGGTGCTACTTTAGGCTAGCCGAACAAAGAAAGGTTATTAACAAGTAGAGTTGATGATGTGTCCCTTCCATTTTTGTAGAGATGTCTGTCATTAAAGTCATGGATTCAGTCAGAAAGGAATGTTCAATATGTGTTTTTGGGATATCCTACAGCATTCTTTTGGGAATCCTTTCACTGATCGAGGTCATACAAGATTAAGCTATTTTTGTGTTTAAATTTATCATATTCTTGTTTTTAATTTTAATCGATGAGTGGATCTTTTGTGATTTAGTGACATAACCATTTTATGTGTTTACAATTTTGTACTTATTTTGTTATCAAAACTTTCTTTACTTAATTTTTATGATTAGTCCATGATTGATTTCCACTTTATTTAGAGTATTATTTTTTTAAGTATTTGATTAGTTGTTTTATTGTTTGTTATGTTTGTTTGTTTATGTTGTCTTCATTCATTTGTTGTTCAGTCATCAATTTTTTAATCCTTTTTTCATCTTGACTGTTTGAATTTTGAGAGTTGAGCAGGTACCTACAACGTACGTTTGTGGCTACAAATTTACATTATGTTCTTTGTTAATTTTTTTATTCTTTAATTTCATATTCAAATGTTATAATTTTATATTGTAACTTAATTGGTTGGAATAAAACTTTATTTACTTTTTTGCTTTGTGATTATTTTTCCCAAACATTTTAGTTTTACGATTTTTATAAGATAGTTATTTAGCAAGATTAATTTTATACTTACACAGACAAATGCAATTTAATATAAAGCATGGTAAATTAGGTTCTTCTCAAATTTATTTTGTCCTTTTGCAATTACATCGTATTAAAAACTGTAGTTTCCAAATTCTGCTTTCATTGAAACTCAGTTCTTACTGTAATTAATTTGGCTACTACAAGCTGAAAACAATTACTTTGACAAAAATGTTTTTAGTTGATAATGACAAAGTTGTGGTGTGAAAAATCACATTGAAAACTTAAACGGGATTCATTCATATGTTGATTGTTGAGCAGAAATGTTTAATTGTATACCATCAAATTAAATTTCATTATGATAAAGGACACCCAATTAATTACCTCATAAAACATTTAAAATCTTATACAATTAAGTATCAATACTATTAATTGTATGACAGTTTAGTTTCAAGTCAATAATTTTTTTCTAAAACATTTATTCTAAAGGCACGCCACTTAGTTTAGTGAAAATCCTGAAAAACATATCGAATTTATTTAGGTTCATCCAAACGCTCAACGAAAGTGTGGACCCAAAGTAGTATTTTTTTCTTTTAAACTAGCACTTACACTCAAAACATATTCTACATTGATGCCATTTTTATGAACCTTACATTTTAGTTTGTTTTAGAAGCAACATTATTTTCTAGCCAATTTAGAAAATGAAGAACTCTTACATGAACGAAAAGGAGAAAAATAGTTTGTCCCCTAATATTTTTATTTTAAACCCCTATAGTTGAATCTTAAACTATCCATTTATTTTCACAAACATACCTTAGTTTACCTTGTGTTTACTGGTTACTCAAAAGCAGCTTACTTAGCTTACATATTTTTCAGCATAGTCCCAGAAAAGTTATTAAAGAAAAAGTTACCAAAATATGTTAAGGGTCTTAGTTTCAAGGTTAATCTGGAATTTTAAAAAGAATATTTAAAAGTTATATGAAAACTACAAAAAAAGTGTTAATATGTTAAATAAATTTTCTGAAAAAATTAAATTTTGAATATGCCAAATACTTCAGATTTTTAAAATCAGAAAAGTCACAGAAAATTCACTAACTTTTATTTTATGAGCTTAATCAAGGTTGAATAATGTTTAGCCATTGAATTGAACATTGATTCTTTTAAGTTTGATATAGAAACATTATTGAAAATAACTTAATCAGTTGAGAAACCCGATAAGTATTTTTCACTTATCGTGGGTAGTAAACTTAAAATATTAAAACAAACCTTTTAAATTCAATTTACAATAAATTCAATTTCAAATATCTATTCAATACATTAGAATTCACTCTTTGAAGTATAGGCCTACTTGATTGCAGTCAGTAACCTTGATTTTCCTATCCATAGGTTCGGAGCAACCTGGCAGAGCAAGTTCTGGAACCCCTCCTGTTGTAGTTACCACCACCAACAACCCTCAACATTTGCAGGTACTGTACGCATCTACTTCTATTTCATTTGTACAAGAAATACAACAACTTCTTAACAATTGTACAAGAATTTGACATAATAGATATTCTTGGTACTTGGGTGTTTTTGATGCTCAAAGGATTTCTTTGTATACTTGTCTACGTAATATATTAAAGAATCTGGAAATATCTGGAATCTGATTCTAACTTTACGTGTCAGTAATTCTGGAAAGTAATGAATTACTAGGTATCAGTAATTCTGGGAAGTAATGAATTACTTCGGAACAAGTAATCGACAAAACATACATATGAATACCTGCAAGTTCTTTTCATTGTTAAACAACGGAACCAATTACCGTATTGTCAATATAAGTAACTTAACATACCTCTGCAGAAATTGGTATCTAATTTGAATTTTGAAACCCCTTTGGCCTTAAAACCTTAACTAAGAAATTGTTTACGTTATTTTTGGATAATGAATGTATTTTTTCTGAATTAAAATGCATGGAACCAAAAAATATTACTTCTAGTGGTAATATACCATAAACTACCTATTTTTTTCTTGTTTTTTCTAAGAAAATTAAAAACAATCTTGAAATGAAATATCATTAAATTAAAATGTTCGAAATGATAGATTTTCCACATTAAAAACGTGACTTAATTTCCAATTAAACTTACTATAATTACATTTAGCTTAGTGCATACTAACCCTAAATAGCTCAGTATTTATTTTAGGGATGGACGGGAATGCTTTCTTTATTCGGGACGGGACGGGACGGGAGTTTTTATTTCCCACTCATATTCCATACGGGATCGCTCGTCTTGAAGCTATCGGGAAATATTCATTTAGACTTTAATCTGAGTGTTGTATAAAGACAAATTAATGTTAAATATCAACTAGTTCTCCTTCCAACTTGTTACATTTGTTTTTGTATAAGTTACAATGAATGTCCTATTGTTGAAAAAATTAAAATATATAGTTTTGATATTTGCGGGATGCAATAAGATCATGGGAAAGTATAAATTTGATTGTAACCAAATAAATTTAAGTTGAATCACTAAACACACATAAAGGAACCATGTTGCCCATGTCTTATTTAACAAAAATTTTGTTTAATGAAATATTAAACGTTTGGTACGAAGAATGAAAATGAACATTATGTACGGTACCAGTACGTAAAAAATATAGATTAAACAATTGGAAAAATTGTAAAGAATACAATACTATATTACAATAAATAGTAGGCCTGCTCAGATAAAAAAGAACAAAAAACCACAAATTGAAATTAAAATAAATATTAATACTCAGAAAAGTTGTTGTTGAACAAGCCAATGCCATTTATAACCCTAAGAAATATTTTGCCAATTTTTTTACATTCATTGATTTTACTGAGGCAGTTTCTTACTTGAAGAATATAACTAAGAAAATTAAACTATTAGACATTATACTTTTATTGTTATTTACACAAATTCATTAACTATTTTTTTTGCTACATCAGAAAAAAAATTAAGAAGTGTATGATGAAAAAATATATAAAAATGTAAATTTAAAGCAATAAACCCTAACATTTAACAAATATAAATTATAGCTAAGCCGTGTTTTCCTCGTTAGCGAGATTGTCAGCCACGACCGCCATCCTCGTTAGCGAGTTCATAGGCCGCGACAGCCGTCCTCGTTAGAGAGATCGTCGGCCGCGATCACCGTCCTTGTTAGCGAGATCGTAGGCCGCGACAGCCGTCCTCGTTAGAGAGATCGTCGGCCGCCGTCCTCGTTAGCGAGATCGTCGGCCGCGATTGCCGTCCTCGTTAGCGAGATTGTCGACCGCAATCGCCGTCCTCGTTAGCGAGATCGTCGGCCGCGATTGCCGTCCTCGTTAGCGAGATCGTCGGCCGCGATTGCCGTCCTCGTTAGCGAGATCGTCGGCCGCGATTGCCGTCCTCGTTAGAGAGATCGTCGGCCGCCGTCCTTGTTAGCGAGATCGTAGGCCGCGACAGCCGTCCTCTTAGAGAGATCGTCGGCCGCCGTCCTCGTTAGCGAGATCGTCGGCCGCGATTGCCGTCCTCGTTAGCGAGATTGTCGGCCGCGATCGCCGTCCTCGTTAGCGAGATTGTCGGCCGCCGTTCGGCAGTTCCCGTCCCGATAAATTCCCAAGTATAAAAAAATCCCGCCCGATGATCGGGACGAAAATTTCCCGAAAATTTTTCTGAAATTTCGGGACCCGACCATCCCTAATTTATTTTCTCTTATTATAAAGAAATTAAAACAATGATTGAGTTAATTGATACCATAGTGAATAACTTTAATATATGTTATGTTTATTGAATTTTTTACTGAATGTATAATATATTTGTAATAATATTCACCACAGTTACATTTTGTCTGCAGGCGTACATGCATGAAGTGAGCATGTCACTGGCCACCGAGATCAAGTCAGAGATACGCGAGGTGATTAACCGCGTGGAGGATGTATTGTCGTCCGAGAGCGCGGACGAGAGCAGCTCGTGCGAGCGGAGGGAGCGAGAGAGAGAGCGAGTGGGGAGTGAAGGGGTGGCCAGTGGTGCTAACCCTGCGGTCGTCATCAACCCTGCACCCGTGTTCGACCTTGGGTGCAACCAGCAGAGCCTGATAGTGCAGCCGACATGCATGCAGCCGCTCAGCGTGGTACGTTGTGGACACATAAACATGCCGAAATTAAATCAAATTTGTGAAAGATCATTTATCCTAAAATTCTCAATCATTCAATTGAGTTAAATCTCCAACCAGATTATCAGTGATGATTCTCTATTAGTTTACCTTAATAAAATACGCTCTTACAAGATGTATTTACTACATGTGTTATCGTACCCCTTTATTGCAATTGAAATAGTTAAATGTTTCTTAAAATTTGCGCATCTCTGACTAACATGACTTCTGCTGTATGACCCAAAATAACTACAATCAATTAAGTGGATTAATTAATTATCATCCATAAATTATTATTACATAGCATGCACTGTAGAGCCCCAATAATCCAAACTAGTTACGGCAGAATACTGTATGATTTAGCCAGGTTTTCGTTTTCAGAATAGGTGGACTTCATGATACCGCCAATATTCTCCTGAAGAAATGTATTCAGACTAGGTGGAGTGGGTGGGAATAGCAAGTCTCTACTGCATGCTCAAAAGCCTAAAACACATAATGTTGAGGAATAAAACTGTTTTATCTCTCTGACTGTTGTGTGTTGTGCAGCTGCCGGTGGGGTCAATGCCGCCGCTACAGAGGGCGTTCTCGTCGCCCAACACGTCCGTCTCCTACTTCCAGACAATGGACCCAGGGCTGGTCGCCCCCAACTCGCCCCACAGCTCCATCTCGGCTGACCACGTGGCCGAGTGTCTGGCCGAGCTTACAGGCGAGATGGTCTCTGAGCTCAAGTCCGAGATACGCGAGATGGTCAGTGGCGAAGCAAAGGACTTGTCTAACAATTCAGCTGAAAATATCAATAATTATGTGCAAAAATGCAATAATTTATAACAAATAACATTACCCTTACTAAAACAACATTGGTATATACTTTGTACAAAAAATAAAGGTTGAAGTTAATGAGGGTTTTCGTTGAGTTACCTTTTTTTGTCAGCTTGACTCACCGAAGCTTTTGATGCTCTAACATCATATCATGTGTTCAAATAGTATGAAATATTTCATCCGTGCCTTGTTACTGACAAAGACCATCTAATTCACTGTCAGGATCATTTATTAATGGTTCGATGAACAAAGCCAGCTGGCTCCAGTTTCAAACATTCAAAAAGCTACTAATTTTTCTCAGGATCAAACTAGCAGTATTCAAAGGTTCAAAGATTGGACACAATATACGACCAACAAGTAGAAATAGAGCTGTTGGCAAATGGTGATCTCAAAAAAATATAGGTTTTACTAACTCAGGTGCAATAAAAAAATTAGTAAAACTAATTTTTAAGTTTCTACTTAACATTTTAGAGTTTGTTGTTATGGTTGTTGACTGTTACTTGCAGGTGTCACAAGTTGACGAGCTGATCTCCCCCAGCAGTGAGTCGGGCCGCACCAATTCACCGGAGGCCGAGGAGTCCCGCCCCAGATTGTCAGAGGGCAACTCATCACTACCGGATGTGGTCGAGGTTGAATCACTATCGTCAATCGCTGAGGGTGTCGAGGACTGCCACAAGCTCAAGTTCAAGGTATGTCAGTAGTGTGGATCGCAGTTTTGATCATGTATCTTGTCAGTACGCAACTCTTTAACAGAACTTAAATCTGAGAACTTTAAGAATGACTTAAAAAATTATTCCTTTTATAGTTCCTTTTTAAATTTTCAAGCCGCATCATGAATGCCTATGCTTTATAAACATTCTTGAAAACTATCTTCTCTATGACCAAATACAGATATATAGATATAGGCTTGGTGGATAAAATAGATTAATACAAAAACTTGCTAGACTAACCAACCTAGAGTCTATCTATGATGTACGATCAAAGTGCACCACATGGGCTTTACATATTGCCAAAGAGGGTTTACAAATATTTTACAGACTAATATCATTTGGAGGCAATTAAAAAATCTAACAACACCAGTGGCTATTTAAAACACTGTCTTTTGTGTAGACCTGTGCTTTGGTAGGACATTCAGTTGATATTTAGGGATTTTTCAACAAATCAGTAACAAACTTGTTAGTGTAATATTAAGTTGTATAATAAAATATATTGGTGTAAGTTTAAAAAATGTAACTATTAACACTGAGTTGAATTTTCAAAGTTTAAAGATATGACTGACAGCATTGTTTCTCCAGGACGCCAGACGTTCGACAGTGAACAGCATCAGTTCGCAAGACAGCGGCATCAACCTGAGTTACCACGAGAGAGACTCGTCCCCAGCGGACACAATATGGCGGAGGAACGGCTACGCCCACTCACCGGGAGCAGCGTGCGAGGGGCAAGACCGAAGCAAGAAGGCCACCACACACAAGAGGGTCGAGCTGTGCACACTGGTGAACAAGCGAGACCAGGAGAACGAGCTCGCCGACAACCTGAAGCAGAACCTGGCCAAGCCCCGGTGGCACTGCCCACCCAAGAACATCTGGAAACCCACCACGGACGTGAGTTAATCAGACACTACTGTACGTTGGTAAGGGTGTGCTATTCCTGTGCCTCAATTGCAAAGTTTGCAATGTTATTTGAAAGTACCAATTATTTGGGAGTCCACCAATTATCTTCAAAAATTCAATTACTGATGATAATATCTAATATCGTGCTAAAAATATTTATGTTACAAAGTTTTTTTATAACTTACATTGTAAAGGATATTCATATCTCAAACATCATCCAATATTTGATGATCCGTTATTTTTTTGAAGTAGATATTCAAGTTCTTGCCATTTTTTAAATGCAGATGATTTTTTATGGAAACTTATAGTTTCACTGTTACACAGTAGAAGAGATGAATGTTCTCTATTGTGCTTCCAGATTTTATAGCAATAGAACTATAACACCACATACAGTTTTAATGAGCTAATGACACATTGCTTTTTCTTCTAGACAAAAAAATTAATATAATTTAGTACAGATTACAAGAGAGATATAAATCGGTTCATATGATTCATGAAATTTGAAGACACCTGCTTAAAAAATAACAAACTCTAGGAAAACCTTAATATTTTGCTGTCACAAATACTTGAAAGGTAATTTGTGGACCCTCAATACCCTTAGCCGCCTGCGCTCCACGAAGGCCAACTACTACATCAGGTACCATAGGGCAGCAAGTGTAGAGATTAAACCTTTAATATTTTTGTATGATAGGGAATCTAAAATTTGGTGTTGGTGGAAATTGATTTTAAATTTCTCCTTATCTGTTCCTCAGTTTTTTCATCATTATTTTTAAAATCCTACTTAATCTTGTAAGTTTCCTAAAAACACATTTGGGTTTGATTGTGTTTGAAAACAATATAAAAATTTACAAACAACGGACTAACCTAACTATGTTTCAACAGGCAATAAAAGAGTTCAACATGATCCAAGACGGTGACCGTGTACTCGTCTGCCTGTCGGGAGGCAAGGATTCGCTGTCTCTGTTGCACACCCTGCATCAGTACCAGTACTACGCCAACAGCAAGGGGCTTCACTTCACTCTGGGCGCGGCCACGGTCGACCCCGGCAGTTCCGCCTACAACCCTCGCCCTCTCATACCCTACCTACAAGCTCTGGGCGTCCACTATCTGTATGAGGAACAATGTGAGTGGTGGGCGGGTGAGAAAAGTCAAATGGGGAAACTCCAGTAGAATGGTTGAAAGGGAATAATGGTCGGTTGGGTAGAGTGTTTATGAGTTGAAAAGTTTTACTAGCTTTTGGAAGCATTTAATTTTAATATACTAAAATAAGTCAGTTTTGATAAATGAATTTTTTTGCTATTGGAAGGTCGTACTTCTTGTTATTGTGTAGGGGTTTAAAAAACAGGTTACACCTTACACTTTTTTATCCAAAACATAAATTTAATTTAAAGAATCTACCTTTTTTGTCGTGTTTTACTATTTTGAGATACATCCCATGTCCATATCTTTTGAAAGTTTAGATGTAACCAATAATGTAGTTTTTACATTTGCTACATTATTAGTCGATCGTCATTTCCTCATTGTTGGCATTGTTTCTCGCAGCGATCCTGGACGCAGCCTCCACAGTCGATTGCAAGTCCATCTGCAGCTTCTGCAGCCGCATGAAGCGAGGCAGGCTGTACGCAGCGGCACGGCGCGAGGGCTACAACGTGCTGGCGCTCGGCCAACACCTCGACGACCTCGCCGAGAGCTTCCTCATGTCCACCTTCCACAATGGCCGCCTGCGCTCCATGAAAGCCCACTACTATATCAGGTACTGTAGGACAGCAAGCGTAAAGATTAAACCTTTAAGTGTAATTCGGTGTAGGTTTCAATTATCTTTACGTTGAATCCAGCCAAAGGTTCCGGTCGTCAAAGAAGTGTCCAATTATCATGACAAATATTGTACCAACTGAACAATATAAAATCTTTTCCTGTTCTAATTCCTGGATAACTGGTAAATAGCAAGAGCAAAACAGTTATTGAAGTTAAAAAGACTCTACAGCTACAGAGAAACTTTTATAATATTTTCACATTATAACATTTTTTATTGGAAACATGCAAAATAACCAACATTAACATATCCTATGGTTGATTTGATTGTCACATATTCGTCACTCTATGTTAACAACTTTTAAATAAACACAACATTAACCCTTTTACTGCCGACGAGCGCAAGCGCGCACGTCGCAAAAAATGCCGGGTCCGTGGTAAGACTATAGTGCGAAGACTGCCAGGCCTGATTTGAGGAAAATTCAGTATTTCACAAAAAAGGGAGTATGTTTTTTATTTTTCATCATAATTTCATGAATAAGGTCTTGTTTTGTTCCTAATAAACTACCTGTCTTGATAAAAACATAAAGTGGTTGTAATTATATAGATATATATTAGAGGTGTGCGGATATCCGAAAATTCGGTTCGGTTTCGGATCGGATTGGATATCCGAATCCGATCCGAAGATTTTATTGATATCCGTATATTCGGGTCGGATATCCGAATTTTACGGATAGACTGTATATCTGGTGTTAAACACAAGATCAATGCACAAATATTGTTTTGGGCGATGGCCATTCTGCATAAAATGGTGACTATGCGACGGAACGTCTAAAATGACGTCCAAAGTACTGAAGCAGACCAATAAGTCAGAAGTCAGATAATAGAATAACGGGAAATAATCAAGACACCAAGCGACCAAGGTTAAGTGTTTAACATTCAACGGCACAATTGACAAAGTGTCAATTCTGAACCCTCTCGCTTGGAGCGCTATCAGTAAAGATTCAAGTCTCGGCCAATCACGGCAACACGAAAAGCTCTAGTTTTTATTCCACCCGCCTGAATCGCTAGTGTCGTGGTGTTTTGAGCGCTAGTTGTCGGGGGACAATTCATCATTCGTAGTTTCGTGACTCAATATAAGATTTAATCTAATGAAGATTACGATCGCGTTTGACTATGAACTTGTGAAGGCATTGGATCGGATCGCGATTCAACCGTACGGTCTGTTGTCGTCTGTAATTATTTGCTCTTTGATGTTGAAAGGTTATGTCTTTATACCTCTGATCGTGTTTTAAACTGATTTAAACATTTTATTGTCTCTTAATTATTGATGTCTACCTGGAAAGGAAAAAGAATAGAAAATGAGTGTCGTGTGGAAGTCTTTTGCCAAACTGACATTGACTGTTTGACAGAATGCTCTGTATGCAAGATGAAGCTAGGTTATGTTTTTCCACAATCATTTTGGTTTCAAATAAAATTATATTTTGCTAAAAGTCCTACTTTGTCATATTGTACACTGGGATGTTTGCCTGGTGAGTAGTTTTGGCCTAGGCCTATAGCAACTCTAATTAGAGCTTAGGTTAGGGCTAGTTCAAAATAATGTTGACATGTTCATTTAGGCCTAGGGCCAATTAATGTTTACAGTGATCATTACAAATTATAAATTGACTTTGTTTTAAAGCTATTGAATTTTTATTAAATTAATTGATTTTGATATTCCTAAACAGTTTTTATAATCAAGGCCTAGATCTAACCTAAAAATTGTGGCTTCAAATCGGTTAACTGTTTGTCTTTCGGTTTACTGCGCAAAAATCCGAATCCGAAAACTATCCGATCCAATCCTGTTACTATCCGATCCGAACCGATCCGAATCTTAACTATCTGAACCGAATCCGATCCGAAAAAAAATTTCACTATCCGCACACCTCTAATATATATGTAATTTTTTTTCATAAATATATATAGTAACAAAAAATATTTATTTTTTCAGGTTTGGCCCATAAAAACTATACCTAAAACAAATACGTGCAAAAATCTAACTATTTTAGTTTGTAGAGCATGCATATGTTATTACATAAACAAACTTTCATGCCCTTACGTTGGAAATTGAAAAAGTTGTGATCAGTTTTTGAAATTTTGTAAAATCGAGGTAGAAACACTTTACACTAAGAGTTTGTGAACAGCCATTAAAAACCAACCAAAAAACCAACAGAAAAGTTATATATTAGATTATATATTATTATATAAATTATATATTATATATATAACAAAATATTATATATAAAAGTTATATAAAATATATATATATATATTATATTTATATATAATTTATAATTAATAATATATATATATGTATTATATTTATATATAATATTTATATATATATTATATATATATATAATATATATATAATATGTATATAATATATATATATTATATTATATACATATTATATATATAAATAGTGGCAAAGTAGGGTTGCTGGGCCAGTTCAAGGTCACCTGAGCGATGACGTCATCGAGGTCAATGACCCCACAAATGACGTCATCGATGACGTCATCAATGAAGCGATCGATGACGTCATCGCCAATTACGTCATCCTGTGACGTCACACCCATGACTTTGCAGAAATGACGTGGCGATGACGTCATTGATGACGTCATCGGTGGCGTCATTGACCTCGATGACGTCATCGCTCGGGTGACCTATACATATAAATAAATATTAAATAAATAAATAAATCGGGTGAAATATATAAAAAAATAGATATTTATTTATATATAAATATATATTATAAATATTTATATATATTTATATACATATTTATAATATATATATATATTGACGTGCTTTATAACGCACGTCGGCAGGTTTCGCTCGATAGCCGACGAGCGTTATTGCGCACGTCGGCAATTTTAGCACAAACCCCGACGTGCGCATTTGCGCTCGTCGGCAGTAAAAGGGTTAATAACTTTATGTTCACTTAAAACTTTTTATTATTTTATGTTTTGAAATAAAAATAGGTGTCAAGGCCTCAACAAGTACAAGTTAGCACTCAGGTTTACATGTGCAAACAATACATTGATCTTTGAGGTTGGTGGGAGTATAAGGTTGTTATGGGGATTTTGCATGTGCAGTCTGCAACGACTGCAATGTGTCAGTTTGTTAAAAGAAAAAAAAAACAGTAAAGCTTTTAAGATTTACCAAAAACTAATAAAGCTGTTAGATGCTTGGTGAAATTTCTGACAGCCTCATTTCACCATCTATGGAGTTTGTTTATCTAGTTCCGGTATTCTGTATGTATAAAGTGATTAGTCGTTTGCATTGTAAGCATTCCTCTTATGTTTCTCTGATTCCTCTTGTTAATATTTGTTTATACTATAATGTTGGATTCTTTCAACCTTCTTGCCAAAATTATTTCCTGTACATTGCATAACAAATTTTTAGGATTTGCTTCCCAGACACTTCGCAATTTTATCAAAGTGTTGGATTTTGTTTTAACAGTAATGGAGTGATGGTTTGTATTTTGTTAAAAAATAAATAAAACAAGACAAAGAGTAACATACACCTAAGAACCATAGTTTAGGATACAGGCTCAAGTCAAAATAGGTAGTTTCGGTCCCGCGAAACGTCGGTTTTTCGTCACTTCGGGATTATAAGGTGATTATTTCGTGTGTCGTGTTTTGTGTTTTTGTAAATCCTGACAAGTCCTGAGCTGACGACAATCAAAATAGGTGAGTGATACCCAAGAAATACATTAATCATTGAAGATACCTCACCAAAAACATGTCATTCAGAAATAGAAGTGCAATACCATTTTTGCCCTTACCCCAAGTCTTAAACTTGTTAAAAAATTAGGTTCAGTGTTCAAGTCTTGTTTTAAAGATTAGTAAAATGGTGAGAAATTATACGAGTAAGACTGAAAAGAGCAAAAGTACACCAAAGAAAGAATTAATACAGTGGTGAGTTCACCGTGTCATTTTCGACATAATGTAAATAAAAACATATTTTGGCGTGTACTTACATATTGTATTTTAAATCCATATCTAAGAAAAAGACTCAATTTACATTTGTGTGTGACTAAATATACATTATAAGTCCTGCCACATAAGTTGACGAATGGCCAAAAACAGCTGGGATGGGCGAGGGGGGTAGAGGGGGTACTTTTCCAAAAACATAGAGCTTACGTTACATGCTAATTTTCATGGAACAGCTGATTATCCAATAATTTTGACTGAATAGTAGTGCAAATTCATTCGTCAAGTGACGTGGCGAGGGTTTTTTTTTCTTTTTTTCCCTTTGGCGGGGCCAGGTAGTGATACCTTTATCTAACTCGGCCTAAAAGGCCTATTGTAGCATTCCTTATGTTTATCAATATATCACTTGAAGGCTCTTCGCGAAGCCTAACAGCTGGTTTATTTCCCTCTCCCTTATTTCCGCTGGCTTTAATACGGCCTTTCCTAGGAATTTCAACCTTCTTTGAGAGATGGCCGGACAGTCCAGCCATAAGTGTACGGCGGATTCTACCTCCATTGTACAGAATCTGCATAGATCGGATTGACTAAGTCAGATTGTCTTGAGATGTTATTTCAGGGGCCCATGACCAGTTAGCATCCCTATTAGAAGACTGATTTCCCTTTTGTTTAGGCTAAGCAGCTCCTTCCACTTCTTATTAAAAGGGTCAATCAGTATTTTTGATTGTCTCCCTCCTGGGAAGTTGTTCCAGGCTTTCTGTTTTTGACCTTTCTCCCAGGATAGGATTTTGTTTTGTCCTATGCACAGAGGGACACCACAGAAGGGCTCCGGTCCTATTAGCTGTCCGTCTGAGCCCTTTCTTGCCAGAGCATCGGCCCTTTCGTTGCCTTCATGCCCGGAGTGTCCCGGTATCCAGCCTAGCTGTACCTGGTTGTGCTCCGCCAGCGCTTTTAGAGCGCTCTTGCAGCCTTGCACTGTCTGTGAGTCTATCACGAACGAGTCTAGTGCTTTTAAAGCAGCTTGACTATCTGAGAGGATAAGTATTTTTTCCTCTCCTTAGCCCTCTTGCCAGAATGTTCCAAGTACAGCATTCAATCGCTAGGACCTCTGATTGAAATACCGTTGTCGTGCTGCCTAGGGCCTGTGAGATGCTGGTTCTATTGCCATACACTCCTATCCCTGATTTGTTGTCCTTCCGGCTGCCATCTGTATAAAATACAAGGCGTGCTCCGCCCATGTTGACCTTTTTCCAGTCTGCTCTCTTACCCACGGTGACCTGGTAAGGTTTCTCAAAGTCATATTTCTTGACCATCAGATCTGGGATTTGCAGTTCCATATCCAGGTTGGGAAATTCCTTTAATATAGACATGTGGCCGGTATCCCTTTGGGGCTTAATTTCACTTCTGCTGCCCATTTTGAGGGTTGAGATAGCTGCCCTTCTCTTAATCTCTGTTCCGAGTGGGAGCATATCTAGAACTGCTTCTAGCACTACAGTTGGACAGGATTTTGTTGCTCCACATACCCCTGTGCGGGCCAGTCTTTGCAGCTGTTGTAGTCTTTTTGTTGCAACTGTCTGTTCAACTTTAGGCCACCACACGAAGGATGCGTATGTTACTGTTGGTTTGACTATGGCCTCGTAGGTCCAATATATTAGCCGGGGGCTTAGGCCCCAGTTTTTCCCAAAGGTCCTTCTGCAGGCACCCATAGCTCCTGTACCCTTGGCAAGTGCGTAATCTAAGTGTTTGGACCAGGTTAATTTCCGGTCTAGGATTACTCCTAGGTATTTGGTTTCCTTTACGTCCTTGACACTCATTCCTCTTATCGTTGGGGGGGAGATACTTGTTCTCCTCTTTTTTGTGAACGTGACCAGCTCGGTTTTTTCCGGGTTTATGGTCAATCCTTCCCCGCAGCACCATTCATCGATGAAGTTCACCGCAGTTCGGGTTAGGTCTTCTATAGTTCCTTTGTGCTTCCCTCTGACGGTGAGGACTAGATCATCGGCAAAGGCTTACAGGTCTATATCCTTCTGTTCTGCCTTTTTCAGCAGATCGTCGACCACTAGTGCCCAGAGAAGGGGGGAGAGCACTTCTCCTTGGATTCAGCCCCTCCTAGCCCTAACTGTCACTATGTGGTCACCTTCTGAGGCTGAGATTTCCCTGGAATGTAGGAGAGCCATTATCCAGGAGGCAGTGCCCTTTGGAATTCCTTTGTCCATTATGGCTTCCTCAATGGATCGGCACCCTACATTATCAAAAGCACCATGAATGTCCATAAAGACCCCCGCAAGGATCTCTCTGTTCGCCAGTGTGTCCTCTATTTTTCCCACTAGGCTACTTAACGCCATTGTAGTTGATTTTCCCATCATGAATGCATGTTGGTTCGCACTTAGGGGAGACCTTGAAAGGATCTCATCTCTGACGTGTTGATTTATCACCTTTTCCGTCGCCTTTAGCATGAAGGACGAAAGGCAGATAGGCCGGTAGGATTTGGGCTGGGCCGGATCCCTCCCTTTTTTTGGCGAGGGTTATAATATATAAATTAATTAGCAGATTTTCAAACATGAGGATTTTGAATTTCATTTTGTTTTGAAAATAATAAAATAAACAGTAACAGCAGTTGTAATATAAATATACATTTTTTGTAAGACTTATTACACATATTACGCACATTATTTATAACTTAAGCAATTTTAATGTCAAATAATAAACTGGATATCAATACTGGATAATAATACTGACGGTGAGGACTAGATCATCGGCAAAGGCTTACAGGTCTATATCCTTCTGTTCTGCCTTTTTCAGCAGATCGTCGACCACTAGTGCCCAGAGAAGGGGGGAGAGCACTCCTCCTTGGGTTCATCTTTATTCAAAATTTATTACCAGTATAGTTTCTCTTGAGTTTTTCATGTGTAACAAAGAGTTCCATAAAAGTTTCTAAAATGCATTCTAATTAACAAAAAAAAAATTCCTTAATTGACTTGTTCAATTAATCAATTTAATGTAAAGGATATATTGTTTCTAAAAATTCACTGAGCTATTTAATACCTATACTCTGATCTTGATATGATTTAGTATTAAAATTTTTTGGTAAGAGCTTAGAAATGCTGGAATTTCAATATGACGTTTTCCAGGGAACGAGACCTGAGAGTGTGCCGCCCATTTGTCTACGTGAGGGAGCGATCACTGAGGCAGTTCGCGGAGAGCCGCCACCTGCCAGTCATCCCAGAGAACTGCCCCGCTTGCTTCGAGGCACCCAAGGTACATGACATGACTCGTGACAATGTCTTAATATAGTATAACAATTTACTCTTTAAAATAGTCGCATATTCAATATGTTGACATCTCTTGTTTCAGGAATTATAAAAAAAGAAAAAAAAATAGATAGCCTTGCTGTTCTAGAGAACTGAACATGCAAGTTAGGTTAGTTTTCCTGTCATATCTTATTTATAAACAGTACGCTCCCGTTATCAGAGGCTCCGGGTTATCCGAGGTCGCTCTAACCTAAACTTTTGTTTTTTAATTTTCGGTCAGAGAAAAATAATAATGTGCTTAATTTCTGTTTTTGTTTGAAGTAAAGTAAAAATATTGGTAATTTATAGGTTTAGTTAAAACATTAATTTGAATAAACATCAAAAGTATTATTTGTATTTAATTTTTTAGATACACACAATAACCCTTTCAAAACAAAAGCAAGGGTTGATAAACTGAATTAGCCATCAGCAGAACGTAAATAACCATTCAAGTAACATTGGATGCTTTTTTCTACGTTCGGGGACTCCAGGTGTGCCTCCGGCCTTTCATAGATCTACTAACGTATACTACAGTCAAATCTATACAGTCACGATACTCGTATTGAAACTACAAAATTCGTATTTGTGTGTCCCCCAAGTTATTACTGCTCTAAAAACAGTGGGTTTCTAAACAAATCTTAAACATTATCGTCTCAAGGGGGTAGAATCAGAATAAAAGAAATATGTCTAATGAGGTAAATCTATATTATGAGTCACACAGTAATTTAGTACAGAAGGACCGATCACATGCTTGTAAAACTTACAAAATTATGAAACATCACATAAGCTGAAAAGCCAAACCTAAAAATGTGTTAGTTTTCGATACGAGCATTTGCTCCACTCACTAACCCCTGCTCGTTCCCTCCTCGCCAGGCCTAAGGATATTGCAATATGGTATAATTTCTTGAACCAATAAAGTGATGAAAGTGTAACTTTTTTACAGTTATCTGCTGATTTTGGTTAAGTTGTTGCAAAATGATTTTGGTTAGTTGTAAAAAATGTCCATAGAGATAAAATGGAGACTTTGAAGGGCTGTAGGATGGAAACCAGATTTTTCGGTCTTATGACCAGCACAATTCAATGCCTCGTGACCGAAAACCCTGTGGAAATATTTTTTTTATCCTTGGAAGAAAAATGGTTTGTCCGTGGTCTACCAATCCA
This sequence comes from Neoaliturus tenellus, assembly GCA_030545055.2. NCBI lineage: Eukaryota > Metazoa > Arthropoda > Insecta > Hemiptera > Cicadellidae > Neoaliturus > Neoaliturus tenellus. Next base: position 156,269,798 of record CM061531.1, read on the forward strand.
ATTTGTGTTTTAGTATTTTAATCTAAAAATTCAATGACACATTTATTTACATATATTTTATATGTATATGACGCCCCTTTAGGTCTACTACTTTTAGATTATCCGACCTCTGCATAGTAATGGGAAGGTCTTTTGAGACGGTCTTCTGTATACGTTCTTGAAGTTTTAAAATAAATAACTTGACATTTCATGCAGAGCTTTGTAGTATTTTCATTTTATAACCAAGCATACCATTGACGAAAAGATTTAAAAAATATTTTAAATGAGATTTTAATACTTCTTACGGTGATCATTATGAAACTTCCTTTTTGAAAATCAATTTAGTCACATAGGTTTTATAAAATGATTGATGTGTAATAACAGGGTTGGGCAAATAGTCCAGGGAATATAGTAATTCCGTTCTTCTTTGCGTAGTATGTTTGTCTTTGCTTTTGTGACCCACATTGAGATGTATTTCATTGACTTTTTGCATGCCCTGGTATGGCCTACAGAGAAAGTCTTATTAAAAATCTTTAATTTAAGAACAACTTGTTCTAAAATGACATGTAAAAATGTATACTTGATTGCATAACTCTTATATTATACAGTTCTGAAAGACAAGTTAGCTAGTCTTGAAAAGAAAAACCTTTCTGGGTTGGGCATTTCAGCATGCGTGACTGATATTATTACTATCAATAATGATATTATTATATATTATTACTAACAAATAATTTTAAGTAGTTTTAAAAGCAATTGCTTGGTCCCTCTGGTAAAATGATTATAAGGATTGTTTTGCCATTAATTTTGTTCAATTCAAGGTATCATACGAAAAAAATGTTTTGCAAATACATTTCAACTAAGTGATTTGTTTTATGTTTCACTCTTGCCACTGGAAAACCAGGTCAATGTAAACCTCCAAAAGGTATAACTCAACCCCTAAAAAATGGAGTAAGGCAGATTTATAATTTAACCTCTAATTTGTTTATTTTGTCCCTCCCCCCTGACTACTAAATGAAACTACTTTGCTCAGTTTAGTGTAGTTTTTTCAACTAAATTGCAAAGTCAATAAATTTAAAACAATTTATTGACTTTGCAATTAGTTGAAAAAACTATTGATATTTTGTACTAAGTTGGTTCTGTATATATATTGTGTGTTAAGAAAAAATTATTCCAATAATCCAAGAGGTTGTTGCACACATCAAAATAAACATAAAGTTTCCTATAAACATATATTCTAAAATGCTTCATGTTGCTAGCCACCATTTTGTTTTTTACACAAAATAGTTTTGATTTCCCTAATGCTTAGGCATACTTAGGTTTTAATAACTTCATGCTTGGCATGGGACTTTATCACAACAATGTTGCCATTAAAAATTTTTAGGGGTGGGCGAGTACTCGAGTTTTCGAGTATCTGTCGAGTATTTTTTATACTTGATGCTCGAGCGAGTACTTATCGCTACTTGTTAAAGTCAAGTTGAGTAGTTCTTAAATTAATTTACTATTACTTAAATGTTTTTTTCATTTTATTTAGTCCCTATTCCTTTGAATTCTAAAAGGTATTCATAACCAAAGACAGAATATCAAGATAATGATCTACTTCTGAAGCAGACAGCGAATGAACTTGGACTGGACTAGAGACGGCAGCACAGACAGTGGTAGTGGTAGTGAATCAACATAGCTACTTATTCATAAAATATTTAACTTGTATGATAAATCTTTACAACACTGGGAAAACTTTATAAACGATAAACAATCATAATTTGACATTTAATTGCTTCAAGACGATTATTTAAAACTGATTCTACAAATTTTTGAGAAATTTAAGAGCTATTTTGACATTAGCAGTAAGTAGAAACATACAAGCAGTAACAAGCAGTAAGTAGATATTAGACATAGTAGTTACAAACAGATGAATGACAAGATGGTCGATCAGATGTAATAATGGCTAATGTCAAAGCCAACGTAATACCATTTATGTTTCCTTTCATATTCTTTGCAGAGTATAGCTATTTTAAGCTATACAAAATCGGCTGTTGGTTGATTTTACGAGGGCTATTCAGAAAGTAAGGAACGTTTCCGTCTCTCACCGCTAGGCACGCTCGTATAGCCTATATTAGGGTATGAGAGCGCTTGGGGCCTCAGTGGCTATCCAGCCATGACACTAGGAGCATTGTCGTGCTCCCAGTATTCTTTATTTTTAAATTCAAAATGGCCGCTCCCATAAAAAATCCCGCCAGTTGCGAAGTGCGAACGGTAACACGGATTTTGTTGACAAAAACTTAAAACCGATAGAGATTTATCAATTTTTATTCTTTCAATTTCAACACAGTAAAGTCTGTGAAACTTGTGGGAATGATAACGAAAGCTCCGTTATGGTGGAGCAGCGGTTTTCACGGATCTTCTCGTCAACTGTAGTGACCAGTTCGTCAGTCACAATGCTCGGTCGTGCACTCTACTGCTCATCAAGAACATTGGTTCGGTCATTTGTAAACTGAATAGACAACTTACGCACAGAACTTTCATTCAAGACATTGTTCCCATACACCTCGCACACATTTTTATAAATCTTTATCGGTTTTAAGTTTTTTGCCAACAAAACCCTTGTTACCGATCGCACTTCGCAACTGGCGGGATTTTTTATGGGAGCGGCCATTTTGAATTTAAAAATAAAGAAAACTGGCAGCGCGACGATGCTCCTAGCGCCACTTCTGGATAGCCACTGAGGCCCCGAGCTCTCTCATACCCTAATATAGGCGATACGCTCGTGCCTAACGGCGTAAGACAGAAACGTTCCTTACTTTCTGAATAGCCCTCGTATTTCAAGGTTTGGATACTAAAAAACTGAATAGGCCTATTAACAATAAATTTTGAATGCAATAAATACAGTAGAAGCCCTCTAGTCTGGCCACGATATTCCGGAAATGAAATGTTTAGCCCCAGGCGTTTCCTACATACACATGCTGAAAAATAGACAAGAGTCAACTCGTCCCAAGTTATATCACTAAAATATATCAGTTCAATTGACAATTTCCAGACGATCGGTTTTGGATACCTTCTAAAACTTTGTGTTAGTGTTCTATTGTTCTTTAATATTTATCTTTTAGTTGGGTGTTTCGCGGCCCGATCATCTATGTAACACGGAATTTAGGTCACTATAGACAGATTCTGTCGCTTTTGCGGTCCCATTTATATACGTTAGGGTCTTCGTTGACAGAAGACCAGTATTACTGTATGTTAAACGCAGTTTCATCACCAGCGGCTGCTTGTCCCCCGCGTTCCCGATTGTCTTTTCGGTGCTACAACGTCTGAGAGGGGGCAAATCATGATGGTTAAAAAGTTGATACATAGCATTGATTGGGCAAGTATGATACCCTTCATTGTTGAATACATCCTAATAGTTTATTATTGGAACACACATGTAATACAGGTCTCTGTTTAACCCATTTAATAAAACCGCCGGATAATCTGGCCATTTTGAAATCCGGCCGGTGGTCCGGTCCCGAGGTGGCCGGATTTGAGGGCCTCTACTGTAGGTTGTGTTGAACACATAGAAAATCAATGGTCTTACCAGAACCATACAGGATTCATGGCTACACTAAAACTTGCCTTTATTCAGTTAGGATCAAAAGAAAAACCCTACCACTAGCAGACGGCAAATCAAGGGAATTACGTGAATTCCAAAACATTGAAAGTTATGTAACAGTACTTGAACAGTTTAGAGAAATGACAATAAATAGTAAACAAAATGTGAGCTGAAGATTTTCTTATGGACAAAGACAAAAAGAAAAGATAGTTGAAAATTAAAATTTAAATCCACCAATTACAAGTGATTTTTTGTAGCCGTCTAGGCTTGTGACTCAAAGTAGGCATATGCCTATTACAAAAATTGTGAGTGAGGAAAAGCTCTCATTTGGAAACATTTGAAAGTAAGTTAATTGTGAAAAAAGTGAAACATGAAAGTGAAAAGTGAAGTAGGTAACTGTAACAGATGATTCTCTTTTTTGTTTTATTAAACGTAGGCCTAGGTCTTATGGTTATAACGTTATAACTTTTTGATCTTTTTATTGTGTACATTACTTTAGGCCAAGACCTTTTGTAAAAAAACCGAGTTTTTTAACTCCAGTCATAACATAATCAGCAATTTACAAAGTAATATTTGTTCCTTCACATAGATTTTAGGAAAATTAAACTTTGAGTGGTTAATAGTAGGCCTAGTTATTTTAAGGCAATTTTCAATATTTTTATGTTTATGTACTACCCGACTCGACTAGAAACTCGAGTATTCTATTTATTACTCGACTCGACTCGTTCCAAAAACATGATACTCGCCCCCCACCCCTGAAAATTTTAGAAATGCAAATATCTCAAAAATGATTTATTTCATAAAATTTTTACAGGACACAAAAATTAACAAAAGTTATTAATTATTTAAACAACAATATCAAGATAATAAATACAATTGGGTGTCACAGACCACTCAAACCTATAACAAAACTAACAGAATTAATTTTTTACAAAACCTGTTTGGCTACTACAAATAAAAGTGATACGCTTGACGATTTATACCTCTTTTTGTGAATGTAAATATATTCCAAGTCATTTGTCCAGTTTTAATCAAGAGTTGACTTGAAACGATTTTAATTTTTAAAGTTCACTCTTTTCTAACTCAAAATCAGCTGATTTCATGTATTGCATCTTTAGCCTTTTAATGAGAAATTGCATGACACTTATAAAAAGTGGAATCATAGAAATGTCAAGACTAAATTGTTGATTTAAGTATTTAATATTTCATTGTCAGATCATTTGCACTACTCCTAATGCTAATATACTCTATACCTTCATAGTTTGAGCATAGTTTGTGTTCCGCAGGAGAGGTATCGCACCAAACAGCTTCTCGCTCAGCAGGAGATCCTGTTCCCGCGTTTGTTCCTGTCGCTGCGCGCTGCGCTCAAGCCGCTTATCAGCTTCCGAGCAACAGGGGAGGAGAGCAAGGCTTACCAACGTGGTGCAATCGGTCCTGGCGACATGAGTGACACTGACACAGAAGAGGAACCTGCGCCAGGTATAAACACAAACTGAACAAATTAAACGTATCCGCTTTGGAAGCATCCTTTATCTGAATCTCCCCTTTAGTCCTCTTTGCAAAAAATTAATTAAAGTTTATTTTAACGTAATAAATAGCATTTTACTCATTTTTATATTTTTGTATGCATGATTTTTTGTTCTTTATATATTTAGACAACTTTGTGGAAACTTAATGCCTGGATGTCCTTTGCTGCAAAGAAATTACTATTCTAAAGTGTATCAAATTTGGGGGCAAATAAAACATAACTTTCTGCTTGTTTGTTTATTATAAATAACTTTCACTTTTACCTAGTTAGCTAAATAAAACTTGAAACCATATTTGGGTGTCGGATTCTTTGCCCCATTAAATCAAATTCTTTGTAGCCAAACAACTTTTTATCATAATAAAACAAAAAAACGGACAACCAATGCCATTGAAAAACCGAATTAAATAATTTTCAACCTTGCGCCATTTTTTAACTCTACAGAAAGTCAATTGGAAATCAGTTTGTTGCCAATCGTCAATATGTTGTTTGTCTTCAGTACAGTTTTAATCTGCTAGTTTTCCCTTGGTTACATGATTGCCATTTTTCAAGTTGCGTGTTATACAATTGAAACGTATCTGCCCTTATTGCAAATAATAACTACGCAACTCAAAAAAAGAAAGAAAAATTTAATATAAATATGATAATTTCATAAGGAAAATCTACAACAATTCTCAGCAATCCACACATTTATTTTGTTTCAGTCCCATCTGATCCAGCGAGTCCCTCGCAGTGAAGGGCAACTGGTCCTTCAATGTGACAAAGAAATCCAACACAAGTGTGAAATTGTTTGTTCCTCGACATCAATTTTATGAAACTGACTAGATTTTCCCAATGAACTGTTATTACCACCCAATTATGTGTTAGTGTGAATGTTAATTATGTGCGCAAGTTATTGTGATTTAGTTTTATGTGGAATATTTACCTTAGGGCTATCTCGTGCCATCCTCGAAAATGTTATTCCATTATTGATGTTTTGATGAATTATCACAAGTGAATTAAATGTTGATGAGAGGAGAATTGGTACAATTTTCAGTTTTGTGTAGTTGTAAATTTTGTTTTTGGTTGACAAGATTCTGATAACTGTTGATCCATTTGTCAATTTTTTGTTCATTTGTTGTGTACCACATCAAAATAACTTAGATTACTTAATTATTTTTTATGGATTAAATTAACAAATATTTTATAAAATCTTTATATTCCTGGTAATTTTCTTACTGTTTTTACAATTGTTTAATGCAAATATTTTTTTTTCCGTTTGATGTTCACTCGGGTTTTGAAATTTATAATAAGGTAGTTTTTTAATGGATCATCATGTATAAAATTAAAATTTTTATAGTCTATTTTGTAATTGAACCCCAAATTTACCCCATTGACCCCTAGTACGAATTTAGCTAATAACCTTGTTAAGAGAATGAAAATTAAGTTTTAAGTAGTAAAGCTCAAATATGTTTGCTTTTAAGAATATTTTGATATATTACTGTTAACTTGGTTTATCTAGTCGGATCTAGTAACTACTGCCAAAATAGAAGTAGTAGAATATATCTACGACTAGATGTAATATTGTACGATGCATGTTGTGAGTTAGGATGTTTTCCCAGACGCCTGTATGAACTATTTTTACTGTTGAAGTAAATATTTAATTCCCTATTATTTTGTGACAGAATGATTATAAATTAGGAGAGGCCTTCATTTAGAAAGTAGCGTTGAGAGTATTATTGTTAATGCTATTTTGTATTCATTTGTTGTGATATATGTATACATATTGATGATATCATATGTACTGTGTGTATATAAATATTTTATTAAGTCATTTATATTATACAGTTTTCCATTGGTATGAGTACCTTGTAGTCATTTTTGATTTGAGGTGTTGAATTGTTGTGGATGGTTTGTTAAAGAAGTTAAGCATTTAAAGGTAACGACAGTTAATATTTTTGTCAGAAATGTTATATTATTAATATTAAAAGATTGATCCTTTCTTTCCAAAACTATTACTTAAGATAAACTGTGCAATGAAATGATGTTTTTGTCATTTTTATTACTTAATGATTTTACCAAAAAAAAGCCAAAATATTGCTTTTTATAAATCTCCTCAGATATTGAATAAGATACTTTCATTAGATGAGTAAATAGACCTTTAAACAATCTATTAAAGTTTTATAACTCAATAGCATTTTATAAGAACTTTGGTGCAATTAATTTATGTCTATTATTATATAATTAATTGCTAATTATTATTGGTAACGGTAACAGGCTGTAAAAGTATTAAGAGACAGTGAACTAGTTGTTTTATACATTTATCTGTGCCAAATAAATGAACATTGTACTTGATTTTTTTTCAGAATTAACTGTGTGTTTTTTTTTTTTTTTTTTTTTTTTCTTAATAGCTTTTGCCTTTTCTAAAGCTGCCTATTTTTAACACTCTAAAATATTTGATCAACTATTGCTAGTTAAAAATAAAAAATCCTTCTTTCAAATTTTTACAGATTCTTAACTTTTGTTAATTATTAGTTTCAGATCATGAATAAAATCCCACATTGAAACTAAATTGACTAAGTTTTAATTATTTAGGTGTGAAGTATTTGTTTTGTCACAAAAAATGTGTTGGGCTCTTGCAATTTTTATATTGTGTTAACTTTTAAGCTATCACACCAATTAAAAGTGTCTAGTTTATATATTTTCAATATTTAACTGGATCATACTTAACCAAAACCTTTTGGTGTTTAAAGCTGTGAGGATTGTGTAAATATTACAGTTAACTATTTAATTTTTTGTTCTGGCACTTATAATATTAGTTGTGGGACACTAGGTACATGAAACAACATAACATTTTAAGGTTTTAATTATTATAAACTTTTAAGTGATCTTCATTAAAGTAGACAGACAAAAGTGATCGACATTGAAGTGACATTCGACATTTGAAAGGGTTTATGTTTTTGAACGTCTACACCTCACACAAGAGAAAGGCACAACTAATGAAGTTATTCTTTATTTTTATACAGTTTAGATGAGGAATATAAGATATATCACGTAATTTTTTGAGTAGGCTAAATAAAAATGTAGTAATCTTTTTGCTAATCCTTAGCTCGTGTTGTGACAGAGCAGCTGAGCACCTGTTCTGTTACTGGTGATGCCTCACCAACAAGCAACAAATCTTGGCAGCAATTATAGGCAGTTTAAAGTCATGTCTTCTAATTAAAGAACATCTAAATGTATTCAAATCTTGTGTGTGTAATATTAAGTCTTTTATTTTAAAGAGAAAAATATGAAAATAATTCTAACACTGTGAATGTTTTCCAGTTTCATAGTAATACTTTCAGTTTATAAAAGCAGTATACCATATTATAATACAACACCACAAATTTTACATTTATATATATATATTATTTTGAAATTTTACAGTTTATACAATGAGGTAAAACAGCAATGGTTTTTACGACACATATCAAATTAATCTTTTGTTAATTTTGATAATATGCTTTACACTTTTAATTTTTTTATATTAGTGGCATGGATAAAGTTTGTGGTGTTGTTAGGGCCGCTGTCCCCAACCCAGTTTAAAGTAAACCTCAAAATATTGCCATATGGTTTAATATTGACAGTTTTCTGGATTAGTTGAAAATGAGTTGGCTAAAGCGGCCCATAGTCCAATAACTAATATTTGAAATTGTATTTTTTCCCAATAGTTTCAACAAAGTTTTGATTCTTGTTATAAAAGTGTTATTTTTGTTAATGTATAAAATACAGAAATTAAGTCTGTGATTTTTTTATTGTGTTGAGAACAGTAGGTTATTTGTTGGCGGATTTGGAATTGATTGTGATGTTGAACTGTAAAATAAAATAATTTAATTTGTAACATTGAGTTATTTTATCCAATAATAGTAGTTAATGAATTGATTGATTTATGATTTTTAAGCTACAAGTGAAATGTAAGATTGAACACAACCGAAGCGAGTGGCTTAACCTGCTAGAGATTGTTTGGTTAAGTATGTCAAATATGGTTGCGCTTTTAGAAAAAAAATCTTTCATCCTCCTTTAATTTCTTGAAAAAATCATATTATTTGTCATTCTAACTTACTAAACAATTTGTTTTTGTTTTTAAGGGTTGTACCTTTACAAACATGCCAAACTTATACAAGATGAAACAATATGTAGATATGTTTATTATTCATAACAATGTTGATTAAACAAAAAAAAAACTAAAATAACTTATTTAAAAATAATTTTTATCTAACGGCGAATCTCTTCCAGATTAGAGGCTGAATAAACACTACAATCACATTACTAAATACACTGTTTTACTTGCGACGCACTTTAATGTGGTCAATTTTTTAAAAATAAAATAATAAACATATTAGGCAATCATCCAGCCAAAAATAGGAATCACCTGATTACGCTTCATCTAATCGTCATTCTCACGCACATTATATCACATTCTTTTGAGGTTAGAGACATTAAGAAAAACACATGAATTGTATTGGAACAATCATCTCATGTATGAATTGCTTAATCCTATAATAAAATACGAGCAATATCTGAAGAGATGTGTGTTCCACGATCTCGAAATCTAGCGGGGAGATTTTGCTTAAACTTTTCATTTAAGAGTGTTTTGGCCCAAAAATAAGTTTAGAAACAGCCTCAACCCCAGAAAAATTGAATTTAGTCTAAAATTAAGTTTTAAAATTGTAATTTTTAACACTTTTCTAATGGGTTGCTATTTTGGTTACGGAATAACAACTAAAAGTAAGCAAGGGAGCAATAATTTTTTGCAGTTTTTTAACAGCTGTTAAGTGTGAAGAGTCTGGTTATTAGCTTGATTACCAAGACACTATTAGCAAAAGTGAATTAAAACCAACGAGCAAGGCTCGGTTAACCTTGTACTTTTTATAATGACACTACTTTTGTTGAATGCTGATCCCTCATTGGTCTAGAACCTGTATGAACTCATCATGCCACTGATTTGTATTTGGTTTAGTAATGTAATAATACTAAAGGTATGATGTTACTTGGAACTTTGACTATACACTAACCAACGATCGCATAAGACCAATAGATGGAGCATGCCCATCTAACTAGCATTACAACGAGTGAAGCACGGTCGGCCATCTTCTCGTAGGCAACAGACGCAAAATTCGCAAGATTAGCGCAAAAAAACTCAATGTTTCGCTTACAAATAACTCGTCATTTAGGCAATTTAGAATAAAAATTAAGCTTTGAAACTTTGTATGAGTGAAGTCAATAAGTCTTGGACACTAATAGTTCTATTTAAAAGTTTAATAGTTAATGTTATCTATTTTTAATATTAAAACAAAATTTATATTTCTAAATGAGTTTTGAAATGTGACATAAAAAAGTTGGTCGGCTACTACTTTTTTATTTTTTGGTCAGGTAAGTTTAAAAACGGTGGATTTTGTAGCCAAAGAGTAAAATTTTTTGAACCATATTTTTTTTAAAAATTAGCTGCTGAGGTTCGATTGGAAAATTAATTTATATTAGAGGCTTTAACGCCACGCTGCGACCGACGCCGCCGTTCCGGCAGTCTCAAACTCGTGTTTCGCTTACAAATAACTCGACATTTAGCCATAGAATACAAGTTAAGTGCTGAAACTTTGTATGAGTAATTTAAATAAGTCTTGCATACTATTAGTTCTAATTAAAAGTTTAATGATTAATATATAATATATTTAATATTAAGATAAAATAGATACTTTTTTTAAAGCGAATGTGATGGCTGCAGAGGTTTACGAGAATCGTGTTTTTAAATTAACTAATTAAGATAGAGCTTGGCGCTTAATTTTTTCTACAAGTATAAAGACAGATATTGGCTTCTGTGTTTTTAGAATTTTTAAATAAAATTTCTAATTTCAGCTATAATTGTCTAAAATCATTAGTTTTTCTATAGTGGCGATTTTTATAGCTGCAGAGTTTTACGAGAATCGTGTTTTAATTATTCAATTAAGATAGAGTTTGGCTCTTTTAACTGAAGTTATCTATTAGTTTTGATGAAATATTTACAAAAGTGTAACAGAGCAAAATTCGTACCGTTAGTCTTCTTTAATATGACACCTTATTTATAGCTCTAGGCTGCACTTAGTAGAAGATAACACGATTCTAAAAAACCCTTGCATTTGGGTAGCGCGCCAGGGGTAGACCGGAGCCTTAAAAAATTAAGTATTGGTCGAATTATTTAAAATTTAGTATCAAATTTATCAGTAAAGTGAGCCGGTTTGTAATATGTTGTCCGTTCTGAACTAACAGTAAAAATGAAGAATTTAATGCTGATTTAGCGCTCGCCCCTACGGTGAGTCACGGCCGGCAGCCGCCATCTTCCTGTAGGCCAGTGAAATATTCGTGCCTCAGCTCGCGCCTGACGTGCTCCATCTATTGGTCTTATGTGATCGTTGAAACTAATGTTAATAGACTTCTCATAGCACATGTTAGAAAAATATTTATGATGGTGCGATATTCTGCGGCGTACAAGAAGTAAAAGTGAAATATGATAGGTAAATCTATTACCAAGGATGAAACCTTTATACCTGAAGGTTGTATTTGTGTTATGGTAAGGTGCTTTTGCAACACTGCAAATCCAGCTGAATAATTACAACATTGATCGCAATGCCTCTGGCGTACACAAAACTTCCAAACTTCAGTGTAAACAAAATGCATTGGATGAGAAGTCTATTCACATTAGTGTATATAGTCAATGCTTGTAATATTATCAGGCCCGCGGTTTGTATGTGACACGCTATGGGCCCGAGAGATGTTTGCGCACCCCCCCCCCCCCCTCTTCCGCCCCTCCCCCCTCCTCTCCCGAGGATATGAATCACCAAATAAACAAACCCAAAGCCGTAGGTAATTGATGATTTGAGACCCTCATTCGCAACATAACAACAAAATGATGACAGAACTATTTTTATTGTGTTCAATTTCGACCGCTAATAATGCGGTAGCGCATTGTAAAAGTAAACTGTGATCGCGCACGTAGGGGCTGTGTAGGGGGTGGGGAAGAGGGTGGGGCGGTGCACCAGGGGGAGATGGACCCGTGGTGGGGGTTAGTCGTTGGCGCGCCGTTTGGGAGGACGGGTGTTCCTGCCACGTCGCCTTTCCGCACTTGTGTGCTACCCAGTACAGTACGCGCTGTATACTGCGACCTCTACTGATCGCAAAACATATATCATTATTACTAGGAGTGCGAAGCCCTGTGGTTATGGCGTCAACGTCAAAATCTGCTTGATAAATTGTAAAATATTTTCTTTGTAGCGCTCCCAACAAACCTAAGAAAGCCCTTGGGCCCTTGCGCCCCTGGGTCCAGGCCCATTTACAAAATCGGCCCTGAATATTATTGGTGCTTATTTGCAAACCATTTACTTTGCTCACATTCATTCACATATTTAATTTGGTTTTAGCGAATTTCCCATAGGGAATAAGCTATTACCGTAGGTCTCATGGTAAGACCTAAGCCCGGGACCATGTTACTTTTTAGTTTTTAGGTGCCCAGAGACCAAAAATAATAGTCATTAAAATTTATATATATATATATATATATATATATATATATATATATATATATATATATAATATATATTATATATATATATGTATATATGTATATAGGTATATATTATACAAAATGAATAAATACCAGAGTACCCATATATAGGTACATATATACAGTTTACATATATAGGTATATATATATGTATGTGTCCCTAGACACGAATACTCTCGTAAAAATGGTCCGATCGACACCAAATTTGGTAGAGATGTGTAATCTTACGTTTATTTGGATGAGTTCGTAAACCAGACATATCGACCTATCGGAAGGGGTAGTTTTGGGGGGTTTTGTACCCCAAAAATGAGTTTTTTGCATTTTTTATATGTAATTTTTCAAAATTTTAAATTTATATTTTGACCATTGGATTTAGCTAAAAAAAAAACACACAATTTAGTATTTTGAAGCTTTGCTGGTTACCGAGATATTAAAAAGTCTAAAGACAGTACGTTGTATTTTGAGGCTCAGATGTTAATCTTATGGAGAATAAGGATGTGCTAATATTTCACTTATTAACCAATGAACCAATGTTTTTGGATGAAACTTGGTATTCAGCTTCATTTGTTTGAGATTCATCCATTTATGGTTAAAAATCTTGGTTTTTGTGCTTATCATGGCAGCAAACCTGCATACTCTTTTCCCATGTTAATCATATGGAGAATATTCAAACTCCTTTAGCAATGGACAGTATTGATGAAACTTAGTATATGGCTTCATATGGTCGAAATAATTTTTTTTTATGCTAAAAACCTACTTTTAGTGTTCCCCATGGCAGCATACCTGCATACTCTTTCCCTACATTTATCATAAGGAGAATAGACATTTATTTTCCTATTTATGAGCATGTGATGATATTTGGTTTACAGGTTTATCTGGTTATAATTAATACTACTTATTTGGAAATTCGCTGAGTACGCAGGTCTGCTGCGACAGGGGTATTGCTCTTTACGGTACAACTAATAAAATTAATTTAGACAAAATTTTAAAATAGCAGAAAAAGGCTTTTGGAACTTCTGTATGTTAAATTTGAAATACTGTATGTTAAATATCACTAGGGATTTAAAAATATTTTCTGTTTATGGTCACTATATTTTTGAGACCATATAACTTGTTCAAAAAGAACATGTAAATTTTGATTTAATACATGTAAACCCATATAACACAAGGGGAATAAATGAAATCACGTTGGCTCTTAAGCTCAAGTTTTTTGAAAAATAAAACTTACATATATAGGGAAAAAGTTCTTAAAGCACACTTTAATATAAAAACTTTTTATATTAGTTCCACTTGGCAAAAAATCAGAAAGTGAGCCAAAATTTAAAAGAATACTTAATTAACAAATCTTTGTAATTGAAGAACTTTTCACCACTTTCTAGCATACCTAAATAATTTTTCTTCCTCTCGAAGTAAGTAATTTGTGGAAAAGAAATTTGACAATAACTATTGCAATGGTCACAGACGAAACACTTTTTGTATTGCTCAGAATACCACACTTTTTTATTCAACCATTGCAGGGCCTCTAAAAGTAGTTCTTTTTTGCCCAGGGAGAAAAAGTATCAGCTAGTATCGAGGTCATCCGCTGTTCGTATCAACATCATCATACGCGGTTGTAACATGCTACTTTCTCAGCAACTACACCTGATCTTCATGTGTCAAATTGAAGGAAATGATGTGTATATTTGCAGAACCTCCTCTAAATGCACAATTGCCCTAAGGGTTACACTCTACAAACCTTTAAAATTAACTAATATTTTTTGATGAAACTTGGAATTCAGCTTCATTTGGTTGAGATTCATCCATTTATGGTAAAAAATCTTGGGTTTTGTGCTTATCATGGCAACAAATTTTTTTATGATAATAACCTACTTTTAGTGTTCCCTATGGCAGCATACCTGCATACTCTCCCTATATTTATCATAAGGAGAATAGACATTTATTTCCCTATTTATGAGCATGTGATTTTATTTGGTTTACAGTTTTATGTGGTAAAAATTAATATTACTAATTTGGAAATTCGCTGAGTACGCAGGTCTGCTGCGACGGGGGGTATTATTTATTAAAAGACTATTAATTTAAGTGTTTGCATGGAGATGGTTTATAAACTCTACCACACTATAACATGCATTAGTTATAAAATATTCTCTAAGTTTTTTCTGAAATAGTCTTTTATCATTGATAGTTTTAATATAGTTAAATATAGTTATAATTATTAAAAAGCTCCTGCATAACTTGGCAATTTGTGGTAAATTTCAAGTCTGTGAAAATCAGATCGATATAAATTTTACTCCTTGTATCATATTTATGAAAATTTGTGCCAAATTTTGAGTTGCATTTTTAGCGAATTTCCCTATAGGGAAAACGCTATTACGGTAGTAGCCATGGTAAGACCTAAGCCCGGGACCACTTTACTTTTTCATTTTGAGGTCCCCAGAAGCCAAAAATACCATTCGTTCATTTTCATATATATGTACAAATCTATATATCTATGTGTCTGTGGTACTGATAACCTTTGAAGGAGACCTCCGATTTTGATGAAATTTGGTATGGAGGTGTAAGACCAGGTCTATTTTCATGAGTTCGCGAACCAACATTATCGGGTTATGGGAACGGGGTTTTATGGGGTTCCAAAGGGGTCAAAAATGGGTTTTTGGCATTTTTGGACCTTAATTTTTAAAATTCATCAATTTTAACTGAACCCATTTAAAAGAGCTTAAAAACACAAACAATTTGGTATTTTGAATTTTTATCATAGCATAACTGGTTACGGGGCAAATCCAAAAATGTGTTTTTCATGTTATTCTTATGGGAAATCGAGAAAAAACTATATCTTGCTTATTTATTGACATAACTTAATCAAATTTGGTATGTACATTAACTATATAAGGTTTAACTTATACTTGCTTACAAAACCCATATGGCAGCAAACCTACATACTCACCCCCATGGGGTTTATGGGGGAAAAAAATTGCCAGAGTTTGATACAATTTTGTGTTTACATTCACCAATTATTCACTAACTTAGATTTTCTAACAACAGAAAACCTAGAAGCAGAAAAACCTACATAAGCAGAAAACCTACATACCAAAAGCAGAAAACCTACATACTCGTTCCTATGGTGTTTTTATGGGGAAAGTAAATAATCTGAAATTCCATTGGAAATTCGCTGAATACGCAGGTCTGCTGCGATGGGGGTATGTTAGAAAATAATTCATTCTTTGATAAATATACAGACTTCCCTAGTGAAAATGTCAGTGAAGAGTTTTAATGATATCAATTGACATCAGTTGACTTTTGGATGATATCACCTAATATCAGTTGACACCTCAGTAATATCAGCTGATGTCAGTTGACATCTCTTGACTATTGGTTGATGTCACCTGATATCAAGTGAATTGTTTAAATGATATCAGCTGACGTTTCTGAAGGTTCACTGATATCATCTGATGGCAAGTGAACTGTTTAGGTGATCTCAGCTGATGTTACTAAAGTTCACTGGTACCAGCTGGTGTCATCCAATTGTGTTTAATGATATCAGTTGCCATCATAATCAAAACTGTGGGAGGGGGTATTTTATGGGAACCGATAAATATCACTGAACTTCTGTCGTTCCCTAAAGTAACAATTTAGTTTAGAAAATAAATATAAGAATTTGGTAAAAATATTAATTGGATAACAATGTTTAAGTTCAGCATTGATACATAAAAATAAGTATTTTAAAAATAAATATACAAAATCCTGGTATAGTTTTTAATTTACTAAGAGTGGTAATTTTAAATTATTTTAATAGAAACAAATTATTTATTTTGGAAAAGAATAATTTGTTTAGCAAAAAAATTCCAAACAGCACTATAATTTCCCTTAAAAGGTTTTGAAACATGTATTTATACACGGCCAGTTTAAAAATCAGCCAATAATTTTGTGCTATTTTCTTAGTTCAAATTCAAAAGTTTGGCGCCAGCAGTCCGCGGGTTTTGATTTCTTTGCTATGCTGTTTGATTGGTTCAGCCGATACAGGTGGCGCTAACGGCTAACAGTGGCACTTTTTGACATCTATTTTCAATTTCAACTTCAACCGTCTTCTCCGTCTTGTTTATTTCGGGTGGCTAAAATCTAATCTAACAGAAAATGTAGTTTCAGATATTAACTGCATATTTTTTTTGGGCTTGAAATGCTTAATATTGAGTTACGGATTTATTGCGGTGTACGTTAGACTGAGCTGCAGACGACTAATAGCACATCTTACATCTAGGTGCTGGATTTCCTATACTCATATTTTTGTGCATACCTATTCAGGTGAGTTTATTTAACAATTTAATATTAGGTATTAAAAAGTATTAGTAAAGCCTGTACTTTATTATTTAAGTAGGACTTTGCATTGTTTTCCCTACAATCAATACTGCAACAAATTAGGCTAACACTCAATAAGAGGTTAAGTTTTACTAAAACTTTGAGATAATTTTTTTTAATTGTAGGCCTAGCTGTTTTTGTTAATCACAATTTAGAGTGAAACCAGCCAATTTCTTAAACCAATACTTAGAAACAGTGTCCATTTGTATAAAACGTGCCCTAGTCTAGACTGGTATTTCAACTCTCCCCTTCTGATTAAGAGGCTCCTAGGGATAACTTATGTTGTATACTTTGACCTAAAGGCTAAAGTTCGTTATCAGACCCTATTGCTGTTACCGGTGATTATAATTTTGTGTTCATCTAACTTATATTTCCAATACCATTTGGTAGTTGAAATCAGCTAGCCTATATATAGGCCTAAACTGCAATTAAGAAGTCAAAGATCACAGAAATTCGGTCAGGGCTTAGGCATATAGGTTTGTTTTTGTTATTGTTTCTAATTTGCTATTCATACAAGTATCCTATTTTTTACCTTTCAATATGTTAACAATGTTATGAATCGCATTTAAAAAATGGATTAAGTTACCTAATCATTACTTATAAGGTTGTTTTATTGTTAGGCCTATCGTAAACATTGATTAAACTTAGAGCCTAGTCAATAAACTTTTGTCAAAGAAGTAGGGTAGGCTAACATGAACTTTTTTTAAGCTAAGAGTTTTTGTTGCTAAGCCTTGTAACTAATAATATCCTATGGTAGGTTTGGCCTACCGTAGAAAATAAATTCTTAACAGTATGTGTAAATAATATTTGGTTGAAAATCCCGATTGGCAAACCTGCACTTTAATCCCAAGGCATTTGAATGGAAGATAACTTAACTTTGCAATGGGGATCTATACTTATTTAATACGCTAAAATTGTTTTTTTGTGTTAAGAACTCCCATAATTTTTGGCGAAACTTCGTTATCCGACTCTAGCGTTATTATCGATGTGGATATTTCGATAAATTGCGATTTAAACTGTGCGATGAAAACAATCGAATCAACAACGATACTGAGATAACAAATGTATCATACTTAATAATAATCCAACCTAACAGTGTAACCGTAAACCTCCGTCACTTTTATTGACAGCGATGTTTATAACAACAAAATCAATGGTGTTTGGAAACATTTTAAACGCATATTCCCTCAATATACAATACCGTAGCAAAAAAAAAACAAAAACCTTTCTAATTTGTATTTGGCAGCATTTGTGTGACGCCATTTTAGATCTAACAAAGTCTCCTTCTTCTCACAATTTAGATACTGCTACACAATAAATTTGGTTAGTTTATTTTGTGTTGTTCTTTGTTACAGGTTTCATTAGCTACAATTATATAAAGAATTTATTATAATAATAAATTTCACCTCCTTACAGTTAAGTTGCTTCAATACAGAGGTTGCCAAACATATAAAATTTAAAATTTCACTAAGATAATGTTTTGATAAAATATAAATAAATAAATAAAAATATTGTATATAAAATTTGCAAATTTCAAACAAAAATTTCATACTACTTCACTGGTCACTGTAAACATGGTTTTTCAATATGCTTACTGAATATTGCAGGGCAGTTATTGATATGTCTTTCAATGTGTGTTACTTGTTTTGTTGTTGTTATTTTCAGTTACTTGTTTGAATATATTTGTTTTATTGTCAAAAGGTTGGTTTAATTATTAGAACGAAACTAAATCAGGTGATAAAATCGTAATCATATCGTGTAATTGTATCATCGATATAATAGCAATATTATCGCAATTTATCAAAATTTCCACATCAATAATAACGGTGGAGTTGGATAACGAAGTTTCGCTTAATTTTCAATCGAAATTCAAGTTCTTGGTGTCGTTGGATAGGGCTTGGTCTGTAGTTGTTTTCACCAAAAATTGATGAAAATCGGACATAAAATAAGGGTGCTGTACATAAATTAAAATTGAAATTTTCCCATTAGAATAACATTGGGTTTGGGTGGAACATTTTAAACACCTGTTAATGTTCAGCTGTAAATATATGCGTAGTTTTTTGTGATTACTGATATTCACAATATTGGATTAGTCGGATATTTTTTATTTAGAACGAGATGTTACTTTTGTATTGTATTAAAATAAATTGCTTGATTTCGAGCAATAAGTAAGCTAGTAGGGAATAGAAAGAAGTATCTGAACATAATCACCTGATTAGCTGACTTTCTGCATTTGTCATATTAATGTTTACAGTTTGGAATTTATAAACAGATCATTTTTTGTGCATTGCACCTCTTGCTCTGCACATATTTTACTGTTCTTACAACTAATTATATCTTCAATTAAAGTCCTAGTAAAATTCTAAACTGTGTAAAGAGCTACAAAGTTTTTTGTTTCAGTTCCAGAAGAAAACCTCTGACATAAACGAAAGAGAATAGGCCTATGCTTGGATCATTCGGAAGTAGCCTGGTAGTGATACTACCTTCAAAATCCTACAAGCTTCAAAATCAAGGAGTAAGTTGATCTATCTTAATAGTTTGTAGGCCTTTTACTTAGGCTAATTGCTTTATAGTTATTACCATGTCGTTTAACTGTATAGTAGTAGCTGAAAGCCCTCATAACAATTAAAATTTAAATACTGTATATCAAATAACAACACTTTATTTTTTTAAGCAGAGTGAGGAACTATTTAGTTTCCTTTCCCGCTTAACCTAAGTTAACCATATACACTTTTTTCAAGTCATAGAGGTTTGATGAAAAAGTATTACAAAAAGTTTTTTAGGTGAAATTCATTTTGAATTAAATAATAAAACTCGACTCCCGATAATTCAACACTCTGGACAAGCTGCGACCGTCATTCTCCGACGAAATTGACATAATGAATTGGGTTTTTGGCCATTTAGCTACCAATTAGCTACTGCTTTTCAGCGGCCTGATCGTCATTTAGAGCCAAAAATACAAGATTTGAACGAGTGAAGGACTATTTTGTCGGCTCCTGGAAAATCAATTTGTTATTATTATTAAGTCTTCAACACTTGATACTAATATCATTGACTTTGTACACTACGTGAGTAGACTTCTCATAGCATAGGCGTGTGTGAAGCATGTTGACGGTGGTGCGATCTCATGCGGCGTCCATCGAAGTACACGTAACATATGATAGATAAATCAGTATTACCACTCTTCTAAACCAAGGATGAAACATTTTATAATTGAAAGTTATGTTTATGTTTTGGTAAAATGGTTTGGCAGCACTGTAAATTCGGCTGAATAATAACAACATAGATGGCAGCGACTCTGGTGCGGCGTCCACCGAACTTCCAAATTTTTGCCTCAAACTAAATGCATTGGATGAGAGGTCTATTCACGTTAGTGTACATAGTCAATGCTAATATGTTTTTATTTGTCATACAGTAATTAATCAATCATATGATTACAAAAGAAATGTTTATAGAAAATGTTACTCAACAATTATGGATTAAAATTTTTAAACGTGATCCATTTTGATCCATATGATCTTGAATATTCTTATGGTCGGTTACTGTATATTAGGCCTACTCTTCACACTGTCTTATCGAAGTTTCTTGGTTGCAGGTTGCTCCCAAAAACATGGAAAACTGAGAATTAGCTGGAATACCAGCAATTGGAAGCAGAAGCCAAACGTGATATATTTTTAGTGCGGACTCGGTATCTGATTTATAAATTGGACTAATTAAAAAATAATTACAGAATAAGTGTAAATGTTATTTATGAAATTTTTTAATTATTTTTTATTAAAAAATCTTTAAAAAAATATTTTGTCAATTTTTAACCCGACCAGTTTTTTTTTATTTATTAAATTATTTGTAGGCCTAATTTGTTTTTATCATACATTTTTGTGGGATTGAAAAATAAACTCTGAAGTGTAAGATTGTGGGTAAAAATAATTTATTTAGGTTATAAATAATTACTAGTACATTGTTTAGTTTAAAGTGTTGTTTTTATAATATGTGGTCCCTTTCGTCTGATGTTTTTGTGTTATAAAAAGTCAACTAACGATTTTAATTTTGATTAATATTTGATTTTTTTATCTCTATTGATCATTTACAGTAGTGGGGAGGGGGGCAAAATACCAACCCGCGCAATGCTGGCGCCAAAATTTTGAATTTGAATAAGCAAATAGCACAAAATTATTGAATGATTTTTAAACTAGCCATATTTAAATACATGTTTCAAAACCTTTTAAGTACAAGGAAGGGAAATTATAGTGCTGATTGGAATATTTTTTTGTTAAACAAATTATACCAGTTGATACCAGTGAGGGTCAAGTGGTTTTGGGTGGGCGAAATACTACCCAATACCAGTTGATACCAGTGAGGGTCAAGTGGTTTTGGGTGGGCGAAATACTACCCAATACCAGTTGATATCAGTGAGGGTCAGGTGGTTTTGGGTGGGCGAAATACTACCCAATACCAGTTGATGTCAGTGAGGGTCAGGTGGTTTTGGGTGGGCGAAATACTACCCAACACCAGTTGATGTCAGCTGATATCAGTTGATGTGTAGACCAGTGAAGGTCAGCTGATGTTCGCTGAGATCAGGTGGGCGAAATACTACCTAATGTCAGCTGACCTTCACTGATATTTTCACTAGGGTTGATAATGTTAAAATTTAACATTAGCAAGTCTGTCATGATAAGCACAAAAAGCAAGATTTTGTACCATAAATGGAAGAATCTCAACCAAATGAAGCTGTATACCAGGTTCCATCGAAAAATATTGGTTAATAAGTGAAATATTAACACATCCTTATCCACCATAAGATTAACATTGGAGCCTCAAAATACAATGTACTGTCTCTAGACTTTTGAATATCTCGGTAACCAATGGAGATAGAGCAAAGCTTCAAGATACTAAATTGTGTGTTTTTTAGCTAAATCCAATGGTCCAAATTAAAAAAAAAATACGTATGAAAAATGCAAAAAAACCTATTTTTGGGGTACAAAACCCCCCAAGACTACCCCTTCCGGTTGGCCGATGTCTGGTTTACGAACTCATCCAAATAAACATAGGATTACACATCTCTACCAAATTTGGTGTCGATCGGACCGTTTTTACGAAAGTTATCGTGTCTTGGGACACATGCATACATATTTTTAATTTATATTAATTATATTATATTATTTATACATCACATTATTATTTATTATATTATCTACTATATATTTGTCAAATACCACTCACTCACGTATCAGAGAATCTCCAAAACTATAAGGCATAGAGGGTTAAAACTTGGCATGGACGTTCATCTTTGCTCAAAAACGCTCACTAAGAAACGGTTTTTGCAAAATTCCGTCAGGGCTCCGCCCCACACGACTTCAAAATTTCGTTACAATGTTATTCTTATGGAGCACTTAAAATACAAACCTAGGAAACAATGAATCTCCAAAACTATAAGACCTACAGGGTTGAAATTTGGGATGGAGGATCCTCTTTTTCTATAGGTGCTCACTAAGAAACGGTTTTACGAAATTCCTGCAGGACTCCGCCCCACACGACTTCAAAATTTGGTTACAATGTTATTCTTATGGAGCACTTAAAATACTAACTTAGGAAACAACGAATCTCCAAAACTATAAGACCTACAGGGTTGAAATTTGGGATGGAGGGTCCTCTTTGCCTATAGGTGCTCACTAAGAAACGCTTTTGCGAAATTCCTTCAGGGCTTCGCCCCACATGACTTCAAAGATTTGATGTAATTACTGTTGAAGATTCAAAGCTATCAGCTGTTAGTGAAATAATAAATTTAAGAGACGTCATAGCCATATGACAATGTTTTCATCTCTTTGTAAACAATTTAGATGGTGTAAAATGTTTATTAGTTAAGTTAATACAATAAAAGGTGATGACGAACCTTGAACTGTTAGAAACTTAGTGCTCTCGTCCCTCATAGGGTTTGAACTATGCCTGGTGATGGTGTCCGTCTTTTGTCTGCATTATCCTTTGCTATGAAAGGATCTATCGCAGATTGCCGCAATATACGAGCCGAAATCGTCAAACATGCCTCTGATAACTGGGACATTCTGATGCACGTTTATTTCATGACAATAGAGTGTCTGCCTCATCAAAACAGGAGGGAATATGTAGGCCTATCTACGATGTCGCTCGAATTTCATGAATTTCTCGAATTTCAATGAATCTATGGAATTTCATTTGAGTTAAAAATTATGGTTGAAATCAACAATGACAATTTTAAGTGTTTATTAATAAAACTGTTAACTGGCAATACATATGAAAAAGCAGTGAATATAAAAAGTTTTAAGTTTACAGGTGAAATAACCCAGGGTCATAACAACGAATCTGAATAAAAAAGACGACCTAAGGTATTGATTCGATAGTTGGCATGGAAGATCCACTTTGCCCATATAGGTGCTCACTACAAGATGCTTTTGAAAAGCTAATCAGGGCTCCACCCCACAGGACTTTCTATATACTTTTGGGCCTATGGCGTTAAAAGTTTGGCATGGACGGTTTTCGTTGTTCGTAGGTGCTCACTAAGAAACACTTTTGCAAAATTCCTTCAGTGCTCCGCACCAAAGGCTTTTGAAATTGAATTGCAATATATTTAATGTTATCCTTATAGCCAATTTAAGAACAGATTAAGGAAACGACACATCTCCTAAAATACAGGAAATGAGGGGTTGAAAATTGGAGTGATCTCTTTGTCCATAGGTGCTTAATAAAACTGTTTGGACATTTCTTTCAGGGCCCGCCCCACACAGAACCTCAAAATTACTATAAAGCTTAAGGAGTTGAAATTTGGCAAGGACTCCTCTTTGCTAATAGTTTTTTAATAAGAAAAGTGTTTTCAAATAATTTTTTGAAGCTTTAGGGCTCCGCTCCACTGGACTAAAAATTACGATATGGCCTGCTGCGGATTGAAACTTTACACGGTCGGGTCGTTCCTCTTTGCTCATCATAGGTACTTACTAAGAAATGGTTTTACACATATAGTTTTTTAAATCCTTTAGGGCTCCACCTAACAGGACTTAAAAATTACTGTGATGATTCATCCTTGTGGCCAATTTTAAATGCGAATCTCAGAAACTATAGGACTATAGACTTTGCAGTCGTCGTTCCTTTATCTCATTGTTGCTCACTATGGAACAGTTTTGCAAATTTCCATTAGGGTTCCGCCAAACAAAATATAAAAATTATGATAAATCCTACAAGATTGAAATTAATCATGGATGTTCCTCTTTGCTAACAGGTACTTTCTAATAAAAGGCTAAATAGTTTTTGCAGTTCTTTAAGGCTCTCACTGGACTTAAAATTACTCTAGAGCCTATACGGGTTGAAATTTGACATGGACGTTTCTCTTTACTCATAGGTGCTCAATAAGATAAGGTTTTGCATAATTCCTTCGGGGCTCCGTACACACTACATCAATGGTTCAATGGAATTTGAAAAAGATTCAGTTGCTCTTTAAAGAGATTTTACTACCTAAAAAATAAACTCAATCATGTGCGAAGCCGTGACGGGCAACAGCTAGTTTATAATATATTAGGGACACATACGTATAGATATATAAATTTTTATGACTAGTATTTTTGGTCTCTGGGCACCTCAAAACGGAAAAGTAACATGGTCCCGGGCTTAGGTCTTACCATGAGACCTACGGTAATAGCTTATTCCCTATGGGAAATTCGCTAAAATGGAAAATATGGAAAAAAGTGAGAGATGGATGGGGGAGGACTTTTTTCTATTTTTTCCTATTTTTATTATTATTATTAATGCTTTAGTAGATGACTAGCAGTTACCCGGCGCGCGTTGCTATTAAGTTGTTTACAGGAATAAAGCAATTTTTTAGTTTTTGATATAACAAAAAAAAGTCAATGGAATAGAAAGAAAGTATTTAATTTTACTGTAAGGCCAAAGGACAAACAATAGTTTTTTACTTTGATTTAGTGTATAAATGTAAAAATTTTCACGCATACCAACTCGTAAGCACATTACATCCATTACACTGCAAAATTAGCACATCCAACACATAAGCACATCCATCGGTATAACTGGCCGAGCGAAAAACAGGCGTTTTCCAAATTTAAACCCAGAATAGTCTAACATTGACCTTGTACGTTATTTATCGTAATTGCAAATGCAAGAGCACCAATAAGCAAAGAGGCACGTTCGTGTCAAATTTCAACAGTGGTCCTGGTGGCCCTAAAGTAATTTTGAAATCCAGTGGGGCGGAGACCTAAAGAACTTAAAAAACTATATTTGCAAACCCGTTTCTTAGTGAGCACCTATGAACAAAAAGAATCATCCATCAAATTTCAATGCCGGTGGCCCTAAAGTAGTTTTAAAATCCAGTGGGGAGGAGCCCTAAAAATCTTCAAAAATGATATTTGCAAAACCGTTTCTTTGTGAGTACCTATGAGCAAAGAGTTACATCCATGTCAAATTTCAACTCAGAGGTCCTAAAGTAATTTTTGAAGTCCAGTGGGCGGAGCCCTAAAGTGCTTAAAAAACTATATTTGCAAAACCGTTTCATAATGACCACCTATGAGCAAAGAGAATCGTCCATCAAATTCCAAACACGGTTCCCCTTAGGTAATTTTGAAGTACAGTGGGGAAGAGCCCTAAAGAGCTTAAAAAACTATATTTGCAAAAAAATTTTCTAGTGAGTACTTATGAGCAAAGAGAATCGTCCATGTCAAATTTCAATCCCGGAGGTCCTAAAGTAATTTTAAAATTTAGTGGGGCGGAGCCCTAAAGTGCTTAAAAACCTAAATTTGCAAAACCGTTTCCTAGTGAGTGCCTATGGGCAAAGAGAATTGCCCATATCAAATTTCAACCCCGGTGGTCCTAAAGTAATTTTGATTTCATTGGGGCGGAGCCCTAAAGAGCTTAAAGAACTATATTTGCAAACCTGTTTCCTAGTGAGTACCTGGCCCTAAAGTAATTTCGAGGTCCAGTGGGGCGGAGCCCTAATGAGATTCAAAAACTATATTTGCAAAACCGTTTCTTGGTGTTTACCTACGAGCACAGAGGCTCGTCCATGTTAAATTTCAACCCTTTTGGCCCTAAATTAATTTGAAGTCCAGTGGGGCAGAGCCCTAAAAAGCTTAAAAAACTATATTTGCAAAACTGTTTCTTAGTGAGTACCTATGAGTAAAGAGAATCGTCCATCAAATTCCAACCCCGGTGGCCCTAAAGTAATTTTGAAGTCCAGTGAGGCGGAGCCCTAAAGAACTTAAAAAACTATACTTGCTAAACCGTTTCCTAGTGAGCACCTATGAGCAAAGAGAAATCGTCCATGTCAAATTTCAACATGTGTAGGCTATTAGGCCTACAGTAATTGTGAACTTCTGTGGGGCGGAGCCCTAAAGACAACATAAACATAAACATTATACTTTACAGTTGGTTACTTCTATGATTATAAGCATTTGCTTGAATTAAACTTTCAATTTTTTTAATTACAGCAGTTAATTTTGTAAACACTAAATTTCTAAAACCTGACACTGCACCATTGTATGCCCTCTGGGTCAGAGCTCTTTGGATAGATTTGCACCAAACTTCACACAAACCATCCTTGAATAATGCTTAATAATGCCTGAAAGTTTCATTACAATCTGTTGAGCGGTTTCGGAGTCTATAGGCAACATACATATATATATATATATTTATATATAAATATATATACATACTTCCTCTTTTATAGATATAGATCACTTACTTAGTTCAAAATTATTCTACTTAATTTTCATTGCCTACATATTTTTAATATCTCGATAAGCCGTTTTTGGAATTTTTAGCGACATTTTAAGTTTACTAGTAAACGTGTTGCTCGAAATCGAGCAATTTATTTTAATACAGTACATATGTTACTTTTATCTCTAAATCATTGACGTCCGACCAATCCAAAATTGTGAATATCTGCAATCACCAAAACTACACGTATTTACAGCTGATTATTAACAGATGGATAAAATGCTTTATTCAATCCCAATGTTACTTAAATGGGAAATTTTGAGATTTTAATGGTGGATAATGCCTTTATTTCACATCAGATTCTAATCAGTTTTTGGCGGAAACAACTACAGACCAAGCCCTATCCAACGACACCAAAAACTTGAAAATCGGTTGAAAATTGTAGGAGGAGTTCTCAAGACAAAAAAACCCTTAGCGTATTAAATAAGTATAGATTCAAGGTGTTTCTTTCAACATTTTTGTTTTTTTATTTTTTTTTTTAACCTCAAGAATTGTTATAAGCCCTGAATTCATCACAAATACTATGGAATGGGTTTTATAGAAGCACAACCCAAAATAACTTTGTAAAAAATAAGTTTTTGGATTATTGTGAGCGACAGGATAAGCAGGCTTACCTTAGAAAGTGAAGGCATCCTTTTATAGCACACATAATAGACACACAACTAAACAAAAACTTGAATATTTCAAGGCAAGTGGCCTTGAAATATATATATATATATATATATATATATATATATATATATATATATATTTTCAATGAACATGGTCCTGGGCTTAGGTCTTAGCATGGCTACTACTGTAATAATAAATTAAGTGTATAACATGGCCTTAAAGACACAGAATAAAATACAAATATTTTCTCAGAGATGCAGGTAATGTATATTACAAGATTTTGTTCAAGGTATAAAAAACCTCGTCCATTTTGTTGCTTTACTTATCCTAACCATGTAAATGTTCTGTGTAGTTTGCACATAAATGAAGATTCTGTAATGATTCACAAACTTAAAGTTCAATTACACTGCCAATGGAGCTTATTCAATAAAGGAGACAGAAAAACTACTTTGATTCAGTAATAAACATTTATTACGTTTCACGCAATTATGGATGCACTTTAATTCATCTGATATACATATCAAAATCAAACAATTATCATACATATCTAGCACATTGACAGTTAACGTTTGGGATATAAATTATATTAAAACTAAACACAGGTTATATACATATGGAATGTGGTTTAGACGGATTTGTTGGGCGGGTTCTGCTTGAGCTGCAGAATGATGGATCGCATGCGCGATACATCGCGGCTGCTGCGCGAAGACTTGGGGTTGAAGTCACACAATTTGGCGATCCGCTCCCATTCAGTACCAGGCTCTATAGCATCTGCCTCCGCGACAAACTGCTTCTCAGCATTTCTGTGCAGGGGAATGGAAAAGTATTAATTTTTATAAAAGAACTTTTTGTTTTGGAAGTTGTGCAGCGATGGACTAATGGGTCGACCAGGATACACAAGAAATTTTTAACCAGGACAGTTTAGATGATCTTCATAGTAAGGATATAACGATTAGAGCCTACTGAACTTTTTCTACGGAAAGAAACTACTGGGAGTTCATAGAAAATTTTTGATTAATTCCCCTGACTTTCACTGACCATTTACCTTAGATTTTCCTGACTCTCGAACTTTACTTTAAAATTATAATACTACACACACACACACACAAAATAAGGCACAAAAGTAAAAATAAAAGGCAAATATTATCAACGCAAGTCAATTCATAGAAAATACTGAAATTTATAAAAAGAATACAAAGGAGTAGAGCCTACTACATTTTTTGAAGGTATGGTAATTTTTGATAGTCATGAGACCGAGATGGTTTCGGACGTTGAAAGAGTTGGATTACCAAAGTTAGTTCGGTTTTATTCTACTGAATATGAACTTATAAAAACAAGGAAAATTAATTGTTGATGTATTTTTTATATAGGTCAACTCTTTATTATATCAATATTGATCAATATTAAATCTTTGTGTTTTAACACATTTCTCAAAATGTTCTATACACTTAAATTTAGCTACTTATGTAATTCAGTCACAACACAAATATATAAAGTGAAATTCAAAATTCTACATAATAATTTATCTACTTCTACTTTACACAGTAAAACTCGTAGAAATGTAAACATCAATTTATGTGTATTAATGCCTGGTGTCCCCAAAGTCATGTAGAGGTTTTTTTTTCTCTTTGTTAACCTGCGATAAAGAAATATTTTATACAGGGTGGTTATAAAGTCCCTTTCCCCCAAGGATTTTCCTACAATTTATATTAAAATCGATTTTAAATGACGGGATACATTGTATAGGTACACACTCTAACTTTTGTAGTAATTAAAAATTTTGGGAGTTACCTGAGGTCTAAGATGTAGGAGTCAACTTCAAAATTCCTTATGAGAAGCTAGTCATGCGACATGTCAAATAACACTGCCTTTTCCCCCTAAAAACAGTGGTGCAATCTAAATTCAAAAGGGTTATACCGTTTTCAAGATATCTGTAGGTCTAAGATGTAGGAGTCGACATAGAAATTTTAACTAGAAGCTAGTCATGCGACATGTCAAATTACACTGCCTTTTCCCCTGAAAACAGTGGTGCAATCTAAATTCAAAAGAGTTATACCGTTTTCAAGATATCTGTAGGTCTAAGATGTAGGAGTCATGTCACATGTCGCATGACTAGCTTCTAGTTAAAATTTTTAAGTTGACTCCTACATCTTAGACCTACAGATATCTTGAAAACGGTATAACCCATTTGAATTTAGATTGCACCACTGTTTTCAGGGGAAAAGGCAGTGTTATTTGACATGTCGCATGACTAGCTTCTAGTTAAAATTTCTAAGTTGACTCCTACATCTTGGACCTACAGATATCTTGAAATCGGTATAACCCTTTTGAATTTAGATTGCACCACTGTTTTCAGGGGGGAAAGGCAGTGTTATTTGACATGTCGCATGACTAGCTTCTAGTTAAAATTTTTAAGTCGACTCCTACATCTTAGACTTTCAGATATCTTGAAAACGGTATAACCCTTTTGAATTTAGATTGCACCAATGTTTTCAGGGGGGAAAGGCAGTGTTATTCAACATGTCGCATGACTAGCTTCTCATAAGGAATTTTGAAGTTGACTCCTATATCTTAGACCTCAGGAAACTCCCAAAATTTTAAATTACTACAAAAGTTAGAGTATGTACCTATACAATGAAACCCGTCATTGAAAATCACTTTTAATATAAATTGTAGAAAAATCCTAGGGGGGAAGGGACTTTATAACCAACCTGTATAAGTTTTAGTCATAATAGTCTTTTAATACTTTAATTTTACTTCTGACAAATGTGGCCTTGTTGGGTTTTTGGCATAATGCCATGTATTCTAAAATCTTTATCTTAGACTTTCTTAGAGCAGAGGCTGATGTGAACCCCCTGATGTAATCAATGTCCATAAAAATACATTTTGTTTTACTTTGTGTATTTTTTAAATAGCAGCCACTTAAAAATTATAATCTTAAATATCTTAAAACTGGTATAGGTTATACAATTCCACATAGGACAAAAACGCTCTAAAATGTAATTATTTAACCAATGAGAGGCCCTACCAAAGTCGTAAGGATCTCACAACATATAATGGAGTTATTGTGATTTTTGTATTAAAATAACCATAATTCGCATTAAATATAATACAAAATCAATGTTGTCAGATCCTTGCGAACTTTATATCATTGGTCAGATAATTAAATGTTAAAACTTTTTAGTCCCATGTACATTTTTTTTAAATCTACCGCTTTTAATATATTTAGGTTTACACATTTAAAATATCCGCCATTATGAAAACATAGGAAAAAATAGACATTGGTAGTCTATTATTATAAAAGTCCATTCCAAATATGAAGTTCCAACAGCAATCCGTCACCGAAATAAAATTTATTAAGTGGGATAAACAAAATGGTGGATATCTAGGTAAATATAATTCAAGATATGTACCTTAATTTGAACTATTTTGACCCAATTAAACAAAATTTGGTTAATTTAATTATGAAGCTTGGTGACGTACTTTAAAGATACAGTACCCTTACATAGCAAAGCCCTTTTTTATTATGAATGGAACAGAGCAAGTAAAACGCTCTTTTTGAATGGCTGGAGTTGTCCTCCGCCAGCATCTACAGAAAGAAAGTCTCTGCGCACTTGCGACCGCTAGTCTTCTAGGCTGAACACTTATTAATCATGAGTAAGGTGTATCGTGACACTGACGTGACTCTGCCGATAACATAACAACTCTGCCAACTTAGCCTACGGATACATAAAAAGTCTAGTGACATAGGGATCAGAAAATAAACAATAATTTCAAATCATGTTAATTTTACATCTTTACTACAGTAATTCAAAGTGTAAAGATACACATAAAGGTATAAGCGTCGTAGTGAGGTGTTTACCCACCTGAGCTTGACAGTCAGTTTTGCCAACTGTAGGGCCTAAGGTTATATTTTCCCTTGGCGATTTACGAAATATCCCTACTTAGTAGTTTGGGCAAATAGTGTTTAATTTACGATAATCTATTATTGTTTAATTTAATTTTCAGTATCATACATGAACATAGTTAGAAAATGTAAATAAAGAAAATAATGTTATGTTTTAGAGTAGGTTAAAGTGAGATAAAACTTAGAACGTTAGCTGAATGGATAATTATTTAGCTCCTAAACTTTGTGTTTTTACATAATATTTTTGAAAATTTTGGGGGGGCCCGGCCCCCCCAGGCCCCCCCGAAACTCCGCCCATGCACATGTTATTAAAATGTTTGTTTTTGTTTGGTAGTTGCTAAGAAGAAAAGCATGTTTTGTTATGAATGTTTTAAAATAGAAGTAATGTTGTTTTTGAATTAAATTGAAGTTTTGTTAACTGTACAATATTTGATCCTTTTTTATTTTGAGTATAGTCTTATCCTAGGCAAGAGATAGTGAAATTGACATTTGGCGCTACAACGTGGGCATAGTAAATTAGTCAATTTTTTGGAAATTCTCAATGGATAAGGCAAGAAGAAAGAGGTCATTGTACAGAAGACAATTTACAAAACAACTCGGACTTCTAGAAGAATATTTAGAAGGTGGAAAATTAGAGGAAGCTCAAGGATGCTTTAAGGTTTTAGAAGACTGCATGCAAACAATTTCCAGTATAGATGAGGAAATCGTGGAACACATGCTAGGTGACCAGGATGTAACAGAAGAGGATCTGGCGAAGGAAACTGAGTCATGCTTTGACTACAGGAGTAAGTTTGAACTAATCAAGGTACGTCTGTTAGGTAAACTTAATGAATCCTCAGCAGATCAAAAATCAGTTTCTAATGTAGGCTATCTGTTACCGGTCAAAAGAATTACAGCTTATGTTTGCCTAAAGTAGAGTTACGTAAATTCTCGGGAGATTTGAGAGAATGGTTGCCTTTTTGGAACCAATATCAAAGGATTCATGATGACAATAGTATACCTGCTGTAGATAAATTTTATTATTTAGATCAAGCTATTGTCAAAGACTCTCAAGCCTGGAGTGTTCTAGAATGTTTTCCACCAACAGAGGAAAACTATCCTTTGGCAATCAATGCTTTAAAGGAACGTTTCGGTAGGGAAGATGTTTTGATTGAAATTTATATTAGAGATTTGCTTAGTTACTCTTCCTACAAATAAATCATGTTCCCTGGCAGAGATGTATGACAAACTTGAGTGTCGTTTAAAGGCACTTGAAGTTTTAGGTGTAACCAAGGGAAAGTGTGCCTCCATTCTTTGTCCTTTATTGGAATCATGTATGTCAGAAGATTTTTTAAGGGTTTGGCAAAGGAGTTACACTGATAGGGACACACCTTCTGCTGAAATAAGGCTTGAAAAATTTATGGCTTTTATGAAAAGCGAGGTACAAAATGAAGAGAGAATTTCAGTTGCTATGTCCGGTTTTGGGGAACCTACTAAGGATAAAAATTCTGAAAAGGGGGTTAGTTCTAGTAAACTTCCTAAAGTTAATTCCCCTACTCCTAGTGCCACAGGGTTGTTGTCATTGAGCGATAAAAAACAATCTGTTTGTATATTTTGTAATGACACTCGTCACAGTAGTCCAGATTGTTACAAGGCAAGAGACATGTCACACTCAGACAGGTTAGACATTGTTAAAAGTAAAAAATGTTGTCTGATTTGTATGAAAGCTAATCATGTAGCTAAATTTTGTAAGTACAGACAGAAGTGTATTGTGTGTGACAAACGACATCAGCTTTTATTATGTCCTGACTTCAAAAGGCAAAAGCCGGAACATGTTTTACCTTCAAAACCTGCTAATATTCCTAACCAAGATAATGTTTTAGCTAATGTTACATCTGACAGCGTGCTTCTTCCTACTTTAATGGTCAAGATACGAGGAAATGGAGTGGAAAAGGTTGCCAGAGCAGTGTTGGACATGGGATCGCAGTGCTCCTACCTTCTGAAAGAAACAGCCCAAGAGATGAGGTATTCTCCATTTGAGGAAGAAAACATTGTGCATGCTTTGTTTGGAGTTAAAAGGTCAGACATATGTAAACATAATAAATACAAGCTCTATCTGTCAAGTATTGATGGTAATTACTTGTGCAATTTTGATGTATTAGACCAGGAAAACATTTGTGATGATCTACCCCATGTTAGGGAAAGTTTACTGAAGGAACTGAATCAATTTGGTCTCCTGCCAAATCAGTTTCAGGACTATTCTGGTCCAATAGAAATCCTTATTGGGGCTGATGTTGTGGGGAAAATCTTTACTGGTAATGTGAAAATTCTTGCTTCTGGTTTAACTGCTGTTGAAACTAATTTGGGATGGACACTGATGGGTAAAATACCAAACTCTGAACCAAAATTGAGTAAAGCTATGGTAGTCACTTCAATGTTTGTTGACAGCTTAAATATTTCTGATCTCTGGAAATTAGATTTAATTGGTATTTCTGACCCAACTGACGTCAAGAGTAAATTGGATGTCCAAAAAGGGGTTGATAAGTTTTTCTTGGATAATCTTAAGGTAGATTCAGAGGGGAGGTATGAGGTAAAACTTCCATGGAAAGAGTACCATCCGCCCTTACCATCCAACCAGTCTTTAGCAGAAAAAAGATTGGAATCCACTATCAAGAAGTTAGAAAGGGATGGGGTATACTCCAAATACCAGCAAGTCTTTGATGAATGGGAAGGTGAGTCTATAATTGAAAAGGTTCCTACAGTTGAGTTAAATAAAATTAAGCATTTTTTACCACACAGGCCAGTAATTAAGGAACAAGGTACAACAAAGGTACGTCCAGTATTTGATGCCTCTGCCCATGAGTCAAAGAACCCTTCTTTGAATGACTGCCTGGAAAAGGGTG
The DNA here is from genome assembly GCA_030545055.2 of Neoaliturus tenellus. NCBI lineage: Eukaryota > Metazoa > Arthropoda > Insecta > Hemiptera > Cicadellidae > Neoaliturus > Neoaliturus tenellus. The sequence continues at coordinate 156,303,938 of CM061531.1, forward strand.
CTAATTTAATTGAACAGATCCCCAGTCTACTTCTGCGTTTCAGATTAAAACCTAAAGGAGTTGTGGCAGATGTAAGGAAAGCGACTAAGCCAGAACAATGGAATCATGTCCCTGGGGCTCCCCGCTGACTTACCTTCTAGGGGATGCACTGCAAAACATCTTGTACAGTTGTCATGGTGGGAGAGACCAGACAGGCTAAGGAAACCACAAGAGGAGTGGCCATCACACGAACTTGTATATAACGAAGAAACTAGTATTAGGGAAAGTTTTAAAGACAGTGTGAGCAGTTTTGAGTGTCTTCCTAAAACTAAAACAAGATGTGGAAGATCAGGGGAAACCCCACCAGATTTGTTCAATAGTGATGAAGTTAACCATACCTAGTTAACTTGGTGGGAGAATGTCAAGAACACAAATCTCACTCAGAACTGTAAACATCTGAAACAGCTGATTACTTTAATTGAAATAGTTTTGTGACACATGTTATTAACCCTTTCAGTCCCTGTGTCCTCAATTGAGGACGCACATTTCAACAATTATTTAAAACTTGTTGTTTTTATTTTCCTACCTTTCAATGCAGTTGTCCCCATTCGTTGACATATTTTCTAGGGAAATTTAGTTTCTCAGGGGTTTTAGAGTGGCAAACCTGATATATTCAACAGGTAAAAAAGGAGCATGTCAGACCACAGCTGCACTTGCCATGGTAAGACCATTTTTACTTGTATATTTGAAACAGATTGGCTTAAAATTTAGGCTTAACAGTTTGTATATTAATTATATAGAGGTCACAGATTCTAAATATACAAATATCTTGTCTTATACAGATTTATATGTTGTAATATTTGGAAGAGAAAAATCATGTCATCAAATGAGGACAATTGGATTAAAAGAAAAAAAATTACTAACATAACCTCAATGTTTTGTTGTCAACATTTGAGCACAAATAAACTGAACGGTGTACCAGACCTCAAACTTCAATTTACAATTGTGGAAAAATTAAGGAAGGGTGTAAAAATAAATATTTAATGTGCATACAAACTTCCTGAAAAGGCGGTAACAACGTTTTCTTCGACAAATTAAAAAATAAACAGTATCTTATGATATATTTTTTGCTCCTAGTCCTTTGAATCGGTTTGTCATCAATTGAGGACAGTTTTGTTTTTTTCTTAATTTGACTTTTAGGAAAAAACCAAGCATATACTACTTAATTTAGGTATAAGTATGTTAGCTCTAAGGTGCAAAGTGCCAAAATGTACGGGTAAATCATAAATACGGTGTGAAAATGTCAGATATATCTTTTTTCTTACAAAAGAACGGAACTTTCTCTGAACATACCATCTCCGATAAGCAAATGGGGGTAATTGTAATGTAATACACTATTGTATTTTCTAATTTTTTATGTTTTTTTATACAAATTACAAAAAAATACAACAGGTTATTAATTTTCTGTTAATTTAAACCTAGGACTTTGAATAATTTTGTCCTCATTTGTGGACATTTTTTTTATCTTAATTGGATGTCTAAAAAATGCATACTAAGCAAATACTACTTATTTTAGGTATAAATATGAGTATTACAAAAAAAAAAAATTATTTTCTATAACTCTATCTGTACATGGGACTGAAAGGGCTATAATGTTTGTTTTTGTTTGGTAGTTGCTAAGAAGAAAAGCATGTTTTGTTATGAATGTTTTAAAATAGAAGTAATGTTGTTTTTGAATTAAATTGAAGTTTTGTTAACTGTAGGCTACAATATTTGATCCTTTTTTATTTTGAGTTCTTGTCCTAGGCGAGAGATAGTGAAATTGACAGTATATTTTCAAAATGGCGGCCATTTTAAATTTTCAAACTCAAATATCTCAAAATCGGTCAATTTTATAAAAATTTTACAAGACACACAAAGTTGCCAAATTAAATTACCTAACCAATGGTGCCAAGTTTGTAAGGATCTGACAACAAATAACGGAGTTATTGCGATTTTTCTTCATAAAAACATTGATTTTGCTGTTAAAATGGCCTTATTTGCATTAAATTCAATGCAAAATCCACGTTTTTATGAAGAAAAATCGCAATAACTCCGTTGGTTAGGTAATTTAATTTGGCAACTTTTTTGTGTCTTGTAAAATTTTTATAAAATTGACCGATTTTGAGATATTTGAGTTTGAAAATTTAAAATGGCCGCCATTTTGAAAATATACAATGGAAAAAATTAATTTTTTTCTTGGGAATTTTAGGTAATTTAATTTGGCAACTTTTTTGTGTCTTGTAAAATTTTTATAAAATTGACCGATTTTGAGATATTTGAGTTTGAAAATTTAAAATGGCCGCCATTTTGAAAATATACAATGGAAAAAATTAATTTTTTTCTTACATTGGTAATCGTACATTGGTATGATAAAGATTTATACCAAATATGATCTGAATACAACCATCCGTTACGGAAATAAAAATTATTATGTGTAAAAAACAAAATGGCGGCTGTGTGAGTAACTTAAGACTTCCGGACAATTTAAATATGATATTTAGATATGTTTTTAACCCAGAAACAATGCCCTAAAATATTGGTAGGGAGTTCTGAAACACCTGTATATTATGTATAAATATATTAAATAATTTAATGTATATTAAATATTTAATATACAGGGTGTCCAGCTTCCACCTTTACAAACTTTTCCAGGTTATTAAGCATGCCAAAACAAACAGAAAAATCATATAAACATATGGCCGGAAATGCTTCGTTAAGCCGCTAGCCGCCATTTTGTTTTTTACACTTAAGAATTTTTATTTCCGTAACGGGTTGTTGTATGGAGTTCATATTTTGCATATACTTTAATCACTCCAATGCTCATTTTTAGAAAAATATTATTTTTTTCCGATGTATATTTTCAAAATGGCGGCCATTTTAAATTTTTAAACTTAAATATCTTAAAAACCGTAAATTTTATAAAAATTTTACAAGAGACAAAAAAGTTGACAAATTAAATTATCTAAACAGTGATACCAAGTTTGTAAGGATCCGACAACAAATAACGGAGTTATGGTGGTTTTCCTGTAGAAAAACACTGATTTTGCACTATGATTAATGCCAATTTAGGTTATTTTAAAAGAAAAATCTCAATAACTCCGTTATTTGTTGTCGGATCCTTACAAACTTGGTATCACTGTTTAGATAATTTAATTTGTCAACTTTTTTGTCTCTTGTAAAATTTTTTTTAATTTACGGTTTTTAAGATATTTAAGTTTAAAAATTTAAAATGGCCGCCATTTTGAAAATATACATCAGAAAAAAATAATATTTTTTCTTAAAATGAGCATTGGTGTGATTAAAGTATATGCCAAATATGAACTCCATACAACAACTCGTTACGGAAATAAAAATTTCTTAAGTATTAAAAACAAAATGGCGGCTAGCGGCTTAACGAAGCATTTCCGGACATATGTTTATATGATTTTCCTGTTTGTTTTGGCATGCTTAATAACCTGGAAAAGTTTGTAAAGGTGGAAGCTGGACACCCATTATGTATAAATATATTAAATAATTTAATGTATATTAAATATTCAATATATATTATATATAATATACTTCCTGTAATATCAAGGATTTGTGTTTGCAGAGGTGCCCCCCCCCCCCCCTCCAACCGAACTGGGCCCCCCTAAAGGCTATAAAATTTGTGACCCCCCACCCCCCCCGGAAAAATGTCCTGTTCTAAATATAAATTATTCTTGTGTAAACTTTCTGTATTTCATATATCAAGAAATTAATTTAAATGTACGTTTGGCTGTTTAAAGTTATTAGTTAAGCAACCTGTAAAAAAAAACTGCAAAAGTTTTTAGGATGTCGGCGTTGGAGTACATTTTTAAACATTTGTAGGCCTATATCTTAATTAGTTATACAATTGAAACGCTATGTTCTTAGTAACAACTAAACTAATTTTCATGATTTATGTATCAATTATTAAGAGTCATCTTCACTTTTGGGCTAATACAGTAGCCCATTTTTGCGCAGTCGGCAATGTTAACCATACGGCTTTTATGTAAAACATGGTATTTTATTCCCCTGTTTCGGACACCATTTGCAGCCGATTTTCTTTAAACTTGGTAAAAGTGTTTAGTTGAATAGTTATTTTAGGTCCCTCATACCTCAAAATTTTGGAAATTTAACAAATATTACTTTCTGTGACGTCGCAAAGTAAATCAATTTTACTTACTTTTAAGATTTTTTTATAATTATACAATTCTTTTTATATATATATATATATATATAAGGTATGAGGGACCTAGATCTAACCTTAATTTACAATAAAACTTAAATTTCACTAATAAATATCCAAAAACACCGTCCGAAACAGGGGAATACGGAGGCATATTTTCAGTGTTATTACAAGGGTGAAGATTACTCTTAAAGAGCATGATGAGTATATTTTTGCATTATTTCCTTTAAATACACGATTATCCTCAGGATTAGTCTACATCCTATATCTCTTTAAAGTCTCAAGCCAATGCAATTATTACCGAAGATTAAGATTAAAACTAAAACAATTACTAACATTATACATTAAACTCAATTTTTACTGATGTGGCCTAACAGAGGTAAATTCTTATGTTTTTAAAGTGAATTGTGCGGGGGTCACCGTTTTGACAACGTGAATAGGAAGACACGGCGTCAAGACTAAACTTGGTATTTGATTGTTCCGTTTGTTTTGTTGTTTCATCAATCATCAGGGACACATGAATCTTTATAATTTCCTTTTTGAGGATGGTTTTAATGCGATTTTATTTAACTTAATACATTATCAACTTTTAGAATAAAATTTAATAATTGTCTGGTTTTGAATCACAGAAAAATTGAATAGGCCTGAATTACCAACTAAACGTTTTGAGGTTATCGCGCACGCACAACAGTCAGATTTCTCATTTCTTTATCGTGAAATTTCATTGACCAAGGCTATGAAAAACGCTACTTTCCGGACAAAATTACAAACAGCTTAATGTGTCTGTTTCTGGTGTTGTTGCATAAAATCAAAACAGATACCCTATGAGCAAGTAAATCAACTTTGGCATCGAATTCCGCCGCTTCCGCGACCGACATAGCGCGCGTGATTTACAATACAGCTCGCCCATTTCCTTAGCAACCATAGGCTTCTAGATTCCGCCAACCTCAGAGAAATGAATACAGAGAGTCACTGTGTTTGTTGACCAACAGTTGGGGAAATTTGTTGGTAAATCCTAAGCTGTACAGTTTTTGATGGTCATAAATGATTTGTTAATACTACTCGTTATAAATGTATACTTTAAAAAATCACCCCCCCCCCCCATCTTGGAGAAAAATACCCTTTTTTAGACCCCCCCCCCCCCCAAAATTTCAATGACGCAGTCTGCGTTGTAACCCCCCCCCCCCCCCCCCCCCCCGTGGGCACCCCTGTGTGTTTGTATCAACATGTACTTTATGGTTTTAGGTGTTTGCCACTTAAAAATTACAGCATATCCCGAAAAATACGGAAAAAACCATGGAAAATATAAAATCTACTATCATCATTAAAATGATTCAGTTTCAAAAATCTTTTGACAGAAAAACCTAACAGTTTTACTTGGCCAATTTTATTAATTAATGGGTCGTTCCGAAGCTCTCTACTTAAAGATTTTCAAATAATTATGAAATTTTTTTAGATTTATGGTGAAAAAGTGAAATAACATATTTTATATACAGTGTGGTTGAAAAGTCCCGGAACGGTGAAATATATTTTTTACCATTATAGATAAAGTTACAAGATTTGGTATATCAATAATGGCCATAAATGTCTACTCTGTTAAGCTATTATCACTTTGTTACCCCTTAAGGGGGGTGGTCCACGAGGAGTCAGACAAAATTCTTAAATAGCAGCATAGGTCAAATTTGGTATCAAATTAAAGGTCCTAATTAGCAGAGTACAATGGCGCAAACCCGACGTTAAAAGGTTGGGTATAAAGAAAGTTATTGCATTTTAAAGTTTTACCCACATATTGTAATGGAAACTTTGTTTGCCTGCCATTTCCGTTTCGGTCATCCATTTGAAGTCTAGCTTGCGGCATTGTACTCTGCTATGTGGGACCTTTAATTTGATACCAAACTCGACCTGCTTTTAAAAAATTTTGTCTGACTCCCCGTGGGCCGTCTTTTCTTACTTTTCTGGAATATGCTGTAATTTTAAAAAGGCAAACAACTGAATTCTTAATCTGGTAGGTAATACCAACGAAAAAAAGTATAAGTCATAAATTCCCACCGGGGGGGAGGGTTTCATATTGGCGGCTCATGGTCTATCTTTGGGGACATCTCTTACAGTAAGCAGTAGAAAATTTCATTGATCCATACTATATCATAATTTAAAGAATTATAATTAATAACAATAAGCCACAAACCGTTCCTTAAAAGGTTGCTATGCTTAAATTTCAAGACTTCTCAGTGGATCATTTCTTTGAAAAGGGAATAGACACACATTAGCCTCCAAAAATAGTTTTTATGCCTAAACTTACTCACAACATATCATTGTCGCAAATTGTCAAGTAAAAAAAGTATTTTACTGTTCTAGGACCAAAGGGACACCCGGTAAAATGTTAAAAAGTAAGACTATTTTCTTTTTTTCATATGCACTGTTTTTAAAATTTGTATAACAAATTCAAACTTTAGAACAACTTTCAAATGGTTTGACAATGCGCAATCTTATAGAACATTCTTTAATCTGTAATCTAAAAATATTTCTATTTCTGTACTTAAATTAACATTAAACATTGCAAAAAAGAAACAAACCTGGTGATACTAAACCTAGTGATATTATTTTAACACTTGATATATGGACTACATCTAATCCAAGCAAAGTACACAGCCTATTTTCTAACTGCATTTCCATCCAAATAAATAACGCTAAGTAACGCAACTGCCTACAAATACAAACAAATATTTGTCATACTTACAAGGCAGATTCCCTAAGCAAGCGTAAAACAATTAAAAAACATTAGCCAAAACAGCAGATTTATCAGTTTCATTATTCAGCAGCCTGGCAAATAAAAAAGCCATGACCTAATTATGCAGCACTGTTTTAATTCAAAATTTGATTTTATTTTATTTTGTGGGAAAATTAGTTTTAGTTTCTTGGCCCTTAGTTTACCACATTTTAGGCAATAAGTCTATTTTGATGTCAGAGGATTTAATAGCAACTAACATACAAAATTGAGAGAAATAATTTTACATGTGTTTTTTTAGTCTGCCAAAAGTTTTATAATTATAAAGTGTAAATTTTTGTGCCTCATACCAGGCTTAGCCTGTGAGGACTCCAAAATGTAAAAATTAGTTACAATATAATTTATCCATAGTAATTTGTAGATATACTGTGTGAAACTTAAATATATATTTTTATGGATAATTTATTTTTCTATGTTTCTATTACTGTATGTATTTGTATTGTATTGCAATGGAATTATGGAAAAAATAAACTTTATTTATTTATAAATCTTTTTTTCACGGAATATGAACAAATTAACTGGAAAAAATGCTTAAGTTTAGGAGTACTCCAACAAGATATTTATGTAAAGGGTGTCCAAGTTTAGGAACAGGAGTCCTTGAGAAGGTACATTTTTTTAAAGTCATTTTTGTGGCAGATAACAAAAATTATATAGGCCTACTTGTATGGAAAATATATATTTTTTTAATGTACATGACTTTATTGATGTTGATAATACAATTACTGATTAAGCCTATATTATTATGTTGATTTGATTATCGGAAAATCAAGTCATTGAAGGAAAAATAAATTTTTCAATATGACATTCAATTGTGAATTTATTGTGAAAGTTAAAAAATATTAGCAGGCCCCCCAACATTCAGGAAGTTTTGTCTTCGGAGTTGCCTTTCCCTTTTTAAATGCAGGTCAGAACTCCTTTCTAATGCAAAAAAATTTACAATCTTCATAAAAAAAGGAGAGAGAATCTTGCAAACTATCTTTTCATTGTTTAAAAAATAATTTATGAATTTAATTTGATTTTATCATATCTCCAAAGTTCTTACCTATTATCAGCTTTTGTTTTTGCTATAAGTTCTTCGTGATGTTTGTACCATTCCTCCAGCTCTTTCTTGGCTGCTTCTCGCATCTCTGCCTTCTTCTTCTCCTCGTTGGCATCTGAAAAATTATTCAATTAACTTGGTAAACTTCCAGATGACAAAATATAGTTCAACATAGCCGGGCACCATAGTTAGATAGAATAGAATTATGTCTTTCATCTTTAAAGATTGTAATTCAAATAATAATAATAAAATTAACATTAATATATAACCAACATTTTAGATGGTAGTCAATTGTTATGGATATTAGTACCAGGTTTACCGAGCTTTGCTCGTTGGTTTCAATTCACTTTTGTTGTCATAATAATAAAGCTGTTAAATTTAAACAACAACCAACTGTTAACAGTTAACAGCTGTTTAAAAAGACTGCTTAAAATTATGTTCCTTTATTTTTGTTTACCTTTCGTTGTTATTTCGTTACAAAAATAGCAACCCATAAGACCAATGTTAAAAATTACGATTTTAAAACTTAAATTTAGACCAATTTCGATTTTTCCTGGGATTGAGGCTGTTTCTAAATTTATTTTTGGGCCAAAACACTCTTAAATGCAAAGTTTAAGCAAAATCTACCCGCTAGATTTTGAGATCGTGGAACACACATCCCTTCAGTCATTGCTCGTATTATAGTATAGGATTTATAATCTGTTCCAGCAACCCTATTAAATGTTACTTAAAAGCCCGTTTCATAAATTTAGTGGTTTAACTATTAACAGTAAATGATTGTGAAATTGTACCTTCATCAACTGATTGAAATGACAAAGTACCTGTACATGTACCTTGAACATTTTTGTACGATTTGTGCTAATAAAATGTCTATGTTCAATGGTTTACAAGTAAAAATATAGTTTATTAGGAACTCATGTAAAGCTACTATTTGGATAAATACGGCTATTGTCTTGCAATCTTGATTACAAGAGTCATTAGGTTGCCAGCTTCAGGGGTGAAAAGAATCTTGAGTATTTGTAACTACTCGATACAAAAGTATTGGTGGGACCAACTGCCTGAGCCACTAATAGAAACTCCAAGTACTCGTCCACTACTACATATTATTAAGATGTGATTGCTTGTAAAGGAATGCACTTCTGTACATCTGTACATCTGTCCTTTACATCTGACTCTCAACTGTTCTCGGACTAACATTTCCTTGAGATTAAGTATTTATTATTTAGTCTACAAAGGATACCTCCAATTGAGGAACTGTTTGAGTTATAAGAATTTACAACTTTTATTTCATTGGATTAAACAAAATAGCTTTATCATCCCTGGCCGCAGTCCCTGCTGACTGGCCCAACTTTACCACCCCTGATAAAAGGAGAGAGGACTGGACTAACCTTTCTCCTCCAGCCTAGCCTTCTGTTCTTCCCTCCACTTCTTGATCTTCTCTGGCTCCTCTCTTGCCGGTTGGTGTTTGACTGGTGTCGACTGTGGAGTCACTTCTATGGCATAAGTTTATTGCATGAGTAACTCCTCAGATTATCACACCTTTCCAAAAAAAATTTGATTTTAAGATTTAGTTTCTCTCCTTTATATTATTATTAATAGGCGTACATATTATGGACATTGATTGGGGTATAACAAAAATTGTTTAATGCATTTTTTATAATTCAAAACACAACATGTTTACCTTAATAAGACTACATTAAACATGAGATCCTTGTGTTGAGACTATAAGCCTCAAGAGTATGTTATTGGAAACTATTATCAACAAATTGACCTGATCTCCTGAATTGATAGGTTTCATGTATTATTTCAGAAATTTTGAGGAAAAAAGTTAACATAGATTATTATTAATGAGTTACTATTATGCTTAGCTCATATAGAAACTTGTAATTTAACACACAAAGCAGAATGAACCGTATACCTAACAGTGGTTTCAGTAACTGTAATCAACTAAGTGATTTGAGTTGACACAAAAATTAGTCATCTACAGCCTCATCTACAGCCCCTCCCAACCATCTGCCGCCAAGAAATTGTCGAACCCACAACAACATTATACTGTATTAACATTATACTGTACTGCAAACCTTAAAAAATTGAAATATAGGAACCTCCGCAAAAATAATCCTGACCCACTAACCTTAAGTTGAATTAAAGGGGAATTGCTTTGCAATAAAAACTTTCACACTACAGAAAATGGAATATTTTTATACAGTAAATAAATACAAATACCCCCGTCGCAGCGGACCTGCGTACTCAGCGAATTTCCAAATTAGTAGTATTAATTATGACCAGATAAACCTGTAAACCAAAAATCATCACAAGCTCATAAATAGGGAGATAAATGTTTATCTCCTTATGATGAATGTAGAGAAAGAGTATGCAGGTATGCTGCCATGGGAAACACTAAAAGTAGGTTTTTAGCGTAAAAAAAAAAAAATTTTTGAACATATGAAGCCATACAGTAAATTTCATCAATATCTGTCCATTGCTAAAGGAGTTTGCCTATTCTCCATATGATTAACATGGGGAAAAGAGTATGCAGGTTTGCTGCCATGATAAGGACAAAAACCAAGATTTTTTTATCATAAATGGATGAATCTCAACCAAATGAAGCTGAATACCAAGTTTCATTAAAAAACATTGGTTAATAAGTGAAATATTAACACATCCTTACTCTCCATAAGATTAACATTGGAGCCTCCAAATACAACGTACTGTCTTTAGACTTTGTAATATCTCGGTAACCAATAGAGATAGAGCAAAGCTTCAAAATGCTAAATTGTGTGTTTTTTTGAGCTAAATCCAATGGTCAAAATAAAAATTTGAAATTTTTAAAAATTATATATGAAAAACGCAAAAAACCCATTTTTGGGGTACAAAACCCCCCAAAACTACCCCTTCCGATGGGTCGATATGTCTGGTTTACGAACTCATCCGAATAAACGTAGGATTACACATCTCTACCAAATTTGGTGTCGATCGGACCATTTTTACGAGAGTTATCGTGTCTAGGGACACATACATATATATATACATATATATATACATATATATATATATATATATATATATATATACATATATATATATATAAAAATTTTAATGACTATTATTTTTGGTCTCTGGGCACCTAAAACCGAAAAAGTAACATGGTCCCGGGCTTAGGTCTTACCATGAGACCTACGGTAATAGCTTATTCCCTATGGGAAATTCGCTAAAAGAGGAGAGAAAAGCATATTGGTCCTAAATATACCATCAATTTTCATGGCTTCAATAATTTCACAATGTTTTTTTTCAAATCTTGCACATTTTACATGAATTTACCAGATTTTTTAAATACCACAGTTACCTAGAGATTATGTACACATTATATCTCCCAACTCCAACTACAGTAATATGTTCAACACAAAACGTTTTCATTGAAAATATGGCGACCAACAAGTTAGAATGTGAAACAGAAACTAGATTGGCCACTAAGAAAAATAAGCACAAATAAGTCTAAAGTTATGTTACCATCACCACTACAACCACTGAATGTACAATACAGAAGCAATGTAGGTGAAGCCAATCAATTTTGGTGAAGAAAGCACAAGAAAGATACAAAAGCATATTCCTTGATGATTTTTTAATTTACCATCCTGTAATACAGAGTGAAAGTCAATTTAACCAAGAAATACAAAAAAATAGAGAAAGTCACTCCCCATGTTAAAATTCCCCATAGAAACTTTAAATTTTTTCAGTATTGCAATGGGAATGACACTCTTTGAAATAATTACTTACTACACTCTTTTGGTATCATTGAAAAGCTTTTGTCACGTAGAAACGTTGTTTAATGCCACTAAAAATGTTAAATTTTAGATTCACTCCACAGGCTTTCTAAATTATAATGTTCAATCTGTTGTTTAAACATAAACTAAACTTTTCAAGGTTGTAACACTGACATTGTGTACCAGTTGAATTTGAAATTCTTGACTTGGGAGCAAAATTAAAATTCATCATGAGCACTAAAAAAATGAAGAAGAAAATGTTCAAAAATTAATTTTATAATTTAGTCAAGGGACGAAGCATTACCATTTTTTATGTAGGCCTGCTTGTGATTCTAACAAAAGTTTAAACATAAATTAAATTTATGTTTAGTAAAAGGTATAATTTTACTGACAGCTGACTTAACTAGACTAGTTTATGTACGATTTTTGAGTGTACTTATGCGCACAAGAGGTATAATCTTTGGGGGTGGCCAGCTGCACCGAAGTTAGAGTGTAAGTTGACTTGTAGGTTCCTGTCTCAAGGTGGAGTGGCCCTGCTACGTTGACCGAAACTTTTCATACCATTTTGTCCCTAAGGAGTGATCCTATTTTTTTTATATTCATCAATTTAGCTAAATCATAAAGCTAAACCATGAAGTGCTGCAACAAAATCAAATCCTACACATTAAACAGGAATATTATTTTGATTTTTCACCATATAACCAATTACCGTATTTACTGAGTCATGGGGAATAATAATTCTCAAGAAAATCAAGGTTATCAAATAGATAATTTTAATATTGTTACTATTTAATTAACTAACTAATCTTCCATAATAGGGGTAGTAAAACGTGTAGAAGAACGGAAACATTACTGTAACTTACTCTGTGATTCTGGTGTTGGAACAGGCTTCACGGCTGCATTAAAATAACGGTGCAATTTAGTTTTTTAAGCTAATTATTGGTTTTAAAAGTATTATAATATTAACTAGTAGTTATCTTGACAGTAAGAGTGGTCGATGAACCTGCATATAATACTGGGATCCAAAGTTAGAATCTAGATTTTGATGTATCCAGTAGCAATAAGGATAATAATATAGCAAATAGGCCTAATCCAATTGAAGTTTATAAGCACAAATATAAAAATATTTTAAATAAAAAATAAAGAAATAAATTAAAACTGAATATGACTTGAAGCGACAGATAACATACTCACACTCTGGCAACACATCAACTTCATAGGCACAAATTCATTCATCAACTAAAAACGATGACATAGTGTGATGTGCTGACATTACAATCACCTTCTCAAATGATCATGATTTCTATACCATAACATTCGTCTTGTATTTTTAAAGACACTGTGGTTCTAAACTTTAAATAAAACTTTATAAACAAATAACTTAACTCATTTCTTATAAACCAATTCAATTAAAAATGATAAATTGGACAGTAAAATTATTAGGCCATCCAAGCATGCCAATAATTAAGAGCTGAGTGCAATGAGAACAAGCTGATATGGTGGACCATCCTTGGACTACATATAAATGGACCAGCCAAGCAGTTGCCTTGACATTGAGCAGAACCACAAGGGCTTCAGTCTCAAGGAACTTGTGGCATTAGCAAAATGGTTCAACTCAGCGAGAGCCGAATGAATGATATCAAAACTGTACTTCACATAACATGTTGTTCGACCTGCATAACATTTTTTTAAACCATTTATTACTTATGACGTAAAATTAAATTAATTAGTTAGTCATCAAATTTATTTTTCTAAAAAGTATACCGTATTTTGGTTTATTATCATAAACCATCTTCAGCTTATCAACAAAACTAGATAATAAACAGATAATACATATCTATCTTAATAATTATCTATACATAATTATCTTCAGCTTATCAACAAAACTAGATAATAAACAGATAATACATATCTATCTTAATAATTATCTATACATAATTATCTTCAGCTTATCAACAAAACTAGATAGTAAACAGATAATACATATCTGTTTATTATCTAGTTTTGTTGATAAGCTGAAGATAATTCATGATAATAAACGGAAATATACTTTTTTGAAAAATAAATGTGATGAGTAACTAATTATTTAATTTTACATCATGATAGAAACCATCACAAAAAACACATACCGGAGAGAATTAATTTATTACTTCACGATTTACAACATGCAGTTAACATCCAGCAAGTATTTTAGTCTGAAAGGATCTGCTTTTAATTGTAATTAGTTTAACAATAATAATTACAATGTTGCATAAAATAACAGTATGTGAAATTTTTATTTGTTTAAGGTAGAAATTTTCAGCACATGTAGGTAACATTCTATTTTTTTTTTTTTTTTTCAAAGAATTTCATACCGAATTTACGGTTTTTAGTACATGGTTTTATCATAATGCATTCAGAAAAAAGGCATGACATAAAAGTCCACTCACAAGGTAGAAGAGCAATTGTCCTTGTGATGGTTTCTGCAGGAATCAGAAAATACTATAGCAAGTTCATTGATTAATTAATGTTTCACAAAGAATGCAAAGAAATATTTTTTACTTCGATGCAACCTAGAATTATATATTTCATATGTGTATCCTTAAAGCCACTCGGTCAGACATTGCACATTGTATTGGTGTACTTTACTGTACTTGTTCTAACTTACTAATGCTGACGAATGCTTTGAATAAAAGATAAATCTTATCACCACTTTTTTCAAGTTTCTAACAACTGTATCTTATTAGGCCTACTCTAGTCAGGGGCAATATAACAAACCGGTCAAGGGTGGGATTTTAATAAGCCAGCGTTTTTTTTTGTTTTTTTTCTCATTTGGCTATGTGTTTAATTTATTGGATTGACCTTCACCCGCCTGTTCTATTGCTGCCGATTATACTTAAGTCATTATTAATTAAACATAAGGATTTACTTTTTTGTCAAACTGCTCCAAAAGTTGTAATAATTAGTTACAACTTTTGAAGCTGTTTTGACAAAAAGGTAAATCCTTATTTAGTTTAATTACGTCTCCAGAGCTAAACAAAATGGATTTTAATTATTAACTAGTTTAAAGAGTTATGGTTAAACTTATAATCATATTCGGTAAGAACAATTTTACTGTAATAAATATACTTTGAGATTTGTCATTTATAGCTGCCAATATTAATATTAAATTAAACTAAGTAATCCAATATTAGAGTGTTGCAACAACAGGGTTATGTGAAGCTTTTAGTTTTGTCTTTAGTCATTCAAGTCAGTTCCCAGTCCATTAAATTTTCTTTCCAATGATTAGGGTTGGCAGAATTTTAGCACTATGAGAGGGCAGTCCAAGTATATAGACCAAGGCACCAACCAAATACTCACCATTGAGAACTAAGCATTTCTGGGAAAAATTGTACAACAGTTGACTCTAGCTAACTCAAAATGCACAGAACTATGATTGTTCTTAGAGTTATGCACAGTAGTTTGAGTTACAGAAGTAGGTAACATTGAGTATACAGTATAGCCCCAAAGCAGAACTACAGGCGACAGTGCGACATTGTCACAGAAAGGCGGCGAGGGCTGCAAAAAGCTCAGCCTGCCCAACAGGTTTTTTTTTTAATATTGGCTGCAAAAAATCATACATAATAAGTTTATAAAATAATTTTTTGGAGAAAATATTTCTGTAGTAAGTCAACAAAATTACTTTCTGCATAAAAATTCTTCATTTCTGCAAACAGTATAACGCAAACGAAAGCTACAACAGTACTCATCATTAACGGAAGCTGCCACGTCAATATTCGGTGCATCGATCAAGAGAAACAACGCATAGAATAACTGAATTACCAAAGCGATTCAATATTATAAAAGTAGGCGTATTCGAACCCGATACGAGTGCTTGAAAACCAATATATATGATCATAATCGATCATTGACAGAATATGTACTTGATTCGAATGCGCCGATGCGCGAAGTGCTACTGCGCATCGTCGTGCCACCGGCATCTGTCGGTCAGCACAGCTATTATCTGTAAACGTAATTCAGTCTAGTGAGTTGACTAACTTCAATTTTGTTTATTTTCGTACTGGGCTATAGATTAAATCTTTCAGTTTTAGTTGAAAGTTAATGTTAATGTGACTTGGCAAACATTGTTATGTTCGTGTGTTGTTATGATGGCTTCATCCGGCTTGTAAAGTTGTAACAAGAATTCAAGAGGACTTGTGTAATGCCTGCCATGCTTCAACTTTTAAGACCTAACTGTTTTCATAATTAGTGTTTTAGAGTAAGTACTAGTTATTTTTAGGTAAGATGTTTCACATTATGAATTGACCGTTGTTTTTCACAAGTATACTTAGAGTTTGCAGTAATTTAGGCTCCAAATAGTGAGGATTTATTTATTTATTTTTTGTTTATTGAATTATTATTTTTTGGATATGCTTTTAACAATAATAATAAATGAATATCCATTAAATATTTTCACAAAAAGTACTTAGAGTATTAGGTCAGTAGGCTGCATTTCACTCTAGGCCTAAGTAAAAGAGAATATTATTAATGTTAATTTAATTATTATTAATGAAAAATGATTGAAATGTTAAGAAATTAGTGTATCATTAAATTTACTTAAAATATATTTCAAGTACTTATTTATTTCCAAATATGATCGTTGTTCATATTACACGGAACTTGACAGCGTATGGTCGCAGAGAAATTTTGGATTTTTCAAAGTCCGTTGCAGAAAGTTTAAAAACGTTCTGCTTTGGGGCGGTATAGTAACAGCAGATACTAGGCGGGATGTTTCACTGACCCATTACAATCTGTGTCCCTTAAGAGTCATCTTCACCCCTGGGCCATTAGCCCATTGTTGCGCAGTCGGCAATGTTAACCATACGGCTTTTAATGCAAAACATGGTATCGCATTCCCCTGTTTCGGACGCCGTTTTTCAACCGATTTGCTTTAAACTTGGTAAGTGTTTAGTTGAATAGTTATACTATGTCGCTCATACCTCGGAATTTTGAAAATTTAACAAATATTACTCTTTGAGACGTCGCAAAGTAACTCGATTTTCCTTAGGAACATTTCAAAATTTAGTAAAATTTTCAAAATTCCGAGGTATGAGCGACATAGTATAACTATTCAACTAAACACTTACCAAGTTTAAAGAAAATCGGTTGAAAAACGGCGTCCGAAACAGGGGAATGCGATACCATGTTTGGCATTAAAAGCCGTATGGTTAACATTGCCCACTGCGCAACAATGGGCTAATGGCCCAGGGGTGAAGATGACTCTTAAAGAGGTCCATACAAAAAAGTTATAGGTCAAATTCAACTTGTAGAGGTAAAATACAAATTGAATTCGACTAAAGAACTGAACTTAAGACTTTTAGAGGTAAAATATAACTGTAATTTTTTTTTTTAAAGTTTTGCATGGTAATTTATTTGACTTTGGTAGGTTTTACCAGAGGATTGAAAATAATTGAGGATTTTGAGTAATTGATTTTTGAATTAGCAATAGTTAACTGTATAATATTATAGCTTAAAACAATAACGCTTCTTTTCCTTAACCTAATAATTCATTTTAAAATTTTACTAAAATTACGTTAGTTGCAATGAATGATAGAAATGATAGAGAGCTGATTTCTTTATTAATTATAATTCTTGTAATTCTTTAAATATGATACTGTTTACTTTAGTTATTTTAAAAACAATTATGAGTTTTAAAAATATTATTAAGAATGCATCCACACATTTTTTTTAGGTTAGTAGTATCCAAGAAAAGGATTTATTAAATTTTTGTTGGAAAATTTATTAAATATTATATTACTACCTAACTCAACAGTTCAATGCATAGTACAAAACACTCTTAATTCAATAATGATCCTTAAAAAAATCCCCACATGAGTTAGCATTTTTTTAAGTTAAATATTACTGTTAGTATCTGGGTAGATTTTAGAAATTTTCAACTTGAATTACCATTTTAGGAAATGGTTCAGTTGCGGATCCAGCATTGGGCTGAGAAGGGGGCGAATGGTATAGAAATTTCACCCCCCCCCCCCCCCCCCCAACATGTATGAACATTAGAAAAAACCAAGAAGTTATCTACTTTGACAAATAATTATTATATAGTAATAGCAAACCAATAATCATCAACCTAAGACACGTCAAAACATCTTTATTATTTAATTGTACATGAATTATTGTGGGCCCCGAAGGAATATCATGCTTATTGTCAATAACAATATCATCTTAGTTCAAGGACATTGAAACAGATAATATGATTACTCCATTCTTTGTGTATAGAAAACATAATAATAATCATCATAATAAATGTCATATGTTGGGATTCACTGAAAAATACCAATTGAATTAGTTCTAAGATACCTAATACATTAGGCTACGTTCTATATCAATTGTAATACAACTTTTTACCCATTACCTATTTTACATTACCCATTAAATTTAGTGCAGTTGAGTGCTTTATCGATGGAATGTTTCGGAAATAATTGAGAAAACAGAACTCAGGAAAGACTCATGCAAAAGAAAAGGTGCAAGAATAAAATGAGTGAATAAAGCCTTCTCTTCAGATTACAGACGCTTTTTATATAAAATAATATGATTGATTTTTTGTTGTGGTTAACTTATACCTCCCAAACTGGTATGACTGTGGTTTTAAGTTACCATCAGTTATTGCCAGTTCAAACGATAAGTGTCGCGTCTACCAGGTTCAATGCCATTTTGTGCCTTTTTCACAAAGGCAAACAATGTAAAAACTAAACTACATATTGACAGATTCATTCTCGACGGAGACATCGTTATTATTTTAAATTACTTTAAATAATATTATTTTAAACTCTTAACAATGTTGTCCAGAGTAATTATTTTTTAATAGCTAGATGTTTTGCATTGTGCTCCTACAAAATAGAGGTATACAAAAATGTTGCCAAGATCTGACACTAACAACACTAGTGTCAACAGGAGATGTATACAGTTAAAAACCACATTTATAATTTGATTGATTTAGTATTTGGTTGTTGACGTTTTAATTTATTGTTTCCTCAACATTTAATGGTGGAATTCAATTCCGCACAGAGAAATATATTACATTTTTCTTATTATTAAAATTTTACAGTAAAATGTTTAAGTAGGAATAATAATTTTTAGACTTGAGGGGGGGCGATTGTCCCCTTCGCCCCCCCCCCCCCTTTGGATCCGCCACTAAAAGATTTGTTCTAACTTCCCTAAAAACAGTAAAGTACATATAGTATGGTTGCACTAGTTAAAATAAAAAAAAACAAAGGTTCTAAATTCCACAAAATGTAAAAATGTTCAATTAAATTTTAATTATTAAAACAATTTTATCTTTAAAAGGGGAAAACAAATTGGATTTTGATGGTTATTATTTATAAATACATGATAAACCAGCAAAAAAAAAAAAATAATAATTTACCTGTTTCTTCATTTTGAGGGGGGGAGGAGGGTGAGCATTCCTCCACATTGGGTTCCTCTGTGGAAAAAGCAGGGTTAGCGTTGCAAAAAGCATCAGCATTCTTAAGCAAATTATTCACATCATTAAAAAAGCTAGGCACAAACAAAGTCTTCAAAAATATTTATAAATATATTAAATTCCAAATTTGAAAAAAAAAAATTAATGAGTTTTATTAAGTAACTATTTATTTATTAAACATATTTACAGCATCAAAATATATTCAAACATATTTACAACATTTTTAAGTGGTTTATAATTAGGTAAAAACACAAAACACTAATAATCAAAAGCAAGTAGTCTAACAAAGTGCAAAACTGGCTGATAAGCACTCACCTTGGAAGAAATCAAGTGTGGGTTCAGAGGAAACAAAATCACCAAGTTCTGAAGCAAAAAAGTGCAAATAAAGAATAAAGAAGAAATATTCCTGAAATGCATCGTGCGAGTTCATGCAGAATTATAGTGCCAGCAACGGAGTTCACCCATGTGCATTCGCATTCCATACAAATTTATATTTATCAACTTATTTCTATCATTAGAATTTTAAGTTTTATACAGTGTAATCCTGGACTAACCATTAATAAAAAGATCATAAAAGCAAAGATTTATCAAATTTAAAAGATTATTATTTGTTGAATTTGACAATAACTGTTTAAAACAAAATCATAATCAATAAATGCCATCTTTGATGCAGTAAGTTTCAGTAAAATTTGATATTGTATAACATCAAAGCACAAAAATGCAGCAAGAAGATTTATACTTTTACTAAATGTTATTAAGATTTATTATTATTATTAATCATGGATTGTAATCCATCTGTGCACAACTATTATCTTCGATTCAAATATCTTCATGCACTTTTTGGGTGATTCTAAAGAGACCATACTATCCTAACCCATTAAGTATTTGACTGATCAACTTAGTACTTGCCGTTGCCACCAGAGAGGGGGTCGAAAGGTCCATCACCTTGGCCAATCGTATTGATCATCTCAAAGCTGCCAGAGCCATCTAGTGGAGTGCCTTGGCAAACACAACACTTACATGCAACACCGGAATACAGCAACAACAGGACAAAACAAGCAAAAGAAATCAAATAAATAAAAAAAACAATAATAATAATAATGTTTGCAATCAAATATTATAATGACTACAATAACTGAAAAACAAATCACATCAAGAGCACATATTTAATCATACCAATAAAAATACTGCAAAATAAAAAACTAAGACAATAGTTAAACATAAAAAATCATCATTTCACTTTTTGTTTATATTAGGCATTTTGCTGGCCAAACAGGTCAGTATCTTGAACTTCATTTCAAAACGTCATGGGTCCAACTCCCGGAATGCCCACAACAATTAGATGGGTTTGAGCTGCTTGCTCCTAATAGTGTTTTAAGTACATGGTACATGGTCAATGAGTTCTTATCAGCTTGAATAAACCCATTTATGCCAAAATTATTTCTTTGAAAATGAGTGCAGTGGCTTAGTGCTGCACTCACGTAGCGAACTCGCATACTAATGGCCTACGGTGTTTCCCGCCAGGGGCGCCCTATGTTCAAAACCCTAATTCTCTTGCCTAGGCTCCCGGTCGTGATAGCTGAGATGGCTAAGGCATAGGCATCTTAGCCAGGATGTCTACGCCGGCACGGGTTTGATTCCCGCTCACGACCAAACCTGACCCGGTGGTGCAACTCTTAAAAGGGTTAGCCAATCTGTGGCAGTGTTGGTGGGGGGGGGGGGGGGGGGGGTGAACGTAAAATAAGCGGTGGCAGTTGACGCAATCGGTTGATTCTTTGAGAGTTGCACCTTGGATTTTGCAACTTCTTACTACTGTTTACTCTGTGTGTGTGCCACAATGGCTTGGAAATCTAAAAGAAACCAGTAAAGAAATTTAAATTTTTACTGGACTTTATCTTTTGTGCAATCAATGTTAAAGCGTAAGTTATCCTGACTGTAACCTTTTTAAGACATAGACCTAAGAATAAGAAAACATCATGTTCTACAAAGATAATCCTTGCTTAATATTATAAATGTGAAAGCGTGAATGTTTGTTATGCTTTCACGCAAAAACTACTCGATGAATCATCATGAAACTTTGTACACATATTCTTCGAGGTATCAGAAGTAACATAGGATACTTTTTATTTTAAAAGAATTATTTTTTAAGAAAAATGAAAAAACTAGGGGCTGGCAAGGCCTCTAAAAATCCAAATGGTGATGTTATCTCCAAAATTAATTTTCAATTCATCACCTAGTTGCACATTTACTATATTTCTTTTCAAGCTGTAGAGTGAATTTACACGGTTAAATTTTCTTACAAAATATTACCTAATCTTGACTAATCTTTTTGGCTGTATCAAATCAGTAATCAACCAATAATCTCCACTGTATTAAAATACAGTAGGTAGTCTATTTTGTCAAAAAAAAGAAAATTTATTGCACTATTATACTGCCGGACGCAATAACAATAGTTTTAACCTTAAATATGTGTAATGAGTTTGTATAACTCAAGTAAATACAATAGTTCAATACAACATCACAAAATGGTATTAGCCCATTAATACCGTACACTACTGTATCCTGGACCCCTGAGCCCCCCAATGCTCGCATGCCCCAGTGTCCCCCACACTCGCCGTGTCCCAAAAGCCTCCACCGTGCCCCCGTTCCCCTTTCGTGACCCGTGCTTCCTGTACCCGATATGCCATCGTGGCCCGAGTACCCCTGTGCCCCCCATGTCAGTGTGTCCCTTATTCTCCCGTGCCCATATGCCCGCCTTTCTTCCCTGAGGCCCCCTTGCCCTCTATGTAAACATTCCTAGCTCGTTCATCCTATGCCTAACTACCACCCCGTGCCATAGACATCTCTTGTGCCACTTGTGCCCCATTCCCATCCCCCCGTACCTCTTATACCCCCGTGCTCCTCAAGCCTCACCATTTTCCCCCATCTCCATCCAGTGACCCGTGCTTCGTGCACCCCCTATGCCCCCGTGACCTGAGTACCCCCATTCCCTTGTACCCTCGCCCCACCATGCCTCTGTACCCCCCATTCTCTCATGCCCACGTGCACACCGTATTCCTCGAGGCCCCCATGCTCTCTACACCATTTGAACGGAAAATTACTGTTTCCTCAATCCTGATTGGCCGATGACCCATAAACCACTTCTGTTCCGTTTTGCGTGTCGGCAGCTACCTCCACCTCCCATGACGTTCGCCACTCTTGTTCTGTTCGTCATCTCTGCCGCTAGTACTCATCTCAAATTCTTTCGTTTTATCCTCCGGGCACGCTGTAACCTTTTGAATGTGACCTTCCCCCGCCCATAGTGGCTCCTTTTGTTTCATTCACTTTAAACCTTTTGTAAAGTATAATTTTAATTTGTTTCAATATTGTTTTCCCTCCTCATTGAATTAACTGTGCAGTGAACCTTGTGTCAAGTGCGTGTCGGGCAACTCGGTCTCCCGCGTACAAACATTGACTGTACGAGAGCTCTCATAATTATTGTGCGTACGTGCGATTCGCAGCAAGACAGAAAATTCCCTGGACCAAATTGGAGAGACTTTCCTGGGCCCAGCAGTTGTTCCAGTCCCTGTTGAGGACGGCGTCCCCCTTCCAGTCGGCCATCTTGGCGTCTCCCAGCTCCGCCATAAGGATTTTTCATGGTCAGTGAGTCCATATTTTCTCTTGATTATTCTTATGAGCATTGTCATTGACATTGATTAATTATTGGTAATTTTACCTGGTCCTTCGTACATTTTAATTTGAACCAAGCTCGTAAATTTCATTAATTGACTTTTACATTTTTCAATAAATTAATTTCGCCCCTTTCTCAACAACAATAGCATGTGAACATTGTGAATATTTAACTAGAAAACAATCACAACCTACATTTCGTGCTATCCTTCTACTTTACATTACTTTCGTCATGCTTTACTTGTTAAATTACTGTATTTCCTAGCCAATTTAATTTGATACATAGCCTAACCCTTATTTACAATTTTACTAATAAAAGTGGCCTTTCTACCTATACTACTTCGATAATGTATGTAAGGTCGCCTTGCAACCTTTGCTTTTACATATTTTGTTTACTTGTTTGTTTTACTTTTCAAGTAACCTATTTCATGATTGCTTTCTTTTACTTACTGTTGGAAATGTGTGTAATTTAATTCTTTTATGTAGGCCTATTTAATGAATAAATCATGAACAAAAAATCTTATATGTATATCCAAAAATAGCCTACAACTAACCCTCAATTATTTGGGGTTCGCGAGCCTAGCCTACTAAATTAGATTCTGAAAACTTATAACAAGAAATAAGGCCTACATAAATATGTGTAACACTCATTGGTGGTCTGTGAGTAAGTAGGCCTAGTCTCCTTACCATTTGTAGCTGCTGGCTTGAGTTCGTCCTCCAAACCGGCCAGCTGGTCCTGCTCTCTAGCAAGAAACTCTGCTGCAGGATCCACCTCTGACTCTGAGAAGTTGTCTCCAAAATCAGCCATTCTTCAATCTCAAATGTGTTTTTACCTAATTCAAACAATACAAATATTTTAGGACAAACAGATCAACAGTAGACCTGGCAGCTACAAATCTCCATCCAGACAGGGACATGGATTTACCACAACATGGATTACTTTAAAGCTAATTGTATATATTGTGTTCTACTTAGAAACGTATATAACCTATCCTATTGTATATTTTCTTCTTCGGGACATTGCAGGTCACAATTATACAGTAGGATTAGGTATATTGTTGGATGTAAAAAATAATAATAATAATAAATTTGGGACTATTTTAAGTTTCTTATAAGGACAAAAAATTAATATAAAAGATCAGTACTATTTTTTTAAAGTATCTTTTTTTAGAAACTTGAGAAAATACTGAATTATTATTTATTAGAAATCTAAGATACAGTACACTCTTTTTCATCCAACTTGTTGACATAGGAACTCTGCTTAGTCGGAAGTGATAATCGGGATATTATTAAAATATTTTCTTACAAAAAATAATACCCGCCATAAAGTCTCCCACTTTGCATCACTTGTCACCGGACGCTTTTCATAATCTACGAGATTCCACGATGTGATTTTCAAGGCCGTGCTTGCATAGAAATAGGAAGAGGTAGGCCTAGGTAAGTTATAGCGCGTCACATACAAACTGCAGGCCAGTGTTTAATCAGTTGCTACAAGATATAAGCCTCACAGAATTCTTTCATCTGCTAGGCTAAAATGCTTTTCACATGCCGATATTAGTTTTAGGCTTATAAGCGCTCGGGTATACTAGCAAATACGGCAGTCGGCGATAAGGCTTAGGCCCTATCACCCTTGGTCTTTGGGCGAAACTTCGTTATTTGACTCCACCATTAATCAATGTGGAAATTTTTATACTGCGATTTAAATTTTACAAACAAAAAACAACCGAATCAACAACGATATTGGGATAAGAAATGCATCATAACAATATAATCTCACCTAACAATTTAACCGTAAACCTCCTTCACTTTTATTAACAGCGATGTTTATTACAACAAAATCAATGTTGTTTGGAAACATTTAAAATGCATATTCCCTCAATACAATGACAAAAAATACCTTTCTGATTCGTATTTGGCAGCATTTGTGTGACACCATTTTAGGTAAGTAACGAATTCTGCTTCTTCTCACAATTAAGGTACACCTACACGATAAACTTGGTTTGGTTAGTTTATTTCGTGTTGTTCGTTGATAATATTATAGGTTACATTAGCTAAAATTTTTACTTGTTTTTGGTTATTTTCAGTTACTGGTTTACAATTTATATGTTTTATTGTCAAAAGGTATGTTTAATTGTATTAGAACAAAACTAAATCAGGTGATAAAATCATAATCGTATCGTTGATAGAATAGCAATATTATCGCAATATCAAAAATTTCCACATCCATAATAATGGTGGAGTCGGATAACTTAACAAAGTTTCGCCGGTCTTTGAATGGGATGTGCAATTACCTAAAATGGCCATTTGGGGCTCTTTATTTAGGCCTGCAACAAAAATTTAAGAATGATGTGACATAAGCCTAAAAAATCTAAAATTTAGGTTCAGTTTCAGTTAGATAGCCTATTACTATATGTTAACCAAATCCAATGATCTGATTATCATATTTGAACAAAGTCCTCCTATTAAGACTGAAATTTTAGTCTGATTTGCCTCATTACACACACATTAAAATAATAAGAAATTATATTTAAAATTATGCTTGGTGGGCGTTTTCTAATCAGGTTAGGTTATTAAAAAATTATTCATAAATTCTGTTATACATTTGGTAAGTGTGAATAACTGAAATAAATTATCTTACCTGTTTCTTACAGGAATAATCCTGTTAAAAAGCAGTCTAATAAGGTTAAAATTGCCAAAGTGACTGAAGTAGGTAAGAAAGGAGTCTACACAACGTCTGCGTCCTCTCGTCCTCTGTAGCTTCCTGACAATCCTGACGTGACAACTTGAACTTGTCAATAGCCTTCCTTAGCTTCAGCCTTTGCGATATAAATAGTGGGGAGGCCCACCACCAATGTCGTTCTTTGTTATGTATGATACTGTATTACGTAAATTGGGCACAGTTTAAAAGTTTCCCATGATTTTTACACTAGTGCGTTGATATAAATTACCAAAACACATTTTTGGGTTTTTATTGGCACATTTTTGATGGTATTATTCTAAACGTTTCTTTGGCCGTCATAGTATATAATTTATAAATTTATATACGTATAAACTATATAAATTTATCGTTGTTGATTTCATTATACCACAGCATGAACTGTGTTAACTGTGTTACGTAAATCATGTATTGAATTTATTATTACCTTTGTGAATTGGCGTTTTGCCGTAAATAAATAAATAAATAGTCATTTCTCATTGTTGTCTTCACCGCAGCTCTGTGATCGGGGAATCGTCATTTCCTTCTTCGTTTGTTTAGTGTATGGTGTATGTGTGTGGTGTATGCATAGATATATACTAATACAACTGGATAGGTAACTGAAATGGCGGAATAGCGGTAAAAACGAGCCGGCTTCCCCCACCACTAGCCAGTATTGCCGCCGCTGCGCCGCCGCCGCGCCGCGCTGAATAACAGCTGACATGATTGTTGTCGGCGCGTCAGCTGCATTCTTGTTTGTTTACATTCTTTTAAATTTTCAATTATGCTTATGATGATGAAAGATGTTTCTGTACTGTGCAGCTTTTTAATGTATTAGTGCACATTCCAAAGGCTGAAATTTATCATTTCATAAGTAAGAAAGACTAAAAAATACAGTATTACTACTGTAGTTTATTTAATTTATTTGTTTATTTATTTAAATTACAGTACACAATTACTCGCACAGGGTTGGCAACACTGACCACGAATACTGGCTAGTGGTGGGGGTAACGGCTCGTTTTCGCAACATGGAGTTATCGATCCAGTTGTATTAGTATATATCTATGGGTGTATGTAGTGTAGTAGTGCAGTAAGCATATGTATGATCTACAATGAAATCTGACTTTATAGTCAACTTGTTAACTAGTTCATAGTCCCGTAGACCGTGCTGGGATTCGACGTACTTGACTTATCCTAGGCATCCCGTGTCCTCCAAGGAGTCGTGGGGTCTGTCATAAGTTCCACTGCCATCGTGGTCACTTCGTTCTTCGTTTATAACTTCCGGGTGCGTTGGTGGGATTGTGTTTGTAACACGGCCATCTTATCTTAACACGGTATAGAGATGGCAGGGTTTATAAGTAAGGGTATTTTTTATAAATCTCCCAAAATTCATCTAAATTGTGGAAACTGTTTTCAATAAAAAAAAAAACTTTAATGATTCTTTAAGTTTATTAAAATTTGTTAGGCCTATTTGATTTAACGATCTTGTCAAATCCTGCTACATTTTTATTCCTAGATACACTGGTTATTTTCAAAAATAGTTAAGGTATGCAGCTAGGCAAAAGAGATTTTAACTCTATTGTTGTAGTTTATATCTATTTAAACTTCTATTTTCATAGGATGGTATGTGATCGGAAACGGAAAGGTCTGTAGAGGAAAAAGCATAACTTCTTCCTCAGGTTAGCTGAATAGCTATTTTTGTGTTCCGGATGTGAAGCGTCAAAAATAAAAAGGAAATGTTGTAACCATTACACACCTGATTGAAAACCAGAATGAAGCAGTCTTGCCACGGGTACGATATTTATCGTAACAACACCATATTACCATTGACTAAAGTATGTAAAGTCAATGACATTACTCTATTTTACATTCGGATTATCAGTTAATAACAATAAACCATTAGGTAATGACCAAATTAACAATTATCAATCGAGGTAAATATAAAACCATAAATTCTACCCTAGGGTTGACTTGAAATTCCTTATTTTAGTAATAGTCGAGACAAAAAATCTCCAACGCAAACGAGAACGATAGTTGTTTCCTGCAGCGTTGGCAACACTTGCAGGCAACAAAGAGTAAAATGTTGGTTTTTTAACACTTTTTTAACCAATAAAACCTCTGTAGTGACATTCAATATTATATAGTTAAATTTACATTGGAATACTTAATATTGTAGTTGATTACAAAATATCAACTTTATTAATATTATTCTGTCCAAGAAATTTAGAATGAGAAGGAGGTAGGTGACATCAACAAAAACAATAACAAAACAAATGACGTCAACGGTGCAGCACTTAAAATATTCAAAGCAAACCACTCATGTGTCAAGAGAAACACATGACGTCAACGACGGTGCAGGACCCGCTTCGATTAGCTTCAATCAGCTTGTGGTGTCACCTACCTCGGTTTGTTCTAGATACATATTGATTCTGTCCAACTATTATAACAGCTGGTTTCTGTTATATACTTGTTGACTCACCGAAACTAGAATCATTGACTATGTACACTACAACGAGATTAAATAGATATAGAGTGCTCACCAGATAGGGAAAAGTGTCCCTTTTTGACTGGCGCCATGTTACCCATGATTCCCGCCGTTTCCTTGGTAACCAGTCCTTTGTTTACACTTTTCCAACAGTAATTTACCATTTTACCCACACGTTTCTATGGTAACCAACTTCAATAGCCTGCTCACAGACCATCAAATCAAACTAATTTAAAAACAAACAAAAAATAAACATATGTTTTAAAAATATCATCAGTAATTTTTGAAGCTTGTAGAGACTAATCAGATTAGCTAATACTAGTAACCAAGGAAACAAGAGTAAAATGTGGGGTGGTTGCCAAGGAAACGGCGGGAATCATGGGTAAAATGACGCAAATCAAAAAGGGACATTTAATTAACATGTGATGAGCACTCTATATCTATTTAACCTCGTTGGTACACTAACGTGAGTAGACTTCTCATAGCATAGGAGTGTGTGAAGCCTATTGACGGTGGTGCGATCTCGTGCGGCGTCCACAGAAGTACACGTAACATATGATAGATAAATCAGTATTACCACTCTTCTCAACCAAGGATGAAACATTTTACAACTGAAAGTTATGTTTATATTTTGGTAAAGTGTTTTGCAGCACTCTAAATTCAGCTGAATAATAACAACATCGATTGCAGCAACTCTGGTGCCACGTCCCCCGAACTTCCAAATTTTTGCCTCAAACTAAATGCATTGGATGAGAGGTCTATTCACGTTAGTGTACAAAGTCAATGCTAGAATACTTCAATGGTTACAAGTACAGCTGACTCCAAGGGAAAATCACCAGGTACTCACTCACCAACGAGGTTGTTGGTACTCACCTCTATTATTTGACAGATGCTATCAGCTCTGAAGCACCCACAACGTCACTAATTTGCTATTCGTTGTTGTTGTTGTTGTCACCTACCTATTCTAGATTTCTTGTAAACATAATAATAATAATAAATTTTATTCCGCTGACAAATTTACATTGTATGGGAATTTACAAAAAGTCTTTCTATCTGATTCACAATTTAAAACTCACAATTCCGGATTTTTCAACAAGATAATTCATTGTTAATTCATTTAATACTCTAAACTTTTTCAAGTCTGTCAATTAATTTTAATTGCTTTCTTCTTCTTTTTTCTTCTTTCTTCCTTCCTCCTTCTTCTTCTTTCTTCCTTCTTTCTTCATCTCTACATTTATTCACATTGGTTTGTTTGCCGATCCCTTAATTTCGATTGGTTTTTTATTATACTCTTCCTTCCTTGAACTTTCTCCTTTCTCTGTTGTCTCCTTTTCAGTTTGGGCGTCTCACCGAGAACAAAACAGACAAGGACGAAAGAGTGTGTAATATTTATGACTAGCTGTTGCCCGTCACGGCTTCGCCCGTGATTGAATTTATTTTATAGGTAATACAATCGTTTTGAAGAGCAACGAAATCTACTTCCTTGAGAATGACATTGGAACAATGAAGTAGTGTGAGTGGAGCTCTGAAGGAATTTCGCAAAACCTGTTCTTAGAGAGAAAAGGTTTCTTAAATAGAAAAGGCCCTAACCTAGGAGCAAATAGGAACGACCATGTCAAATTTCAACCCCGTAGGCTCTACAGTCATATTGAAGACATGTGGGTTGGAGCCCTAAAGAACATTAAACAGTACTTTTGCAAAACTGTTTCTTAGTGAACACCTATTAGCAAACCGGAACCTTTACGTTAAATTTCAACCCGTAGGATCTATAGTAGATTTGAGAATTTGTGGGGAGGAGCCCTAAAAAAAATTTGCAAAATTGTTTCTTATTGATCACCTATGAACAAAAAGGAACGTCCATGTCAAATTTAAAACACGTTGGCCCTTGATTAATTTTGAAGTCAGGTGAGGTGGAGCCCTAAAGAACTACAAAAACTATATTTACAAAACCATTTCGTAGTGAGCACCTGTTAGCAAAACGGAACATCCACGTTAAATTTATACCCCTTAGAATCCATGGTAATCTTGAGGTTCTATGGGGTGGAGCCCTAAACGAAATTTTTCAAAATTATTTCTTAGTAAGTAACTATGAGCAAAGAGGAACGTCCGATTCAAATTTAAACCCCGGAGGCCCAACAGTAATTTTGAAGTCCTGTGGGGCGGAGCCCTAAAGAACTTGGAAAACTGTATTTGAAAAACTGTTTCTTAGTGAGCGAGCACCCGTGAGCAAAGAGAAACGTCCATGTTAAATATCGACCCCGGAGGCCAAAAAGTAATTTTGAAGTCCTGTGGGGCGGAGCCCTAAAGAACTTCGAAAACTGTGTTTGCAAAACCGTTTTCTTAGCACCCATGAGCAAAGAGAAAAGTCCATGTCAAATAACGACCCCGGAAGCGATAAAGGAATTTAAAGTCCTATAGGGCGGAGTCCTAAAGAACTTCAAAAACTGTATTTGAAAACCGTTTTTTAGTGAGCACCCATGAGCAAAGAGAAACGTCGATGTCAAATATCGACCCCGGAGGACCTAAAGTAATTCTGAAGTCCTGTGGGGCGGAGCCCTAAAAGGGATTTTTAAAGCACTTTTTTGAGCACCTAAGAAAAAAGAGATCACTCCAAATTTCAACCGTGCAGGTTGCCTAATTGGTATTTAAAATTGGCCATGCGGATAGCGTTATATTAAAATTTCGAAGGCCTGTGGGGCGGAGCCCTGAAGGAATTTTGTTAAATCATTTCTTAGTGAGCACCTAAGAGGCAAGACGAACCTGTGTTTAATGTTTCAAGTAAATACGTTTGGTAGTTCCTGAGATTTCATGATGAGTCAGTCAGTAATCACTCCCCGTCAGGTTTAGCTTGGTCGCTAAGCTCACTCGCCGCAACTATCCTCTAGTTTCTTATTACCAATCTCCCCTCAATAATTTGAATCAGAACAGCTGTTTACAAAATTAATATTCCTTAATGTAATCATATGTTCCAATACAAAAATGTTGCTTCCATAAGAATAACATGGTAACTTTGAAGACGTGTGGGGCGGAGCCCTGAAGGAATTTTCAAAAACCGTTTCTTAGTGGATGCCTACACCCTAAAAGGAACGTCCATACAAAATTTCAAGGTTCTAGGTCTAGTGGTTTAGGCTGTGCGTTGATACGTGAGTATTTGACAAATATATAGTAGATTTTATTATTAAAGACAATTATTATGTACATATTTGTATTTATGAATAAGTTTATTATTATGTTATTAGGCTGTAAATTATCTATAGATTTTTGTTTTTTGTTTTTTTTCAATAATATTTTAATTAAATTTTATTTTGCCTATCAATTGATGGGAAACAATCAGCATCACTACAGCCCGGATGCTTGGGATGCGTCAAATTTCCCAATAACATTCCAAAGACTGCTATATTCTCTTAATAAGTTAGGACCTTGGAGGAATTGTGGCCATAAGCAGGGAGGGCCGCCGAAAGGGAGGTGGAAGCAGATTGTCCCTGGCCTCAAGGGGCAGGGGGCCTCATCTTCAGGGTTTTTATGGTAATAAAATTTTACTGCTGCATAGTTTATTAGTAACACCATATATGTATTTTGGAAGACTTGTCAAAATCATCAAAACGTAACAAAGTGTAGCCTATGACCTGAGTAGTAATAATAATAATAATAAATTTATTTGTCATAAGGATACATAAATATCATTGACAAAGTCATGCTTGCAGTGAAATAAACCAAGTCACAAAAGTACATAGCATTAGTACAATACAAGAGACAGAATTAAAACTTAAATAGGGTGATTAATATTAATAAATAGTAAATAACAAGTTTGGTAGAGATTGAGATTTGACTATGCACTGAGTCCCGCTTATAACTAATTAACAACAATAATAAAAGCATATTAAAACACATCAGTTTTTTTTAGTTTAAAACAGTACAAACTTAACAAAAAATAACATATACGGTACATGCAAAATTAACAATCAATATACCACTTTACATTTTACAACAAGTTAGATGCATTATTTGACATATGTTAAAAACTTACATTTGAGGTAAAAAAACTCGTCAAGGGAATAGAATGGCGATTTTAATAACCACCCAATGAGCATAAAAATTGTTGGAAACTGTTTTAAAATTGTTTTAATACAATTTCAAAATATTTTAATATAAGTTTGGTATTAAAACAACTTTAATACAAGTTTTAAATCATTTTAAAATTGTTTTAAAACAAGTTTTATAAACTCATATCAATACAAGTTTTAATGACAGTTTAAACACTTTTAAAGTTGTTTTAATACAAGTTTATAAACTCATATCAATACAAGTTTTAATAACAGTTTAAACACTTTTAAAATTGTTTTAATACAAGTTTATAAACTCATATCAATACAAGTTTTAATAACAGTTTAAACACTTTTAAAAATGTTTTAAAATTGTTTTAATACAAGTTTATAAACTCACGAGGTGGCCCGTGCGCAAATTGCGCATTTTATGATTCTGTATGAGTGAAACCATTGACTATGTACACTCAAAGTCAATGGTGAAACTCACCTATATTCCGTGAATGTTGATTATGAAGTGACAGAGATCTATTTTTGTTTACTATCTGGCTTTTAAAATTCATCTGAAGGTAATCAGCTGTTAAATTAGTCTCCCACATAGCAAAAAAAGCTTGATTCGAACTTGATTCAAGCTTGATTTTCGAGGCTTGAAAGTTTGATTCAAACCTTACCAATCGAGCCTGAAAACTTGATTCAAACTTGATTCAAGGCTCTTAGTCACCGCGATGTGAAATCGATTCCAACTCGAATCAAGTGTTTCATTCAATTCTTTTTCAAGTCACTTTCAAGCCTTTAAATATTTTCAAGCTCTTTTCAAGTCTTTTTCAAGCATCTTTCGAGCCCTTTTCCAGTGTTTTTCGAGCCTCTTTCAAGCCTTTTTCAAGTCTTTTTCGAGTCTCTTTCGAGCCTTTTTCAATGGTTTATCAAGTCACTTTCAAGCCTTTAAATATTTTCAAGCTCTTTTCAAGTCTTTTTCAAGTATCTTTCGAGCCCTTTTCCAGTGTTTTTCGAGCCTCTTTCAAGCCTTTTTCAAGTCTTTTTCGAGTCTCTTTTGAGCCTTTTTCAATGGATTTTCAAGTCTTTTTCAAGCCTTTATATATTTTTAGCCTCTTTCAAATCTCTTTTAAGTCTTTTTTTGAGTCATACATACATTTTTATTCCTTTTAAAACGGGGGTTTTCTGAGTACACAATCAACATTTTTTGTTCTTCTCCAGCTGATATTACACATTAAAGTGGAATAATACATCACGTGGTTAGTGTAATTTATTTAGTTTAGTTTAAAACAGAAATTAGTTAAGTACAAATTAATTAGATTAACTACTTAAGTAGGGGGAGTATCTCGATTTTTAAATTATTTGTAGGCCTAATTTGTGAAATTGAGTTAGGCATATGTAAGTTTATTCCATATTCTCAGTAAAATTTAAAAGTAATTTTTTTATAAGTTCTTTGTTTAGTTAACTTTTGATTATGTACTCAGAACCCCCGTTTTAAAACCACCGTTTTAAAAGGTATGTATGTGTTTGAGTCATATATACATTTCATACCTTTTAAATCGGGGGTTTTAAAACGGAGTTTCTGAGTACATAATCAAAAATTTACTAAAAAAAGAACTTATAAAAAAATTACTTTTAAATTTTACTGAGAATATGGAATAAACTTACTGAATATGCCTAGCTCAATTTCACAAATTAGGCCTACAAATAATTTAAAAATCGAGATACTCCCCCTACTTAAGTAGTTAATCTAATTAATTTGTACTTAACTAATTTCTGTTTTAAACTAAACTAAATAAATTACACACTAACCACGTAATGTATTATTCCACTTTAATGTGTAATATCAGCTGCAGAAGAACAAAAAGACTTAAAGAGATTTGAAGAGGATAAAAAATTTAAAGGCTTGAATAAACACAAGACAAAAAACTTACTGAAAAATCGGAATAGTAAAATACACATCCGATAACTTCGGAGTCTGGTAAGAAAGTAATGGCGTTGGCCCGTCTCGTCCCGAAAAATCTATACAAAATCGAAGAAAAATCGATCCTCGGGAGCCGCGCACTGCATTGTGGGACAGCGTTGGACGGCTTGTGATTGGTCGGGATGTCGTGCCGTGAATCGGTATCGATTCGAGTTCGATTCGTAAACGTGAATTGAGTTTAGTTGGATAATCAAATTCAAGGCTTACATGGCAACTGAAGGGAGAGGTAAGTTCAAGCCTTCTTTAACTTTTTGGTGCTTTCGAATCGGAATCGATTAGATGATTAAATTCAAGGCTTACATTGACATTAAAGGGAGAAACAAATTCAAGCCTTGATTATCTTTGGTTATTTCGAATCGGACTTGAATAGATGCTCAAATTCAAGGCTTACGCTGCAATTAAAAATCGAGGGAAAGTCAAGGCTTGATTCAAGCTTCCTTGCTATCTGGGCTACAATTCACATTAAAGAACTTGCAATAGAAGTTGGTCAACATTTTAAAGCGCCCTCTAGAAATAAATCAAAGGCGAGGGGGGCGAAGCCCGAAACAGTATGACCTTTTTAATTACGATTCGTCACTCCGGTATATCCTAAGCTTTAAAATGACACCTCAATCTTAAAAATCGGTTCAGTAGGTCGAGAGAAAAAGGGACGTAACAGACGAAACCCTTATAGAAATAAGAAGATAGATATCAATAAAAGTTTTAATAATAGTTTAAACACTTTTAAAATTGTTTTAATACAAGTTTATAAACTTATATCAATACAAGTTTTAATAACAGTTTAAACACTTTTAAAATTGTTTTAAAATAATTTTGATATCAGTTATAAAAAACTTGTTTTAATATAAGTTTTCATACGAGCATAAAAATTGTTGGGAACTGTCTTAAAATTGTTTTAATACGATTTCAAAATATTTTGATATAAGTTTGGTATTAAAACAACTGTAATAAAAGTTTTAAATAGTTTTAAAATTGTTTTAATACAAGTTCTATAAACTCATATCAATACAAGTTTTGGTGGCAGTTAAAACACTTTTAAAGTTGTTTTAATACAAGTTTATAGACTAATATCAATTTGTTTAAACACTTTTAAAATTGTTTCAATATTGTTTTAATACAAGTTTATAAACTTATATCAATATAAGTTTTAATAAAAGTTTAAACAATTTTGAAATTGTTTAAAAATTATTTTCATATAGTTGTAAAAATTATTTTCATATAGTTGTAAAAACTTGTTTTAATATAAGTTTTAATACAAGATTAAACAATTTTAAAACTGTTTACAAACCATTTTAATAGAAGTTTAAAAAGTTATTATAATAACAGTTTGCAAGAATATTGAAATTGAATTGAAACAATTTTAATATTAGTTTTATTTGCTTATTAAGAAAAGTTTTAAAAACAGTTTAAAAAATTTTGTTAGAAAATTTTTATCTCAGTTTTTAAATTGTTTTAATAACAGTTTTGGAACTCATATAAAATTATCGAACAACAATTTTAAAACTGTTATCAATATAAGCAAATAATTTGCAGCAGACCTGCGTATTCGGAGAATTTCCAACAGAAATTTGGTATTTTTTCTATTTTCCCATAAAAACCATAGGATTGAGTACGTACCCACATAGCACACGTTGTCAATTTGACGTCAAAAAGTGATCAAAGTCGTCAAATTGATGTCAAAGTAAAATATTAGATCAAGTATTGACGTCAAAATGATGTAAAAATTTTGCATTCTTAAATTTAAAAGGTAATGTAATAAATGAAGAAAAAAAAATTTCTTTAAGTCTTTTACAACAAGAGAACATTGTTATTTGTTTAAAAAAATTGAACTCGTTAAAAACTTGACATCATTTTGATGTAAAAATTCTGTAAAGTATTTGATGACACAGTCAAAAGTTTTACATCAATTGAGATAACTGCAATTTGTTAAACATTTACACATGAAACTAACATGTAAGGGAACTCTAGTTTAAGACCTATTTGGGAAGACATAAAAATATATAGGCCACGGGAAATGCGTTTAATTTGATCAACGTAAAGAAACTTGGGTATCAACTGGCCAAGTAGTGTAACAATTATAGTGTGAAGCGGAGAGCAACGTGGTGTAGTTGGTAGGGTCGCGGCTTGGGAACCTAGAGGTCATGAGTTCAAATCCTGCCAGCGGCAAAAACTTTTTGCTGCTTTAAATTGTTTTGATAACAGTTTTAAAATGTTTTTATAACAGTTTTTAAATTGTTTTGATAGCAGTTTTAAATAGTTTTGATGACAGTTTTAAAATGTTTTGATAACAGTTTTTAAATTGTTTTTATAACAGTTTTAAACTGTTTTAATAGAAGTTTTAAAATTGTTTTAATACAAGTTTAAACAATTTTAAAATTGTTTTAATAGAGTTTTGAACAATTTTTAACTCGTATTAATACGAAAACGTTGTTGACTGTACTTATATTGATAACAGTTTTAATACGAGTTTGAAACTTATTTTAAAACAGTTTTAAACCCATTTTTTTGCTCATTGGGCAGTTGTAAAATTTCTGTTTAAAACTTTTAACATCATACTTTCCAATAATTTGTTCAAGTTATAGATCTTTAAAAAAACAACAGTAAACATGACTATTTACAGATTTAGTAAGCCTATGAAAGTTAATAGTGGCCTTATCTTTGTTACGAGTATTATATAGTAGTGATCAGCCTTCATGAGTCTCCGCGGTTTGAAGCTCTGTGTCAGTGAACGGACCCCGAGCCGCCATTGGGAGAGCTACACCACCGTGCTCCTCGTGCTCGTGCTACCAGACTTAGGGATGAGCATCGATGGAAAATCATCGATGTTGATATCAAACCTAAACATAGGTGTGTGGAAAACATCGATGTTATATGAAAATCCTTGTAAAATTTTGTGAATAAGGCCATTGGATAAAAACATCAATCTTTTAGTTAAAATTTCGTAGTTTCGTATTATTAAAGGATAGGTAAATCATAATGTCACACAAAAAATTTAAATCAAACTTTATAAAAATTTATTTATTTTGTCAGTTTTAATATAATTACAAATTACAATGAATGGATTATTGCTAGGTTTACATGTGAGAGTTTTTCACTCTCAGAGAGTTTCGTCATTGACTATGTACAC
The DNA here is from genome assembly GCA_030545055.2 of Neoaliturus tenellus. Taxonomy (NCBI): domain Eukaryota; kingdom Metazoa; phylum Arthropoda; class Insecta; order Hemiptera; family Cicadellidae; genus Neoaliturus; species Neoaliturus tenellus. The sequence continues at coordinate 156,341,186 of CM061531.1, forward strand.
TAGTGTACACCTACATTCTCATAGTGTACATAGTGTACACTAGTGTACATAGTCAATGGTTTCGTACTCTCACGAGGTACTCGCACAGGTGTTTACACAACCAGCAGTTTTTCCATGATAGTGAATTCCAGACAGTTTTCTGCGAGTACAATCAACAACTGTCTGAGATTTTTATGAGAGTAACTAACTAACTCTCCGAGAGTGAAAAACTCCCACGTGTAAACTTACCTTATCGTCAATTAAGTGAAGAAATACCACTTTTGAAATAAATTTACAATCTAATCTGTTGCGGGCTTTTGTAACTGTTTGTCCAACTGTGAAAAAAATTTAGGAGAATCTTCACTCTAGTAGTGTAATAACAAAATTAGTTTTTATTTTGATAGTAGGGTGTTTATTTTTAAAAGCTACGTAAACATTTTTACAAACTTGGTTTATTTTTACAAGCTTGGTAAAAATACCCCCGTCGCAGCAGAGTCTCAGCAGAGTACTCAGCGAAATTTCCAAAGGAATTTGAGATTATGCATTTTTACCATAAACACCATAGGAATGAGAATGTAGGTTTGCTGCCGTGGGATGTTAGAAAATGTAGTAGTTAGGTAAGGTAAATATCCAATTGTATCAATATTCAGCACTTTCTAATTTTCCCCATAAACCCCAAAGAGGTGAGTATGTATGTTTGCCGCCACATGGGTGTTGTAAGCAAATATTAGTTAAACCCCACCTTGATAACATACCAAATGTTATCAAGTTATTCCTATAAATAAGCGAGATACAGGGTTTTGTTGAGTTCCCTTAAGATTAACATGGGAAACCTATTTTTAGCTTTTCTCCGTAACCTGTTAAGCCAAGTTAAAAATTCAAAATACTATTTTTTTTTTTTTTAAGCTCTTTAAATGGTTTTAGTTAAAATTGTTGAACTTAAAAAATTTAAGGCCCAAAAGTGCCAAAAACCCATTTTTGACCCCTTTGAAACCCCATAAAACCCCATTCACATAACCCAATCATGCTGGTTCGCGAACTCATGAAAATAGGCCTGGTCTTACACCTTCATACCAAATTTCATCAAAATCGGAGGTCCCCTTCAAAAGTTATCAGTACCACGGACATATGTACACATATAAGAAATTGAACGAATGGTGTTTTTGGCTTCTGGGGACCTCAAAATTAAAAAGTAAAGTGGTCCCAGGCTAAGTTCTTACCTTGGCTACTACCATAGTAGCGTATTCCCTATAGGGAAATTCTCTAATAAAACTAACAATTTTGTGTTTTACGACTAGAAATATCAAACAAACAAAAAACATCGATGTACGATAAACAATGGTAACTCACCATCGATGGCAAAAACATCGAACATCAAAGGGAAAACATCGGCCATCGATGCTCATCCCTACCACCAGACCAAAAACAAGTTTACAATTCCTGAATACTTCTGAGTTTGATTGAAATGAGCGTGGTTTCTTCAGATTATTTCATTATAGACGTTTAATACAGTTGTAAACAAAATAAAGGTAAATTAATAAACCATTTTAAAAAATTGCTTTTACAATTTTCCTTAAAAGCTTAGCCATTTTAAAATAATTAGGCCTAAAACCACGTGGTAGCTCTCCAATAAGGACTCTAGGACCCAGCCAAAGTGCAGGTTTGGTACAATATTTCATATACAAGATCGCACCACAATCATCCTACACTCATCTCTCATTCATACTTGGCTTTAAACTACCTATTAAGTTAGGATACATAATACCTGTACCTTACAATAATTCTAATAAAATATTATTATGAAACACTAAAGAAGGCGGGATAAGGGTCAAGCAGGGTGGGGGGGGGGGGGGGCCTCACATCGGAACTCTGTCCCGGGTCCCAAAAATTCTCTCGTCATAAGGGGCCATCCACATATAATGCGTTTTTTTTCAGAATTTTTTACCCGCCCCCTTCCCCCCTGTAACACAACGCTGTCAGATATTTTAGTCAACAAGGTTGACGTTGACGGTATGAAATCTAAGTGGAATTTTCGACAGAACTCATAGTTTTAAATTGTTTTTATATCATGTTATTAAAAAAGCTAACGTTTTAAAAAACAAATTTAACAGTTTATTGAAAACCTTTGCTGATAAGCCAGTTACTTAAAGTAATAAAACATCATAAGAATGGAAAGATAAAAATAACTCACACCCTTTCACAATTATACATCACTCGTCTGTTGTAGTTTTTTTTTTTTTTTTTTTTTTTTTTTTTTTTTTTAAGCGAATTTCCCATAGGGAATAAGCTATTACCGTAGGTCTCATGGTTAGACCTAAGCCCGGGACCATGTTATTTTTTCGTTTTGAGGTGCCCAGAGACCAAAAATAATAGTCATTAAAATTTATATATATATATATGTATGTATATATATATGTGTCCCTAGACACGATAACTCTCGTAAAAATGGTCCGATCGACACCAAATTTGGTAGAGATGTGTAATCCTACGTTTATTCGGATGAGTTCGAAAACCAGACATATCGACCTACCGGAAGGGGTAGTTTTGGGAGGTTTTATACCCCAAAAATGGGTTTTTTGCATTTTTCATATGTAATTTTTAAAAATTTTAAATTTATATTTTGACCTTTGGATTTAGCTAAAAAAACACACAATTTAGTATTTTGAAGCTTTGCTCTATCTCCATTGGTTACCGAGATATTACAAAGTCTAAAGACAGTACATTGTCTTTTGGGGCTCCAATGTTAATCTTATGGAGAATAAGGATGTGTCAATATTTCACTTATTAACCAATATTCTTGGATGAAACTTGGTATTTAGCTTCATTTGGTTGAGATTCATCCATTTAAGGTAAAAAATCTTGGTTTTTGTACTTATCATGGCAGCAAACCTGCATACTCTTTTCCTATGTTAATCATATGGAGAATAGACAAACCCTTTTATTTATGGACAGATATTGATGAAACTTAATATATGGCTTTATATGGTCGAAATAAATTTTTTCTATGCTAAAAACCTACTTTTAGTGTCCCCCATGGCAGCATACCTGCATACTCTTTCCCTATATTTATCTTAAGGAGAATAGACATTTATTTTCCTATTTATGAGCACGTGATGAAATTTTGTTAACAAGTTTAGCTGGTCAAAATTAATATTACTAATTTGGAAATTCGCTGAGTACGCAGGTCTGCTGCGACGGGGGGTATTTTTTTTTTAATAGAAGGGATTGTTGTTAAGTAAATTGTTGCTGACATTTTCCATCACTGATTAGTAAACAAAATTCACAACGTTTCGGGATCAGTTTCCTGATCCCGTCTTCAGGTGGAAGAAATGCCTAGAACTAACAAAGTTAAAAACACACCAGGCGAACCTGGAGAGGTCCCGACATTGCAAGTGTGTGTTGGCTCTCCTGATTGGTGCTATATATTTTTTCAATTTAATTGTTGGTGCTTTGTTTTGACTACTGCTTTCGTGCTTTCACAGTTTTCTGTTTAAGCTTTGTGTATTTATTAGTATTTTGCCACAGCTTTGTGACTTATGAAACAGACCACGAAAAGAATCTGTCCAAAATTAGTCAACGGTCCAGTGACGTCAGTGATCGTCCTCGTCCTAGCCACAGACCAAGCGCCAAATACATGCGGCGGACAATCCTATAGACCGTGCCTAAACTATCTAATTTTTAAAATAGACACTGTTCCGAATAATTTCATATGTAGTATCAAGGAACCATCGCCGCAGACCTGCGGCGGCATTCTATTTTAATGAGTCCAGCTGCTGCAGATCTGCGGCTGTGGGCTTGGAGTAGAACTTGCCCGCCGCAAAACTGTGGCTTCAGTCTGAGGTTACGATTTTTTTTTAAATTGTGGTAATAAACGTGTAAGTGTTTATAATTAATGTGGATACATCTAATTGTATAATGAAATACTATACTTTCTTGTATGGATTAACAGTTAAAGTAATAATTTAAAGTATTTTTACATAACTTTAATATACTGGTATTACTAACTCATCATAAAACCAAACATTTTATTTTTAAACAATAACAGCCATTGGAAATTCGCTAAGTACGCAGGTCTGCTGCAACGGGGGTATTTCCTATTGTAGAAATCAGCTTAGTTTCTTCACTATTCAAGATTAAGTTGTTGTTGTTACACCAAACATTTCATTCAAATTTGTTTGCCTGTCCCTCCAAATAAAAATAAAAAACAGCCTCTTTTATATTACCCATATATGCTATTTAAATAGTATATTTTTCGTCACTAGTCCGGAAAGTGGTCATTACTGGTGCAAGATCAAATAAGATCGAGCACCGGTGTACCACGTTCGGACGAGTTAGGAACAGTATACTTTTCATCATACCATACTTTTAACAAATATACAGTTTGGATAAAAGTCTAAAATATATACACTCCCATGTGTAACTGACTCATCGGGGTATCAGAAATTCGTCAAGTGTCGGTAAGGCAGATTAAGGGGTAATGTAGTACAGCCGTGGTAACATAGATCACTTAGTTCTCGTACTTATATTATTGAGCAAATTTAACTACCCACACAGCACAAGTACATCCCCAGGAGTTCCTAAACATATCCTGATGGGATATTGGAATATCCCAGGGAAATCCTAAATATCCCCAATATTCTCAAAAAGTCATCCCAGGGATCTCCTGGGGATATTGAATGTCCGCGCATATCCCGCGTTTTGGGATATCCTTTCGGGATATCCTTAGGACATTCAAATATCCCTTGGGGATGTCCTTAAAAACTTGTCTAAAAGTTGTAAATTTTAACTTTTTTCATCAAAATTTATAAGTAATTGCATTTCTGCTAACGAACAAATTGCAAAAATGAAAATAAAACTGAGCAAAAAGTATATGCCCATGTCAGGATTTGAACCTGCGACCTCTCACTCAATGACCTGACGCTCTAACCTCTTGAGCCACCTGATCTGTGCTCATGTTGGTTCTTATTTACTAGTAAGTATTGAAACTTAACCTTCATTGGTGCACTTGGAAGTTTTGCGAGTCAACGTAAAAAAGTTAGTCTAAATTTGAAGTAACTTTACAAATTGACAATTTTCAAGTATTTAAAAAATCTAAATAAAATAGCAAAACCTTTTGAACGTGAACAGTTATATGTAATTTTTAATGTATATTTTAACATCAAAAGATTATTAATTATACTTTTTATATTTTAACTTTAGTAAAATCACTACATCTTATTTTATGTAGTTTGACATTTTGAAAGTGTATTTGATGTAAAATAAATATTCTGTGTTCGTTAATGGTGTGTAATGGTAAATCAAGATATCAAAGCGTAAACCCAAATTTCCCCAATATTTTCAGTCATTCAAAGGATATCCTAGGGATATTGCAAACATGCGCACTTTGGGATATCCTTTCAGGATATCCCCAGGACATTAAATATTTTTAAGAGTTGTTTTTCGAGACACATCTGGAACTCCTGTCATGAAGAGGGACAGCCACGGAATTGCTTGTCCCAAACATTTTACTAAGAGTTATTTTCATAGGTTTTCATTAAAGTTAACTATTAAAACTGCAGTTTTTAGTGAATACACTATTTTCCATTAAAACTCTAACCACTGATACGTCCTAGGGATGTTCTTTGTAGATACTTTCAACTACAATGTTTGAATTCAAACTTTGTATTTTGCTTGGAAACATATGTTATTATCCAATGTTATTAGTTTGTTATTTAATTTTCCTGGACCTCTACGATAAAAGTTAATTTAGTCTTTCAATACTTTACACTGTGTCAACAGATATTTTCTTGGGAAATCCTGAGAATGTCCTAAGGATATGAACGAATTTATGGAATTTAATTAAAACTATGCCTACGGACATATTCCAGGGACTTCCCAAGGAGCTCTTTTCAGAAATTTTCAAAAAAGAGGAGTCAGAGAAAAATTGTATTTTTCAATGACTTGATGACTTTGGACTTTCGGCAAAACCCCTATTTTGAATGGAATATATGTTTGAATTAAATTGTAAAAACGCACATATCCCAGGGATATCCTTGGAATATGACCGTTTACGTAGTTCTGACACATCCTTGGGATATCTCTGGAATATCCTTTGAAATTTTGTTTGACAGGTGTCTTGTAGTAAAAAAAAGTGAAATAAATCCATTATAAACTTGTTTTGTTTGAAATTGTTTACTTTTAGTCTTATTTACATAAAAATTTTGTATTTCTATTAAGTCCCTTTGGAATATGCTTAGAATGTCCTTTTGTACTTCTCCATATCCCGGGATTTGAATAGGATATGTGGGATCTGGTTGGGATATCCTGGGGAAATCTTGTGCTCAGTGGGTACAGTCCAGTAGGTTCACTCAGGGCAAAATTGTTGAAAGAACTATAAATTACTCCAATTTCTGTAATTTATAGAACAAAAATTCTACATAATGCTGTATCTCCCTCTGTCAATCTCCAAGATATATTTAAAATATGCAATCATTTACAGTTTTTTTTCTTAATTTTAGATTTATCGACCACGTAGTCCTACAAGATATGTAAAATTATTTTAGTGTTTCTGCCCTAGCGGCAAAAACGGTTGGGCCCATAAAATATTTGAGACGATCTTAGCAAACATATTTCATTTTACTACAACTTTGTTTCAAAAATACCAAATCCAATACACAGAGCTTGAAGTAAGGAATTTTTTCGAATTTGAAGTTTGGACAAACTATATCTATAAAAGCAATGATCATTGCTTTTATAGATCTACTGAAAACAATTTAATTAATTTAGCTGAATATAGCTGAATTTTGCATTTTGCTTCTCTATAAACTTTAAGTTTTGTATTAACTTAGCTTGACCGCAATATTAAAAGGAAATCCACTGTATTTAGAAGTGTAACAAACAGTCTTAAAAAATTAACTAAAAAATAATTCATAATTGACTCCAGTTAATATTGTGTTTTTATATAACGTTTTGTTGGTCCCTCATCCTCCAGTACAATTTTTAACGTTTATTTATTTATTTATGTGGGGGGGTTTACCATGTGTAGACGTAAAGTTAAACTTTTATTTAAGTTGTTTCAGAGTGCCCATTGAGTGCTTTCTCCGAAGGATTGATCAGTCTGCATAGGTCAAGTGAAGCTGGGCTGCAATGGCTTAGCACCCTGGATTTACCTCAATAAGGAGAGATCAATATTTTTATTTTAGCAATTTTTTTTACATTCACTGACGCAGGTGCTCTGCACCGCAGAATTTATATTCTTATTTTTAAAACTTGGTGGCTTTTAAACCCGGCATGCTTTGCAATGCCAACTTGAGAAATTTTTTGCCCTTCAGGTGAGTTCATTCGCTACGCTCACTCACTGTTAGGCTTAGCTCGTTTGCTGTGGTCACTCCCCCTCAGGTTTAGCTCGTTCGCCACCCTCACTCGCTGAGTGTCTATAATATCACCTAGTTTTTTAAAATTACCAATCTTCCCTCAATAATTTAAATGAGAACAGTAGTTTATAAAATTAATAATCCTTCAAGTAATCATATTTTAGAATGCAAAAATGTTGCTTCCATACGAATAACATGGTACTTTTGAGGATGTCTAGGGAGTAAGCCCTTTGTGAATATTAATATGGAAATAGTCAGCCTTTCCTATTTAAAGCCTAAAGAATGAGTATAGCAAATTTCAGCACACTAGCTAGTCGGGAAGTTGGAGATTTAGTGATGAATGAGAGTCAGTGTGTGAGGGCTTTCCCTTTTATATGTTTATATATATATATATATATCTCGTTTAAAATAATCCGCACTCAGTTTAGATAATGTTGAATGTAAAAGAGAGTAATATGGTACCTACAGTTACGATATCGTAGTAGTAGCATAATTGCTTCATTAACTATTAAGCCAGCTGTCTCATGGAAGCTGTAACTAAAACTATACAACTTTCATTTTAATTTGAACCTAATTTGAATTTTTATAACCTCATTTTTTGAAAAAAAAAAAATTCTACTTGCAGACCATTAAAAACCAGCAGACGTTCTATATGCTGATCTTTAGTAACACATTGTTTAATTTTAGCAAATGCATCTCAGTGATAAGAGTGATGATTTTGTAAGCCAGGCCATGTTCAACTGTTTATTTGAATCCAGCCAGCAGTATGTACCTTGAAAATATTGGATGGTTCCTATTACCCAGGTAAATCAACAGACACTTCTGGGAGATGATTTTGTGTGACAACCTAGCTGCCAAAATCATTAAGCACCTTCCAGTAAGTGAATGACTCCCTCCAGTAATATTCTAAGCGACACATTTTCTAAAATTAATATTTCAACGCAGTTATGTTGGAAATGACATTCTGCATCAAGTTTGGACATTATATTGTTTATATCTCTAAAATTGGTTTTCTACCTATGAGCGGTAGAAAACCACGAGATTTTGGTCTTTAAGTGCAGTAAGGTTGCAAGTGCCCGGAGATGTTGATGTCGCCGAGAGTTTCTATAGCAGGATCGGATATAATTCGGCTCAATCATTCCAGATAAAGAACAATAAATATAACTCAGTGAGCCAGAAATGTTAGAAAAGCTAACAGGAATGCGGGGGAACCATATTTAACTGGTAAGAAAAAGCCAAGACCAGGAAAACAGCCACCACATGAGGTACGTGCAGTAAAGTTATAACCGCCAACAAGATATTTAAATTTTATGGTTGATTTATTTATTTCTCTCTTTTATTTATATTGTATACAATATAACCCAATGTCTGTATTAAAACCAAGCTGTGTTTTTAGTCACAACCGCTAACTTACCTTAAAAAGTGGCAAAAACGTTGTAAACAACTGTTTAAAACGTTACTTCAATTATAAAACCACATTTTTTGTTATAACTTTGTTATTATTATTTATATTGATGTGTTATTCCTCCTGACTGGTGTCATTCCAATTTATACTGTTGTACACATAAAAAAAAAAAAAATTAATTTGTTATACTTTTTTTAGTTCCTGTAAAATTTGGATTTTGTTGCTTACGTTACTGGAGGGACTCATTCAAGTATGTTCAGCATAAGGAAGATTGCTGGGGCGTGAACAACGTCACACCCTGAAATAAGATACGGGGTGGTAGTAATCGGGGAATGAAACAAGTGCATCCTCTTCACAGCTCCATAATTACTTACTGCATCTCGGAAGACGGGTCAATTATGGGGTTCTGGAAATAACCTATGCGTACATTATTCATTCCCCTTTCATGGGCAAAACTTCTTCATCATCCATATTGACTGCATTTCCCTTATAACTTTTTCCCTGTTCAGGACAACTTTTTGTTAGCTGACCCGACAGTTGTGTGAATCATCCTTCGATGCAGTGGACTTTCATAGTTTCTACTGGTGTTGAAAGATAATTTTTTGAACCTCATTGGGGAGTAACACAGTTAATAAACTGTGAGGAGGAGCCACAAAACTTTGGATCACATAGTCAATACCTACACACCAAGTGCCAAACCTAAAGGCTTGGTTGGCCTATACACAGTGCAAATGAAGCTAGACGCGAAGGGTTAGTGCCCTAGATTTCACTTTGTGTAGGGGGATCCGTTTGACCTTGTGTTTTTACTTTTATATATATGCTTTGTACAACACATCTTGCCCGTTACAGGCAGACATACTTAACAGTTTAGTTGGGGTCTCCTTATCCACCAATAAACTTTATTATATCTAGTATAAAAATTATTAGCCCTAGTATTTCATTTTGCCATGGATTTTGCTTAAACTTTGCAGTTGAGAGTGTTTTTGCCCAAAAAAGGTTTCAAAACAACCTCAGGAAAAATAATTTTTGGTCTAAAACTTTTTAAATTGTTCTTATGGGTTGCCTTCAAGAAAACAAAATAACAACGAAAGGTAAACAAAAGTTAAAAGAATGCTACTTTCAAGCATTGGTTTGAAATAACTGTCATGTTTGAAAAGGTATAGTTGGTGACTTCATAAAGCCTGATTACCATGATACTATAACAAAAGTCAATCTAAACCAAATAGCAAGGTTTGGTTAAACCGGTACTGTTAATTAAGTGTACTAAATTAGTTGAGTTAGTAGTACTGTACATAAAATAAACTTATAGGAGTGATTGAGGTGTTTATCTCAACCAATTGTATTTGTCGTTGTTTTTTGTTGTTGTTGGATTTTATTTCTGACACATTATTTAACCTGAAATAAAAGTCGTAATATTGAGTCAAATTAAAATACCACGTTGAGTTCATTATTATAAAAGAAAATCTGCAATTTTTGCAACGACTGTCAGGCATCAATATTTCATTTTATTGCATGTGGACTAAAAAATATTGCTTTTGGAGATCCGAAACTGAATCTTTAAACTCATCATTCACATTTTTTGATATTACACATAAAATATTTAAAAGCAAAATTGAAAAAAGTAACTGACAATTTATGCACAGGCTTAATAGCCACACTGCCCCGCATAGGCAAATTCCTTCTCACAGGCTTGGCAAAATTTACCAAATATAGTGCTGGTCATGTGCAATATTTTAGTAACAATGTTTATTTAATTTGGTGCTCCATAAACTTATGAATAATTTTTTCTCAAAATAACGAAGTACTTAATATAAGTTTTAAATTATATAATAAGAGACCAACAATCTATGTTACAGTACCATACAAGATGCAGAGGGACCTGATAGTAGTAGGACCTGAATTGGAGGAATCTTTAATTCTGACTTTGTTTCCTATAATTAATAAACACTAAACTACTAATCTCAAAGATTATATACGGTATGTACAATATTATTGTCTAGAGCCTGTTTTGTACCATTTTGCCATCGAATAATTTGCAGAGGGAATGAATGAAGAAGTTTTACTTAAATAGTTTCATTTCACTGGGTACAATTAATATTAACACAATGTCATAATGTGGCGGCACACGAAGTCCTCACCAAACCTGTGCATCTGCAAAAACCAGTAAAGTGTTAATAATACCACATGTGAATTTCGCAACACAGGTAGCCCACCCCTCCCAAATGGTTCAAGGCATTGTCAAGCATCTCAACCAGAGTCTCTATAGCAAACATCCTCAAAGCCCTCAAGTTGGCAATACACCACAGTCAGCGTCTCATCCAATGTATCAAATGTGCATTCCTTTGTTTTTATAATTATACTTCAAATAGTTTTTTATTAATAATTCTTTTTATAAAAAATACTAAAATTGCTAATTATGTGCTATGAACAGCAGACTTGACAGTAAAGAATATAAATTTAATGCCCTACACTTCTAAATTACATTAGAGTTCCTCTTTATTTAAGTGAGAAGTAATAAAAACATACTCGAAAGTGTGTCAGCTAGCAATGTCTAGGCCTACCAAGCAAATGAAGATATGGTGTCTACCTAACTCTGAAATTGTTCAAATACCTTAAAACTGCTTCAGTCCTACTTCCTCCAAATTCAAACTGGCCCTTTCGGGGTACATTACAAAAATTTTGCATTACCATAAATGCAAAGGTTATGATACACCTAGAAGGCAAATGTGATACAGCCATGCTATTCAGGCATAGCTCACTACATCAAACCATCGAAGTATATAATAAACTGGAACGCGCTCTCAGGTGCTTTAACCGGCACCGGATTGGTCCGGCCGCCATCTTTGAAGTTGGTGGAAACGCTGGAAACCAGCGCCGACCACGATGTAGCGTTTCACTTAAATCAATGTTTAGCCCACAAAACGCAAAGCAATGTACTTTAAATTTATGTGAAGTTTTACAGCTTTAAATGTCAAACAGATCAGTAATGGTTAGAGCTCAAAAAAGGAATAGTTTAAGTTAAATTAATATTTGTTTAAGTGTTTCTTTGATTTCAATGAAAATGTAGTGCAAAAAAGTAATAAGCGAGGATTTTTTTTTATTTTCAGGCAAAAACTTCCAGCAAATGAAATATTAAAGACATTCTGAATTTTATTTTGTATTAAAAATATCTTCTGTAGGACAATCAGTTTTTTTTTTACAATTTTATTTTTAATAGTTTTTAGTTTCCGCAAATCGGGAAGTGTTGGCCGTCTGACATAATGCTGCCTTTGCGATGGCCGGATACACTTCCAGCATAGAGTGACTTACTTTGTTAGTTTTTTTGGTGACTAATTGTTAGAAAGATATGACTATTGATATCTGTTTTGGTGAAGTAATATGATTATTGCAATCAAGTGACACACAGTACCAACATTAAAACTTACAGTATTGTTTGTGGTGAAATTGTGGTACCGGTACCAAGGGCGGATCCAGGACCGAATTACGGGGGGGCGGTTTCCATGAGAGGGCAATAGCAACTAAAAACATTGTGGTGGTTGTTTCGGGGGGGGGGGGGGGGGGGGGTTGCAATGACCTGTAAACAGGTGGGGAAGCGAAACGTCATGGTCTGGAGTCCACTGTCAACTTATTTTGAGAATTCTCTATTTTTATTCCCACGAACATTTACGTAAATTTAAATCTTATAGACTCTTTATCTTAAGTAAAAGCATAAGATTATGTCTAAAACGTGTTTTTTATTACTTTTTGTAAGATAACAGAAATTTTATTGCAACGCAGTATAGGTTTTAATTGTAAAAACTGATTAAGGGCGTATTTGGAAATGAAAAGTATTAAAATTATCCAGTTATATTTATATAAAATTTTTAAAATCTATAAAAAAAATTAACGAACTGTTAAGATGTAAGCGTACTGTATTTGCGAAAAGGTAAACTGCTTTTTCACAACTAAATAAAATCTTGCTTGGTTACTTTCTGTTTTTTCTTATAGATGACATAAAAGATTACTAAGGAGTTACCGATCTTCCAATCATACTTACTAATCAATGTGCTGTCACTGTCGCATTTATTTGTAAAGATGGAACCACAGGGTGTCTCATAAGTAAAGTGCCAAACTCCGGGAATAGGTTATATGGGCCAAAATAAAGATAAAATCAAGAATAACATTTTTTTCAAAAACGTTTCGTATCAGATATCCGCCATTTTGTATTTTTTTACAAAATAATTGTTATCTTTAACATTTTTTCACCGATCTTTATAAAACTCGGTAAGTAGGGCCTATATATCTTTCAATAAAAGAGACCTACTGCAAAAAACATTCATTGTGGTCCCGCCGAGTTTTATAAAGATCGGTGAAAAAAGATAACAATTATTTTGTAAAGAATACCAAATGGCGGATATCTGGTATACGAAGCGTTTTTGAAAAAATATTCTGGATTTTCTCTTTATTTTGACCCATATAACCTATTCCCGGAGTTTAGCACTTTACTTATGGGATACCCAGTATAGTTGAACTAGTTCCACGAAACAGCTATATTGTAAGCCTATATGAAAAATCAATGCTACAACCTATATGGTGCACTGCATAAAGGTTATTTATAGGTGCTTTTTTGCATTGTTTGCGATAGTACAGAGATGCTAAACCAGAATTTCGACCTTGGGGAACGTCCGTATCACCGTCAAAAAGCTTATAATTTTGCATTTTTTTACGTTAGGCTAATTTTGTCCCTGAAGAAACAGTTTTCATGAAAGTCACCCATTATCATTTTAAGAGTACATCGAGTTTTAGCGAATTTCCCTATAGGGAATTAGCGAATTTCCCTATAGGGAATACGCTATTACGGTAGTAGCCATGGTAAGACCTAAGCCCGGGACCATGTTACTTTTTCATTTTGAGGTCCCCAGAAGCCAAAAACACCGTTCGTTCATTTTCATATATATGTGTCCGTGGTACTGATAACTTTTGAAGGGGACCTCCGATTTTGATGAAATTTGGTATGAAGTTGTAAGACCAGGTCTATTTTCATGAGTTCGTGAACCAGCATTGTCGGGTTATGGGAACGGGGTTTTATGGGGTTTCAAAGGGGTCAAAAATGGGTTTTTCGCATTTTTGGACCTAAATTTTCAAAATTCATCAATTGTAACTAAAACCAATTAAAAGAGCTTGATAAAACAAACAATTTAGTATTTTGAATCTTTAAAATAGCTTGACTGGTTTTAGAGAAAATTCAAATCAAGTTTCCCATGTTATTCTTATGGGCAAATCTTTAAAAAGTTATATATCGCTTATTTATCAACATATCTGAATAAAAATTTTTATGAACCTTCACTAGGTGATGAGTAATTGGGATTTGATCAAAAACCCACATGGCAGCAAACCTACATGCTACATCCCATGGTATTCTCATAGAAAATAAGTGTATAATGGGAATAAGAGAGATGGAGATAATAAGGTATCTGTTCCTAATCAGCTGATCAGCTGTCTTCTGCATATTTGTCAAATTTGAAATGTTTATGTTTTGTTATTTGTAAACAAATCATTCCTTTTGCATGGAAGCTATGGATATGCACTTTTATTACTGTTAAAAAAAGTCATTTATTGCAATATGAATATTAATAATTACAGTATTAAATAAAAATAATTTACTCAGAAATATAATGCCATTAAACATATTATATTTCCTTGTAAAGATTATTAATTATATAAGATAGCCACAAAGTTCTTTGATGTTAAAACTATAATTCTTTGGAAATTCGCTGAGTACGCAGGTCAGCTGCGATGGGGGTATTTTATTTTCTCTGTAACCATTTAAGATAAGTTAAAAATTCAAAATACTAAATTGTTTTGTTTTTTTACGCTCTTTTGAATGGTTTTAGTTAAAATTCATGAATTTAGAAAATTAAGGTCCAAAAATGCCAAAAACCCATTTTTTACCCCTTTGAAACCCCATAAAACCCTGTTCCCATAACCCGACAATGCTGGTTCGCGAACTCATGAAAATAGACCTGGTCTTACACCTCCATACCAAATTTGATCAAAATCGGAGGTCCGCTTCAAAAGTTATCGGTACCACGGACACACACACACACACACATATATATATATATATATATATATATATATATATATAGATATATACATATATATGAAAATGAACGAACGGTGTTTATGGCTTCTGGGGACCTCAAAATGAAAAAGTAAAGTGGTCCCAGGCTTAGGTCTTACCATGGCTACTACCGTAATAGCGTATTCCCTATAGGGAAATTCGCTAAAAGTAAAAATCATCACATCTTAATATTTAAGTGAGAATAATTTCTTAATATATCCACTATAATAGTAATGATATAGATTACGTCCGCCAACCAGCACCCATGTCACAATTAAACCTCTTTTAATAAAAAGTTCATCACCGTTTACATTATAGATTATAAAAACTATTTAATTGTCTTGATTGGCCACTATTGATAATAGGCTAAATCAATTATAACATTACAGTTGAATAAACCGTGGTGCTTATAGCAGGTTTTTTTTGTGAATAGCAACATCAAAATTTAATGTAGGTTTTTTTTACAAGCCAGGCTAGAGCCTATAAGATCGTCTTCACTCATTGGCATCATCTGGTTATAGTTTTTAGATCATACCAAAATACTTGATGATGTTAATACAGGGCAACTGCTAAATGCTTAAGTATTTTACATGTATTTTTCATCTCCATTCTTTTATTCTATTTATCATTTCCTCGCAATTTTTTAGTCTAGTAAAATTAGCTTAAAAAATCACTGAACCCGGAATTAATTGCAAACTACTGCAATACATTTTGACCGGTTTTTCTGTAAAATTACATGAGAAAATCGATGGTAAAAAGTCTACAACTCTCCAAAGCTGCGTTTGCCTGCTATGGCCAATTTTTCAAAATGGCGGCTGTAGTTACACAGCTAAATAATGTAAATTAGTAAAATTCAGAAAATTAAATTTTGCACATTTTGATATATAATATATACTAGTTGTTATATGTAATAAGGGTGATATTCCTCTTTTAAGCTACTTTCTGTGGGATTCTAAGCGAATTTCTTTTAGTGGAAATACCATTTTACGATGGTGCCGATGTAAACCTTTAACCGTGTTAAATTTTTACTACGGAGTCCCCAGATGACAAAAAAACACCATCATTAAGTTTTTTATATAAGCATATATATAGGCCTACTAAAAAGGATACATATATCAATAGGTATGAAAATTCTGTGAAGCCAGTACACCTGTTAACGAAACGTCCGATTTTTATCAAACTTGACATAAAGGTCTATTTTCTTTAGTTATGTCGATTAGGATTATCAGACTATGGAAAAGGGTGATGTAGAGGTTCAATATTCACTAAAATCGGCGTTTAAGCTTATTTCAGACAATTTTGAACCTATATATCACCCTTTTTATAAAGTCTGACAATCCCAATAGACATAACTAATGAAATTAGACCTAGTCACACATCTTTATGTCAAGTTAGATAAAAATCAGATGTTACTTTAACAGGTTTACAGGTTTCATGGAATTATCATACATATTTATATATGTATCTTAATAAGTACCGATATATATATGCTTATATAAAGATTCTAATGAATGGTGCTTTTGTCATCTAGGGACTCTGAAGGAAAAAGTTAACACAGTTAGAGGCTTACATCTAACCTCCGGCACCACTGTAAAAAGGTATTTCCAATTAAAAAATTCAAATAAATCCTTAGCACACACATTACATAATATATAACAACTAGTACATATGATACATCAAAATGTGCAAAATTTAATTTTCTAAATTTAACTAATTTACATAGTTTAGCTATCTTTAATGATTCAAAAGATATTCAGCAAAAAATTGTAAAAATACAACTGAAATTTTGAAAATTGGCCATAGCAGGCAAACGAAGCTTCGGAGAGTGGTAGACTTTTCACCATCGTTTTCTCAGGAAATTTTACATAAGAATTGATCAAAGCATGTTAGCTATTACTTTCGGGTTGAACCATAATTTGACTGGACTATTTGGGACATATTATTTTTCCTGAGTCCCTTTGGTAAAAACTGTTAATTTGGGACCACTCGGTAGATTCTACAATTAGTGAAATACTCACAATTTCGCGCAAAATATTTTCTTCATGCATTCTTTAATGCAGTTTGTTAATCAGGTACACTCCATGGTTTAACAAAACCTCTTTCGTGTGAACAGGTAGATAGTATCAATAAATACATAAAATAAAGATGGTCACATCCCATGTTAAAAATTTGTCCAAACAATTTTTTATTTTTGCCTAGAGCACTGTAAACCAAAATTGGGTCCTCCAGCGCAACGTAAACATATTTCAAGGAGAATTGTTATTGTAAGTCATTGAATCAGCTTATCATTAAGGCTTTGACCTATAAGCATCAACGAGGTTAAATAGATATAGAGTGCTCATCACATGTTAATTTTGTGTCCCTTTTTGATTTGCGCCATTTTCCCCGTAATTCCCACCGTTTCCTTGGCAACCATCCCACACTTAACTCTCGTTTCCTTGGTTACTAGTTTTAGCAATTCTGATTGGTCGCTACAAGCTTCAAAAATTACTGATGATAATTTTAAAACATATGTTTATTTGTTGTTTGTTTATAAATTAGTATAATTTGACGGTCTGTGAGCAGGCTATTGAAATTGGTTACCATAGAAACGTCGGTTAGGTGTGGGTTAAATGGTAAATTACTGTTGGGAAAATGTAAACAAAGGTCTTGTTTACCAAGGAAACGGCGGGAATCATGGGTAACATGGCGCCAGTTAAAAAGGGACACTTTCCCCTATCTGGTGAGCACTCTATATCTATTTAACCTCGTTGATAAGCATTCAAACTTTTTTTATTCTTATGGAGATATTTTATTCAATCATATGTTTAGAAAAATAAACTATGCTTTACGAGTTTATTAACATTGTCGGTAGTATCCCAGTATCCTACTATTTTCAATTTTGTATTTACCGGTACGGTACTTAGGATTCCAAATTATTACTGAAGTAGGCGGAGAAAGAAAGTGTTCCTACGTTAATCAACTCTATGAATAGGTCCAGTAATGGAAAAATGTCAGAGGTTATGTACCGTTTGTGAGTGGAGTGCCCTACTACGTCAAAACCGAATTTTCTTAACCCTTTCTGCTCATATGTCGGGGCAGCCCCGCCTGCCGTTTTTAGTGACATAGTCGCATGTCGGGCCTGACCCGACAAACACTTGTGTACGGTATATATTAAATTATAAACATATTAGGCCTATATATATATATATATATATATATATATATATATATATGATTTTTATATATTATTATACATAAATATATATTCCAACACATATGTACAAAACATATGTGTGTATACATGTACATTTATATAATGTACATATAAATATATACATGAATATGTACATCTATTTGTACATGATTATATACATTATGTACATGTAGGTATATATTTATATGTACATAATATAAGTACATGCATATGTACAATATATAATATGTATTATAAGTATCTATATATATATATATATTTTTATTTATTTATTTGTAGCTAGGCGACAAATCCAATAAAAAATGTCAATTTTAAGCATTGTGGTGATTTCTTATATTTAATATACATATAAATTTTATATATATATATATATAATACGTAATATATACTGATTTCTATTCCTTAGATGGTTTTTTTAAATATGTATGTTATATTTTTATTTATAATATTAGCCGGCATATAGTAGTTAACATATAGAATTTTATGATTAAAATTTAAAATGTTAACTATAATTACATATATAAAAAAGTAAATAAAAATATTTTCTCTCAAAATTATTATTTTTATACCTTATTGACTAATGTGAAATTAAAACACAAAAGTCAGCTTGACAAAATTAAAATACACAAAAAATAAATTATTAGGTACACAGCTGTTCTTTCAGATTCCAATTAAATACAAGTGGATAGGAATAGGCCAGTCGAGAAAATGAGAGTAGAAAGGGTTAACCTTCTTGTCCATAAGATGTGTTCTTTATTAAAAAAATTTTTTTTTATTCATTAATAGTACTTTTGCTGATGTCCGGTATATACAATTTACAGTTGTTAATTTGAAAATCAATCAATATCCTTTATGGTGTTAATCAAATGGGAAAATAACAAAATTTAAGGGCGCAAGGCCCTTCTTTTTAAATGGATATTTATGCCAATTTACTTTTTTTCTTCTTCCTGCTTTGAACAAGCTGGACCTGCTTGAATCAGCATGGGCCCGAAACAATTTACTTTAAAAATAACTTCACGCCGATCTCTGTCTAATGACACAAAAATCATTAAAAGCAGTCTAAAACTGTGGGAGGTGTTCCTTGTGCAAAGAACAGTGTTGCGTAATAAATATGTATAATTAAGAGTGATGGCTGATGTGGGATTTGTGGGTCAATGACAACCCTAGATGTGACAATGACAACCCTAGATGTGTCAATGGCAACCCTAGATTTAAGTGAGGAATTCATGTTTCGTCTTTTCATGGTCTGCATCTTTTATAACAGATTTAAGTTTTGTGACACGATACCCTCTGAACATGTTAGTTAAGTAGTACAATAGGCCTATTTGGTTTTGGTTACCATATTTTAAAATCATAAATTAACAACATGCCCAATTTCGTTACGCCTTCAAAATTAAAACGCAATCGGGCCTAATTTATTTCTAGTCCTTGTATAAATAAAAAGGAATTGTCTTTCTTTTTAATCAATAAAGGCTAATAAAATAAACAAAGTTTTTTAAATAATTTTTGTATTATAAAAATAGGATGACAAAACTGTAAATTTTCAGTGGATTTGAGAGAAAAAAAAACAAACAAACAAATACGTAATATTACAAATATATAAAGTAAATTAGGCTATTGGCAATAAAATATAACCACTGGTATTAAATAAACCAAAACATTAATAACTTATAAAAATTCTAAAATTTCCATTCCAGTAAATTATTATTTAAAAATCGATTTTTGTATGAAGGTTATACAAAATGTTTGTTACAAACACAATGGAATGTAAGTCCTGCATGAATATGAGATACAATTTTTCATGACTTTACAATTTGGTTTAACAAGAAAATATAGACTATTCTTCCAGAATGTTGGCAAAATAGAACAATTAGATAAAAATTAATGTAAACCTTATATGCACAAAAAATAATTCAAATGTTAAAGTAAAATAAAATTATTTAAGTTGTGCTTGACAAAAGAAAATCTTTACTTTAAACCAAACAGACATTTTTAAAAGGTCGTAAGCTCATGAACTAAAATTCTACTAGGACCTAATCTATTTTCGTTACAAAATATGAAATTTAAGTTTCTTGCATGAAGGATCAACTACTAGCATATTTTGTGTCAACATATTCCAAAACTTTGTTTGTAACTTTAAAACCATAAAATTTTAAATTGACAGGCCTACGGTAGTTAAACTTAATAAACTTTATTCCCAACTCCTGTTAAATAATTAAAAGTTAAAATATTTACGTGCCATATAGTAATGGTTAAATTGCAATCATAGTCTAGATGCTAAATTTCCTATCATATCCTAAGTTAAAACTAACTTTTTGTACAAAATATTTTGGTAAAATCAAAGCATTTACCAGTAATTGAATAACTTTACAATTGCAATAATATCATCCATTCCACCCATCTTTTCCAGAATAAATTATTTATTCTTAACGTAAACAACTACACATTATCTCACAGAGAGAATGTTGTAAGTATACTGTAAGTTTATTTTTACGTTATATAGAAGGCAGTATCTGGGCAGTGAATAACTAGATTTTATGGTCTTCCGACGTGAATGTAAATTTATACAGAACAATTAACCCTCCAACTGGTGAACGTCGCGATCGCGACCCATTTAGGCCGTTCTAAACTGGTAGGATCGCGATCGCGATCCATTTGCAAGGTCTATGTAAAATGCATTTTACTTCGTTATTTTATAGTCAATGTCGATGTTTTTTATATAGTATGAAAGAGGAAAAGATGAACAATCTAGTCATCATATGTTCAGCTGTATTTGTTGAGATATCAGTATGTTGGTAAGACTGAATTTCTGGTGTTTGTTTTTGTTTACGCGTATCGTAGGGGCGGCGCTGTTTTGTGGTTATGTTATTACTTGAAATGCAAATTTTAGTGAATTATAGTTAGTTTGCAATGTAATAATGAGTGAATTGAGTAATTATAGTGCTATTTGGGCCTTCTAAATGAAGATTCAGAGTACAAAGTGAAGTTGTCAGTGAACATGAAAGTTGTGAGTTAGGCCTAGGCCTAGGTGAGTGAATAGGCCTAGGCCTAACTTTATTAATTTATTATAAATAAATATAATTATTTATATACATAACAAATAGTTATATTTAATATTTATAAATAGTTCTAGTAAAAATTTTATCATAAAAAATTAATAAAATAAAAAATAAAAAATTTAAAAAAATATGGCGGCGAAAATGTGGTTTGTGCTTACCTCACATATTTGCTTTGTAATATTTTATTTATAATATAAACTATCAAGTGTTATACATCAGTAAAAAGCCAATAAAATTGTGGTTATTTTGGCTATCTTAGTTTTGTTGTATGGACAACATACCTTACCATGATAATACTCTAAAAGGAAAATAATAAGAAAAAAAAATCTTTATTGTTACAAAATAGGAGGATTAACAAAATAAATTTTTATAAGTACACTAAAAACAATATTGTTTTGAATAGCCTATTTCATTCTGAAAAAATTGATATATAATTTGTATGTTTTATATACCAATTTATATGTTTTATGTTGTTTGTACTAAATGTTTGCGCGGCGGCCAAAAAAACCTCACCAGTAAAGGAGGTTATAATGACCAGTTGGAGGGTTAAGAAATTAGAAAGTACGGTATTGTTAGCCTCGATAAAGAAATTTAATTTCTTGCCATAGCAATTTTGATGAATATTAGGTACAGTACAATACAGGAAGTTTTTTTGTAAGTTTATTAACCTATAAATCTCTAGCTAAGTAAAATTGGCAGGTACCATATCGGTAAGTTAACTATAAAACCAAAAATATTTTAATATTACCTATCGAATAAGATGTAGCCTAACAATGAAAAATGCATAGATATCTTGTACAAAAATTTTAAATCAAGAACAAGCTTAAATTCTCGTACCTAGTAGGCCTAGCCTAAATGTGGCATTTTTCAAGCCCAATCAAACTAGGCCTAGCCTGTTCTAAAGCAATGGGCAAATTTTTTCTCTTATACCAGTTTTGAGTCATTATGGAATAACAATTAGGCCTATCTTAGGATTCAAAAATAGGCTTTAAGTTATTAGGTCTGATGGTCAATGGGAATTATTACATAAACTTAGGCATATAATAACGGTGTAGGTATAGGCTAGGTTTCTATCAAGAAGGCCTGTTTCTAATAAATTGTCATTCCCTGAGATGAGGAGTCATAGTAGTATTCCTTGCCTAATCTTTGTACACTTGGTAAGATGAGAATTCATTGCTAATTAGATTAGCCACATTAAGTTTATGATATCTAGGGCCTACCAAATATTCATTTGACTGACTTTTGATCAGCAAACTGAAATGAAAACTCGGCAACATAAAGATTCTGGGTATTTGTGAACCAAATTCTGTCTTCTATATTATATACATTTAACACCCATGTAAATGAAGGAGATAACATCACACTTAAGCCTAACCTCGCTACAGAATGTACACAAACTAAGCAATATAACCTTTGAGGTTTTTACTGGTTAATCAAGCGATTTCCATTTAACTTAATCTTGTAGGAAGAATACAATGAAGGGTGGATAGCCTACAACTTATTTAAGAGGGCCAAAACATAAATTTTCAACTCATCACAACTCTTTGAATAGAAAATTACTGTGGCAAAATTAAAGTAAATGATTTGTTGGCCAAACAATAACTTAAGTTAATACCACTGAACAGTTTACATATGTGTCAATATATTCAAGTCACATCACTGTTTTAGCCTAGTAGGGATGGTGTCGCTGATACTGATTTTCCCTGAACTTTCCACCACCCCCATAGCCACCCACTGCTTGAGTGTTGTAATATCCATCCCCGTATCCAGCACCTCCATATCCCCCGTACCCACCATACATACCGCCATATCCATCGTAGCCGCTGTAGTCTCCATAGCCCCCGGGGCCATAGCCAGGGCCATACCCTGGGGGTCCATAACCAGGCATGCCTCTTCCACCAAACATTCCAGCTCTCCCTCCTCGTCCGCCAGACCCCATTGTTTCTGGGTTGTATTTCACCTTCTTGACATCAACATCTTTCCCCTTGATCGTTTGTTTAGGAATCTTCAATACTTCTTGGACTACTTCTGTTGACTTGAATGTAATAAAGCAGAATCCTTTCCTTTGATTCTTTACCTTGTCAAAAGGTGCTTGTAATTCGGCAATTTCACCATACTGACCAAAATAGGCCTTGATGTCATCATCAGTTATGTCTGATGTTAAACCACCAACGAATACCTTACAATATAAAGGATTTACTGTTACCCTTTTAGGATCAACTTTCTTGTTGTTGATGTAGTGGTCACCAGCAGCCAATAGTTCGTCAATTGACTTGGGGTCCTTAAACAAGATGAATGCAAATCCTCTAGACTGACCTGTGTAAACATCTGTTTTGATGGATACATTTTCAATTTCACCGAACTTATTAAAATAATCTTTCAAGTCCTTTTCTGTAATGTTACGTCCTAGGCCGCCAACAAACAATTTTCTGTCGTCAGAACGACCGGGTCCAACACCGTTAGTTTGCTGATAAGACATTATATTAACAGTTCAAACTTGGCACTAGATCTTAAACTCTAATAATGCGTCACTTACTTATATGTAATAAGCACAAATCCACTATAATTGGTCATAAATGTAAACTACACGTGAACAATAAAATGCCGCAAACACAGCATCAAGATGAAGGACCTCGACTCGACCCAAAGCATATCCGGTTGACTAAGCTTGGAAAATGGAGGGAATAAATGGTGTCCTGATAGGGATGAAAAAAGATTACTAGAATACTATATAAAAACATTGCTTTTCCAATCCATACGTTATATTATTATTTATTGTCAATATATTATTTCAAAGACTAGTTGAAAAATAACATAGTAAATAGTTTTTGTTTTTCAAATTTGTAAAAAAAATGTTTAGGTACCTCAACCTTTGGCTATAAGTAGGTACACACTATATTATATATTATAGTTTGTACATAGTAAATACTCAAGGTCTGTAAAGGAAGAAGCATAACTTCTTCCCAGGTCAGCTGAATAGCTTTTTTGTGTTCCAGATATGAAGCGTCTAAACCAGCTACTGCTAAACTTCATTCTAGCTATTCAGCCGCCCTTAAAGGAAATTCAGTGTTCATCTTCTAAGTTTGACCTTGTGGCATGTGGAAATCTTCAACTGTCTTTAGAGAGTTTATCAACATCACTATTAAAATTGGGTTTGATCTTTAATTCTGACAAATGTAGGATAATGCTGTTTTCAAGAAAGAGCAATCTAAGTCATTATGACGTTTTTATCTACGGTAAGAAATTACCATTAGTGAATAGTCACACTATTTTGGGCATAACATTTGATAATAAATTAAAATTTAACGTTCAATTAGATACAGTCACTAAAGACTGCTGGAAACGTTTGGATATTTTGAAATCTTTATCATGTAAACGTAAAGGAGCTCACCCAAAATTTCTTTAAAAAATTTACAAATCTCTAATTCTTTCGAAAATTGACTACTGTAGTTTTATCTACGGTGATTTGAACGATAGTGCTTTACATAAAGTTTCTGTTATTCAAAATGCTGCACTTAGGATATGTTTGGTGCTATTAAAACAACACCAATCAATGTTTTGGAGAGAGAAACCGCTACATTGCCGATTCATCTACGGTTAAAACAATTAACTGAGAAAATGTCACTGAAGATTTCTACAGAACACCCGGCGTTTCTCAATCTATCAGAACTGGGTAATATGCAGCGTTGCCAATCACCTTTCATCAAATTACCCTCGGTCCTTGCCAAAATTACCCTCAAATACCCTCGAAAGTGCCAAAATCCCAGAAAATCACTAAATTTACCCACCATCTAAGTTGTTAGCACACAGGGGTGATTAATATAAGTGTTTTAGCTGTTTAATTGGTATTAGCTTTCAAGTAATATTAATCACTCCTGTATTAAATCTACTTCGGATTTTAACCTATTCCCGAAAATTCACATATCTGAGTCAAACTTGACAGTTTTAGTAAAATTATCCTTTTATTAGCAAAACCGATTACCCTCGAAAATACCCTGGAAGGTCCAAAATACCCTCAAAAAGGGTAATTACCCTCGAATTGGCAACGCTGGTAATATGTCCCCACCATCCTTACTGGTCCAAAAAGGCCATGCCTGGCCTTGTCTCTGCCTTCCAAAGGATTCAAGAGTTGCGTGGTGATTGTTTTGACGGGGTCCTGTGTCCAAAATCAAGATTTGACTTACCTTTACCTCTACCATTAATTGATCTAGATGCTGCTCTCAAATGCGAACTTGAAGAATATACTCCATCAAAAAAGGAAACCAGCTCTTTAGTTTTAAAGCAGATGTCTCTAAGAATTATTCAAGATTCATTGGCAAAGTCATACTCTCCAGTTTTCACAGACGGAGCGAAAAATTGTTCAGGGGTTGGTTCTGGAGTTTTTGTTTCGAAACTCAATCTGTCCTTAAGTTTTCGACTTCCATATTATGCATCAAACATGTCGGCAGAATTATATGCAATTTTCGAGGCTCTAAATTACATTTCAGAATGTGCAAGTACTAAATTTATAATTCTGACTGATTCAAAATCCTCTATACAAATTATATTGAATGCCCTTCAAGGAAAATCTGACGAATTTTTGGTTTTAAGTATTATTGACAGATTGATTGCCTTGAAAAACTCTAAAGAAATTATCTTACAGTGGATTCCAGGTCATATCGGGATTTTGGGAAATGAAAGAGTTGATTTTTTTTTTTTTTTTTTTTTTTTTTTTTTTTTGAGGGAGAGGCGGAAAAATGCATTACGCACACAGGTGGCCAGCCTGTAGTGTGGGGCTCCCCTAAAAAACGGGTTTACCCACTAAAAAACCTCCTCTACTCTTTAGGAATCTAACCTGGAATTGTTTATCACATTACGTCAGGCTAGGCCTAAATTTGGCTTACGCCCGTCGGGCTCGCTCCTTATCCAGCCGCTCTATCAAGGGATCTGGGCCACTTCGCGGTCCAGATCGGTTTTCTTTTCCAGGAGGATGCCCCGGACGAACTGTGACAAACAATCCCAGTTGCCCTCATCCTCCAAAATCTTTTGGCAGACCGAGTCCACCGAAAATGCACCAAATATTTGTGTGGCCTCCAGGCGGGGCCCTTCCCAACGGGGACAGCGGAAGAATGTGTGTTCCGCATCGTCGGGAACACCCGGGCAATAAATGCAGTCCGGTGAACCGGTCTTACCCATCCGGTTCAGGTACGAACGAAAATAGCCGTGACCTGTCAAAAATTGGGTCAGGTAGTAGTCCACCTCCCCATGCCGCCGTTCCACCCATGGTTGGACCTGCTTGATAAGTCGCGCAGTCCATCGTCCTCGGGTGTCGTGCTCCCAGCTGTGTTGCCACTGCTGGAAGGTTCGGGAGCGCTCTTCTGTTCTTGCCGTGTCCTTGCCGATCTCGCCACGTCTCTGATAAATCGCTTTCCTCTCCCCTGCCAAGAGCTTGACAGGGATGACTCCGGCGACCACCAGGACGGCAGGCTCGGACACTGTCCGGTAGGCGGAACACACCCGGAGCGCAGCTTGACGCTGAACCCGGGCGAGTCGCAACCTGTAGCACTCCTTATCTAGAGCGCCTGCCCACACCTCTGCCCCGTAAAGGAGCACGGACTGGACCGCGGACATCAACAGACGTCTTCTGCTGGATCGGGGACCCCCGACATTGGCCATCAGCCTACTAAGGTGAGTAACTACCTTAGCGGCCTTGTCCGCCGTACGGAAGATCTGATCCCTCCAGCTTAACTTGGTGTCCACCATAACCCCAAGGTATTTGGCGGCACGAGTTGATGTGACCACCTCCCTTCCCACTCGAAACGGGACGACGGTGTCGATCCTCTTCTTCGTGAGAATCACGATCTCCGTCTTACTAAGAGCAAGCGAGAGACCGTGATCGGACATCCAGTTGTTGACAACCCGCA
Source organism: Neoaliturus tenellus (assembly GCA_030545055.2). Classification (NCBI taxonomy): domain Eukaryota; kingdom Metazoa; phylum Arthropoda; class Insecta; order Hemiptera; family Cicadellidae; genus Neoaliturus; species Neoaliturus tenellus. Next base: position 156,368,183 of record CM061531.1, read on the forward strand.
TAACTCGGTTCAACTTTAGTTGGGCCAGCTCAACGTTGCGTGCAGCAATGAGAGCTGCGACGTCATCGGCGTACCCAACCAAAGTGGTTTCCTCAGGCATCTCGTACCTCAGGAGGCTGTCATAGGCAACGTTCCAGAGATCCGGGCCGAGTATTGAACCTTGTGCGGCACCAGAAGTGACTTCCATCGTCCGCGTTCCGTCCCTCGTGTCATAGATCAGGCTTCGAGAGCGTAGATAATCCTCGATGAGCCGCAACAGATATGCAGGAATACGAAAGGTGTTGCGAAGCGCATCCAACATATCGACCCACCTCGCCGAGTTGAAGGCATTCTTGACATCAAGCGTAACAAGAAGCACTACTCGGCGGGAGAAATGGTTGTGGCTTTCGGCTCTCTCCACAGCTCTCTGAACTTCGGTGACAGCGTCGATCGTTGACCGTCCCTTTCTGAAGCCGTACTGACGGGGGCATAAGTCCCCGGCAGCTTCCACGGCAGAAGTCAGGCGGGAACGGATCAGCTTCTCGAACAGCTTCCCAGCCGTGTCCAACATGCAGAGAGGCCTGTGGGACGACGGCAGTTCGGGATCACCTTTGCCCTTGCTGATCAGTACAAGCCTGGCTGTTTTCCAGGGAGCCGGAAACACCCCTTCTACCAAACAGGCATTGTACATTCTCAACAACAAGTCAGCGTTGATTGAAAATACTTTCTTTAAAGCCTCACTGGGAATCCCGTCCGGGCCAGGAGCCTTGTTGCTCTTCAGGGAGAGAACGGAGGTTTCCAGCTCCTCGAAAGTGAAGAGTGGAACGTCCTCTACCCGTCCGAAGTCAACCGGCGGTCGCTGTGGATGTTCAGGAAACAACGCAGCGACGATCCTCCCCATGGTGGCGCCCCCCATGATGGAAGGTGGAGAGCGGGCGCCGAGTTTCTGTGTTACAAGTTTGTAACCCAGGCCCCACGGGTCGGAGTCAACGTCGTCACGAAGTCTCCTCCAGCTATTCGCCTTGCTCCTGTTTATCGCCTGGCGGAGAGATTTTCTCGCAGCTTTATAGGCCTCCGACTTACAAACTCTGTCTGCGGGAATTCTCGCTCTTGTGGCGGCTCGTCTAGTTCTTAAACATGTTCTTCTGAGTTCCGCAATCTCTTCAGTCCACCAGTAAACGGGTTGTTTGTCGCGTCGGGGTTTCCTTCGCGGCATAGACTGGTCGCAGGCCGAGACGATCAGTTCCATCGTGGATGTTACTAGTGCCTCGGCCCCAGCCTCACCAGGATTCCCCTGCGCTCCCCGAGAGATGGCTTCGGTGAACTTGACCACGTCCAGTTTGTGGGTGTTCCACCGGCGTGGCCCTTCCCGAGATGCGGAAACTCGACGATTTGCCTGATCATGCAGGTCAAAAACGATGTATTGGTGGTCGCTACCCGTGTAGTCCTCCACAACCCTCCAGCCAGAGATCCTCGGAAGAAGCGACTCAGACGCAAAGGTGACGTCGGGGATCGTGCCTCTCTGCCCGGGGCGCCGAAAAGTAGGTGTGTCGCCCTGGTTGAGGACGACAAGACCGGCCCTGGCGATGAAATCCAGGATGTATTTCCCCCGGGAACTGGTAGAGGGCATTCCCCACTCGACGGCCCTGGCGTTGAAATCGCCACCAACGACGACATGCCCGGTGGTGCCGAGAACGCACTCCTCTAGGCTATCTATCTTGTCGCGGAAGTCCTGGACGGCCTCGTTGGGTGTGAGGTAGCAACTGAAGATAGTCACGTCCCTACACCGAACCCAGACGAATCCTCGGCCGCGCCCGTGACTCCGCACCAAAACATCTCGTGTATTACGTGCCCAAATAAAACTATAATATATATTATATATTATAGTTTGTACATAGTAAATACTCAAGGTCTGTAAAGGAAGAAGCATAACTTCTTCCCAGGTCAGCTGAATAGCTTTTTTGTGTTCCAGATATGAAGCGTCTAAACCAGCTACTGCTAAACTTCATTCTAGCTATTCAGCCGCCCTTAAAGGAAATTCAGTGTTCATCTTCTAAGTTTGACCTTGTGGCATGTGGAAATCTTCAACTGTCTTTAGAGAGTTTATCAACATCACTATTAAAATTGGGTTTGATCTTTAATTCTGACAAATGTAGGATAATGCTGTTTTCAAGAAAGAGCAATCTAAGTCATTATGACGTTTTTATCTACGGTAAGAAATTACCATTAGTGAATAGTCACACTATTTTGGGCATAACATTTGATAATAAATTAAAATTTAACGTTCAATTAGATACAGTCACTAAAGACTGCTGGAAACGTTTGGATATTTTGAAATCTTTATCATGTAAACGTAAAGGAGCTCACCCAAAATTTCTTTAAAAAATTTACAAATCTCTAATTCTTTCGAAAATTGACTACTGTAGTTTTATCTACGGTGATTTGAACGATAGTGCTTTACATAAAGTTTCTGTTATTCAAAATGCTGCACTTAGGATATGTTTGGTGCTATTAAAACAACACCAATCAATGTTTTGGAGAGAGAAACCGCTACATTGCCGATTCATCTACGGTTAAAACAATTAACTGAGAAAATGTCACTGAAGATTTCTACAGAACACCCGGCGTTTCTCAATCTATCAGAACTGGGTAATATGCAGCGTTGCCAATCACCTTTCATCAAATTACCCTCGGTCCTTGCCAAAATTACCCTCAAATACCCTCGAAAGTGCCAAAATCCCAGAAAATCACTAAATTTACCCACCATCTAAGTTGTTAGCACACAGGGGTGATTAATATAAGTGTTTTAGCTGTTTAATTGGTATTAGCTTTCAAGTAATATTAATCACTCCTGTATTAAATCTACTTCGGATTTTAACCTATTCCCGAAAATTCACATATCTGAGTCAAACTTGACAGTTTTAGTAAAATTATCCTTTTATTAGCAAAACCGATTACCCTCGAAAATACCCTGGAAGGTCCAAAATACCCTCAAAAAGGGTAATTACCCTCGAATTGGCAACGCTGGTAATATGTCCCCACCATCCTTACTGGTCCAAAAAGGCCATGCCTGGCCTTGTCTCTGCCTTCCAAAGGATTCAAGAGTTGCGTGGTGATTGTTTTGACGGGGTCCTGTGTCCAAAATCAAGATTTGACTTACCTTTACCTCTACCATTAATTGATCTAGATGCTGCTCTCAAATGCGAACTTGAAGAATATACTCCATCAAAAAAGGAAACCAGCTCTTTAGTTTTAAAGCAGATGTCTCTAAGAATTATTCAAGATTCATTGGCAAAGTCATACTCTCCAGTTTTCACAGACGGAGCGAAAAATTGTTCAGGGGTTGGTTCTGGAGTTTTTGTTTCGAAACTCAATCTGTCCTTAAGTTTTCGACTTCCATATTATGCATCAAACATGTCGGCAGAATTATATGCAATTTTCGAGGCTCTAAATTACATTTCAGAATGTGCAAGTACTAAATTTATAATTCTGACTGATTCAAAATCCTCTATACAAATTATATTGAATGCCCTTCAAGGAAAATCTGACGAATTTTTGGTTTTAAGTATTATTGACAGATTGATTGCCTTGAAAAACTCTAAAGAAATTATCTTACAGTGGATTCCAGGTCATATCGGGATTTTGGGAAATGAAAGAGTTGATAAGATTGCCAAAGAAGCCACTACTAATTATACGCTGACTGAAGTTAAAAGACGATATATCCTAAAATCGGACTTTGTCTACACGTCATTAAGAAAAACATCCTTCAAAAATCCGAAACTGAATTTGACCAATGTAATATATAGGGGCTTGGTACAAATTTGTTCAAAGCGTACCATCAAAATTTTCCTGGTTTTATCTCATTCATATGAACAGCTACCAAACTTATTCCTTGATGTGCCGTTTACGATTTGGTCATGTATTTACAGCCTCTAAGCTGTTCAAAATTAAAAGGATTGAATCTCCGCAGTGTCGTTTTTGCGATCAAGATGTATTGGAAACGATTCAACATATTGTCATGGACTGTCCTCAATTCTATGAAGAGAGAGGGCTTATTTATTAAAGATGTACAATAAAGCAAAATTACCAGTTCCTGCAGATTTAAGAGTGATTCTAAATGTTGAGAGACATGTTTTTTGGCCTCATATAGTTGATTTTTTGTTCCAAATTCAAAGAAAATTTAATATTCAAAAGTTCTAAATTTATAGTGGAAATGCAAGAGTAGATTTAATGTGTTATTTACAATGACTTTCTTTTGTATGTGTTTTTGTTCTTTGTAACTGTTTGTATTGTTATAACTTGTAATGTTTGATGGCTTCTTGGGTTGAAACTCAAACCGTAATAAAGAGAGAGAAAAAAAATTCAGTGACATCTCCCACTCCCTCATCTAGTGAAAACTTCAACTGTTCTGACAACAATACCGAAAATGAAGATGAAAAGATTGTGGAAATTGTATTAATGGATTTTATCAAGCCATTCCTTCCAAAAATCAATAAACGGTATCAGTTAACTGACACATACTTTCTCCCAACAATATAAAAAAAGATGTTAAAAGCTTCAAACATAAATGTCTTGATGACACAGTCGGATAGCTACCAGCTGAGCAGCGCGAGTTTGACCCTACGCGCGTCTGTTACTTTTAACAACGTACTGCGTTTAACGCTAAACGAAAAATTGAATTTTCTCCGCAACCACTTGACATAGAGCAAAAATTTTAAATACTGGATTATTTAGTTTTTGAGCTTGATTTAATGGTGATAAGTAAAATTTATTTCAAAATAACAGCTGTCTTGGAAATCCAAAAAATTGATTTTTGAAACACTTATTACGCCATAACTTTTGAACGAGCATTTTCTCGGAGTTGCGGGTGGTGTCATTTTATTTACTATTTTAAGCTTAATAAACCACAAAATTTTAACCAAAATCGTTAGAGCCGTTTTTGAAAAATTTGGATTTTTTACGATTTTTGAGGGTTTTTGGGGGTAAAATACCCCTAAAAATCAAAAATACAAAAAAATGAAAAAAAACGCCTGGAATTATCATGCGTTTGCACCTACATACCAAATTTCACCAAAATCGGACCATTAGGGAATCCTCTAGCTCTGTTTACATCCTGACACACACACACACACACACACACACACACACACACACACACACACACACACACACACACACACACACACACACACACACACACACACACACACACACACACACACACACACACACACACACACACACACACACACACACACACACACACACACACACACACACACACAGACATCACTCGAAAACCCCTTTTTTGGACTCAGAGGGCACCAAAACGGATAAATTTACCAACAACTCAAATTTTAAAATTTTGACGAAACCAATACTTTCTCAATATATACATTTATAGGGGGAAAGGGGGCTCCAAAATGGAAATATACATCATCAAACTAATACGAAGTGTTTTACGAAAACAATACTTTCTCCATATACTATTGCATAGGGGGAGAAAGTAAAAAGTTTGTTATGCAGCTCTTTAAAAATATTTTTGTCCATGTTTCATCAGACTAATTCATTAAATCTCTCTTTTAACAGTCAGTTTATTTTGAACTGGAATGCTAACGGACTACAAAATAAAAGGTCTACATTCATAGAATTTTTAAGACACAACATCCAAATTGCATGCATCTGTGAAACCCACTTGATCCCTAACAAACCATTTAAAATTCCTGGATACGCTATCTATAGGAATGATCGAAATTCTCCAATTACATCCAGTGGTGTGGCTATCTGTATAAGGAATAACATTAAACATTTTCAAATTTTACTCCCAACGCTTATAACCCTTGAAGCTATCGCAATTAAACTTATTTTAAATGACACAGAATTAGTCATTGTTAGTGATTACCTCCAACCAAACAAAAGAATCCAACGGATCGACATTGAACATTTTGTTTTCTTTCGGTTGTCCTACCTTAGTACTAGGAGATTTAAACAGTAAGAATACCGTTTGGAACTGTAGAGTCAATAACCCTAACGGTAGAAGACTCAACCAAATCGCAACTGATTTGTCAATAGATATTTCTGCTCCTGACGAACCTACCTTCTATACTACTAGACTCGACCACAATCCAGATGTTTAAGATATAGTAATGTATAAAGACTTTCGTTCCCCTATCTTTCATAATGTTTTGAGTGAACTAGATTCTGACCACTGTCCTGTTATAATTTCTTCTGACATTTCATATAAAGGCCATTTATATTCCTAGATTAATTCCATACCATGGGAAAGTCAATTGGGAATTGTTTAAACAGAAATTGGAGAATCAGTTGTCTACACCTGAATTTCTTGACACTTCCGCCGCAATAGACTCATATGTGAATGAGTTAGTAATAAGTATAACTAATTGTATAAAATCCTCAACCAATATTAATCGAATAATTAATAGTAGAAAACCTTACCCCACATTAATACCTCAAGAAATCTTAAGGTTAATACATGAAAAAAATCCGAAGACTTTGGCAAAGAACAAGACTTCCTGATTACAAAAGACAACTTAATATTCTATCCCGTAAAGTCAAATACGAACTGGATGAACATCGGTACGATTCTTACAGAAAATACCTAGGTGACCCGTCCTTGTGGAGAGCGACTAAAAGAATTCTTCAACAACCAACAATCATTCCTCCATTGAAACACAATAATTCAATATTTTGTTCAGATGAAGAAAAAACAAATATCATAGCAGACCATTTTGAAAAACAGTTTACGCCCGAAGATAATGGAGCAAATTTATTTGAAGACATCATAAACAATACAAACTATAACACAATCCCCACTGTTGAGAAACCAATTGAATGCACCTCCAAAGACGAAATCTGGTACTTTATTAACAAACTTCCAAACAAGAAAGCCCCAGGCCATGACCAAATAACAAATTTAATATTGAAAAATCTCCCAAGCAAAGCTATTTCATATCTTCATGTAATTTTCAATGGATGTTTGGATTTGGGGTATTTCCCTCAAGCTTGGAAACATGCCTTAATTTTGCCAATACAAAAGCCAGGGAAAACCCAAACTTCTCCAGCAAGCTACAGACCTATTAGTTTATTACCAACAATTTCTAAATTATTTGAAAAGATCATCCTCCACAGACTATCATAGTTTGTCAACAAAAATAATATTATTCCAAATTTCCAATACGGATTTAGATCTAAACATTCAACTATTCATCAACTGTCAAGACTTACAAGAATAATTGAAAATGTCTTTGAAGCAAAAAGACACACCTTGGGCGTTTTCTTGGATATTTCTGCTGCTTTTGATAAAGTCTGGCATAATGGTCTTTTATTCAAACTGTTCAAAATTGGACTGCCTATGTATTTATTGAAAATTACTAATTCATTTTTATTTCAAAGAACCTTCCAAGTTTCCATCCATGGAACTTTTTCTTCAATGAGAACTATCAAATCTGGTGTTCCACAAGGCTCCATACTAAGTCCAATCCTTTACGACATATTCACAAGCGATTTCCCAATAATTAACTCTGCAGTTGCAATGTTTGCAGACGACACTGCTTTAATTGCCCAGGATTCCGACCCTATTTTGGCTCAAAATCAACTTCAGAATGATCTGCAGCTTGTTCATGATTGGATGAGTAAATGGAAATTATCGTTAAATGCCACCAAAACTCAAGCTAAAATATTTACACTCAGAAACATTGAAGATGTCCCGGAATTAGTAATCAATAATGTAAATATTCCTTGGAACCCTAGGTATGATTCAGTTAAATATCTTGTTGTTCAGCTGGACATGAAGCTAAATTGGAAAATTCATATTAACACTAAAATAGTTCAGGCACATGCCAGACTATCTTTACTTTACCCCCTTATAAATCGAAATTCTAAATTAAAAACTAAATGCACGTTGTTACTTTATAAATCTATTTTGAGGCCAATCCTTACCTACGGGTGTCAAGTTTGGGGAACTGCCAGCAAAACACACTTAAAGAAAATTGAGACATTTCAAAACAAAATTTTACGCCTATCCGTTAATGCCCCTTGGTTTGTTAGAAACTCACAATTGCAAAGGGATCTAGAAATTGAACCTATCGAAGAATTTACGAAGAAATCAACATCAAAATTTTACAATAACACAGTGTCATCTGATCTCCCAACTATATCCGGAATTTTTAATAATTATTAGAAAATAGAAGATTAAAACGAAGAAACATAGAAGATCTAATACATTAAATAATATGGATTAATTAAGACTTAAAAACTTTACATTTACACTTAAACTTGTTTTTTTAAATATTATAATCTTGATGTAAAATGAATTTTACCTCGCCTACAAACATGTCTTTCAAAAATAGAATTGTTTCTTTTTAGTCAAGAGGTGCCAATTGTGTGAAAAAAAGAAGCGTCTAAACTAAACGGAAGTCAAGTTGCGTTATAAGGCTACGGCCACACATGGCGACTTAGTCGCCGCGACACAAACGCCGAAAAAGTGTGATACATTGAATCAAATGAAGGCGGCCACACAAGGCGACCCGCGACGTGCAATGTATCACATTTGTTTCTTTGTCGCGGAGTTTGTGTCGCGGCGACTAAGTCGCCATGTGTGGCCGTAGCCTAATATTTAACTTTTTAATTAGCATTTTTCACGTGTTGTTATTTTACAAAATTTCACTAATACGAAGTCAACAACACTGTTTGGCAGTGTAAGTTTTAGTGTTGTTGACTTCATATTAGTAGGATTCACGAAAATAGTCCGATGAGAGGCGGTACATTGTTGCCAAATTTATTCTGAAACACATTTTTATACTGTAATACACATGGTAAAAACAATCACAAATGACAACATTGCAGGGCGAGAGGGGGTGAGGGGGGACACAGCTGTTAGCGAATTTCCCTATAGGGAATACGCTATTACGGTAGTAGTCACGGTAAGACCTAAGCCCGGGACCATGATACTTTTTTGTTTTGAGGTCCCTAGAAGCCAAAAACACTGTTCGTTCAAATTGATATATATGTATATATATATATATATATATCTATATATATATCTATATATATATATATATATATCTATGTGTCCGTTAACACGATAACTTTTGAACGGAACCTCCGATTTTGATGAAATTTGGTACAGGGGTGTAAGCCAGCATCTACTAGGTTGAGTTCGCGAACCAGAATGATCGGACCATTGGAACGGGGTTTTATGGGGTTTCAAAAGGGTTAAAAATGGGTTTTTGGCATTTTTCGACCTTATTTTTTAAAATTCAACAATTTTAACTGAAACCATTTAAAAGAGCTTAAAAAAACAAACAATTTGGTATTTTGAATTTTTATCTTAGCATAACTGGTTACGGGGAAAATAAAAAAATGTGTTTTCCATGTTATTCTTATGGGAAATCAAGAAAAGCCTATATCTTGCTTATTTATTGACATAACGTAATCAAATTTGGTATGTACATTATCTAGATAAGGTTTAACTTATACTTGCTTACAAAACCCATATGGCGGCAAACCTACATACTCACCCCCATGGGGTTTATGGGAAAAATAAACAGAACACCATAACCTTATAAAATTTGGTATGTACAATCACTAGGTAGGATTTAACTTATATTTACCAACTAAACCCATATTATGGCGGCAAACCTACATATTCTCATCCCCATGGATTTTATGGGGAAATAGAGAATATACCAAAATTCCATTGGAAATTCGCTGAGTACGCAGGTCTGCTGCGATGGGGGTATTTAAATTTCCATCGGACTATTTTCGTGCATCTTACTATAGTGAAATTTTATAATATTTACCATTACACAGCTGATTGAAAAACTGAATGAAGCAGTCTTGCCACAGGTACGATATTTATCGTAACGACACCATACTACTCTATTTTAAATTTGGATTAATAGTTGATAACAAACCATTAGGTAATGAACAAATTACAAATTATCAATCAAGGTAAATCTAAAACCATAAATTCTACCCTAGTTTGCTTTGAAATTCCTTATTTTAGTACTAGTTGAGACAAAAAATTTCCAACTCAAACTAGAACGATTGTTGATTCCTGCAGCGTTGGCAAAACTTGCAGGTAACAAAGAGTAAAATGTTTTTTTAACCAACAAAACCTCTGTGGCGACATCCACGGATGTTGCAGAAAGTGACACCATTGCTCTTAAGGGATGTAGCTCACCTGGCCCTGGCCTACAGTCACCTTGGTATATACTATAGTATCTATTCAGATTTGAACTTTAAAATGATAATAAATACAAGCAATCGACATTGTAGGTCGATAAAATTATTCTATTCCTGTCAACGATGTCCATATTTATATAAATATTTATTTACTTTTAGAATCACCTGACTAAACGTTAAAACCATGTTCATACTTGACACTCTAATTGCCTTGCTTGACAATTTTCCATTTGAATGTAATATGTCTCTTGGAAATAAAGATTTGATTTCTGATTTCATAATGAAAACACTAATTAATTACGAATAAACGGTATCAGATAACTGACACATACTTTCTCCCAAAAATATGAAAAGGTGTTAAAAGCCTCAAAACATTAATGTCTTGATGGCTCAGTCGGATAGTAACCAGGTGACCAGGTGAGCAGCACGAGTTTTTGCAATCCAAATTGAGTTTTCAACACATTTTTGTCTGTAACTTTTGAACGCGCATTTTCCCGGAGATGCGGGTGGTGTCATTTTATTCAGCATTTTAATCTTAATAAACCACAAAATTTTAATCAAACTCGTTAGAGCCGTTTTTGAGAAATTTTGATTTTTCACGTTTTTTGGGGGTTTTGGGGTAAACTACCCTTAAAAATCAAAAATTCAAAAAATGAAAAAAAAACACCTGAAATTATCGTGGGTTTGAACTTACATACCAAGTTTCACCAAAATATGACCATTGGGGAATTCTCTAGCTCTTTTTTGGACCCAGGGGGCACCAAAATGGATAAATTTACGAACAATTCAAATTCTAAAATTTTGGCGTAACTAATACTTTCTCTATGTACACATTTATAGGGGGAAAGGGGGATCCAAAATGAATATATACATCATCAAAGGAATTTTAAAATTTTTACGAATGCATTACTTTCTCCTTATACTATGGTATAGGGGGAGAAAGTAAAAAGGGAACTGAGTGTTGAACAACATGCTTGGATAACAAATTTTGAGATTGAAAGTCAAACTTTTGGGGACAAACCCCAAATTTTGACACTTAGATCAAAATTTTGAAATTTAAACTTTAATTTTTTAGAAAAAAGTCGCAGTTATAGAAAATAATTCTTTTTCTATGTCTGTTCTACGCCGTCGTAATTGGAAAGGTATGACCAAGAAATCTAATATAAAGAGATTTATTTATTTATTTTATTCCTTTATTATTTTAGATTCCTTGGGTACATGATCTAAAAAGGATAGCACCCACTTTAGGATTAGTATATAACTTTCAATAATTAAATCATCACCATTTCATTGTCTTGTTTATCCTAAGATTGAATAGATCTAGATGTTTTCGCTCCAGTAAGATTTTCTTATATTTTTGTAAAATATTTGAACACGGCACCTCAAAGTAGTCATCTTCACTCACTGTCAATTCAAATTCATTTATTGAGCCCTTAAGGTTGGAAAACAATTGGCTAATTCACTTAAAACTAATTGGCCTAATATTAACAAATCAAATCGATCATTGGTCCTCTTGACTCACAAATTAATAAATAGTCCAAACAGTCCATGCAAAAACCATAACAACAAACCATGCAGCACAAAAAAACTGAAATAAATGAAAGAAATTACTTCGAGAAATAAATGATAAAAATAAAAAAGTAAAATAAAATCTATAAGATACCTCTGAGAGTCACAACAAAAGTCCATTAAAGTCCACAATATCCAGCATCCCTCCTAATCAAAACACTTGAATTTACGTTAACAAAGCAGTTTTAAAAAAGTCACTATGCATGGAGAATCTTTCAGAAGAAACTTTAATCATTGACTATGAATACCAATGCTTTAAGGGTGCACTCTAACTCGGCGTCAAAATCGTCGAGCGAGACTGTTAACTGCCGCTATACGCGGAATCTCACATTTTGGAAAATATATGACGGGTGTTTTTAAATTTTGTTACTTTAATGCTTTTTTTTGTTTCAGTGCGAAATCGATCGGTGGTCTAATAACGATGTTTTTGAAATTGCAGACCATTCACATCTCCCTTCTTGCATCGTTATCTATAAACCTTTTACCAATCTTATTGCCGATTCTTGTTCTTAAGATTATATTGTACCCACGTATTATCTTATTTTTTCTCAAAAAATTGTTTTTAATAACTTAAAACTTGATACAAAAACGTTCATTTCAACATTATTAGCAAGCACCTTGCTTAGTAATTTAAATTAATATCGAAATTTTAAGATGATAGCAAGGTACAAAATTATATTACGAAAAGAATGACACCAAACTATTTTAAATCAGTATACAACTGGGGCGACAAACACGGAGATTCTAAACCCTTGCATCCGCGCGCGGCAGATGGGTAGAGCGCACTCTTAATCATACGAGTCGTTGCCAGTCGATACTCGACGAATACTACAGCTCCATTCTGAACGCTAGGCAGATGGTGTCACAGTATCGAGAATTGATGGTGTGAAACTTGTAAAAATGAAAGTAAAATACAATCACATAATTAAATAAACTAATTGTCACTTCCTAATACTCCGAATGGAAACTGCATGTTAATAAACACACTATCCCATTTCGTCAGTCATCATTGTATTTGAAAGTAAACTGATAAGTATTGTAAACAGAAAAACTAAACAAATTAAAATGACAGAAGGGAGATAGGTTATTTTTATGAAGACAGCTCTTTGTTTTTATGAAATGAATCATATGTTAGGTAAACTTAATAAATGTCTTATATTTAAAATACATTTAAACTTTAAAGTCCAATGGGGTGAAACGAAAGGTGAAACACATTGAACTGAGGGCGACAAAAATTATTCCATGACATCTACAGAGAATTCACTTTAATTTGACCCCTCAATCATGAAAACCGGTTCAAAAATAAAAGAGTTTTGCTGCTCACAAGAAATTCCTTACGGAATTAGTAAGATAGATATTTCCAATTTTGTTGTAAAGTTTTTGACCTGCTATTTCACCGTAATACGTGGTGGTACAAACGTCTTTGATTTTTAATTCTCTTCGATAATTCTGCAATCTATGAAATTACCAAAAGTCTTCTGGGAAAATTCGGCTAACAGAATACAAACACTTTGTTGACTGATACATTTTAAGTTTCAATCATTATATCATATTCATATCACTCTGCAGTTTGATCAATGGACACTTCTTGTTTTAAAATCAAACCAAAACACGTTAATAAATAACTTAATAACTTAATAAATAAGTTGTAATAAAGTTGGCGTTTCTCAAACAACAATTCATCGCCCATATTGCGCCCCTATCACGATCAGGGGCCCATTTCATAATAAACTACAAACTAATATTATTAGTAAATCAGCTGATCGCCTAATGCAAATCTTATGGAAATTACAAGTTACAACTTGTAACTTGTAACTAGTAGATTATTATGAAATGGGCCCCTGAATGTTTTTATTTTATTTGTAAACACACTCAGTTAGCACATTAAATCACTAAAATGATGGTAAAAATCAGCAGTCAAATGGTAAAGTTTCTAAGGTTGGTCAAGCTTCTAGTAGAATTTTTTGCCACAAAACATCTTATTATAGTATAACCACTCTAAGTATATTTTTTGTCAATTGGTTATTAAATAGTTCTTCACGCAATGATATTATCTGCCTATCGTTTTAAAATCAAACCATAACATCTATATATTAATAGGCAAGCATGTTTCATTTCCTCCTTTTTTCTCAGCTCGTGTGCATCGTAGGATAAAACCGCGTATACCGTTAGAAAGGTCCTGTAGATGAGCAGAATCACATCGGACTCCAAGGCTACGCCCCACAGGCTTTCAAAGTTACAATGTTAATCTTATGGAGAAAGGAGAATTGAATGAATCATAAGACAGCTGTTGTAAAAACAACTAACTGCTAGAAAATTAGGAAGAACAGATGTTTTAGTTCTTAAATGTTTTTAAGCTTCTTGGGTCCAGATCAAGTGAAATTTTGATCGAATTTCGATTAGGGGGGTATCTCTAGTATGTTTTAATATACAAAGTATAGGTTTTACGAATCCCCATGCTTTATTATGGACGATGATGTTTTACGTTATTCCTCGTCTCTTGGTAATTTAATGGATGCGCCGATAATTTTCCCTCGTGCATGGGACCGATACCTTTAATTTGAGACCACTCCCATCTTCCTGTGATTTGTATAACGCTCATAATTTTACTGAAGAAATTTAATTACTCAAGAAATTTAGCTTACAGAATTATATATATACTATAATTCACTTTATAACTTTATAGAGGCTCATAGGGGCAAAAGGGGCAAAAGCCCCTAATCGTAAAATTAAAACAGCATGGACCATAGCGGATTACCAGTTATTCACTAAGAAAGTTTCCAGCACATTTAATTTTAATTTATATAATATTTTTAAAACACCGTTTGAGTAGGCTATTCGCCTCCAAAGCTCTCTTTACAATCCTTTACTACTAAGCCACCCATTTGCAAAATGCTTCATTTTGTTTGTTTTAAACCTATATCGATCTTTGAAAAATAAGTTTTTGAAAGAAATCGTAGTCCTTGAGCTAAGTGGCAATGAGGAAAAAAATGACGGATGCTTATCACCCATTTTAAGGTCAGTTATTTCTTTTCTTAAGCCGCGTCCGCACGGCCGAACATTCGTGGCAAACTTGTACGGCGAACACAAAAAAATCAACAAACATTCCTAACGAACAATAACTGGCCATATGGTTTACATTCTAAAAGGTCAGCAACGAATTAACAAAATTTCGGAAGAGCGCGGACGTGGCTTTACATAATAAAAATTTCATTGTCTTATTTTCCCTTAATTTGAATAGATCTGCAAAATATTAAAGTTCTTACTTAAATATGTAAAATTAATGCAAAATGAAAATAAAACTACAACAAATTTCTCCATAAGATTAATATTGGAGCCCCCAAATACAATGTACTGTCTTTAGACAATGTCGACTCTTTAGACTGCTTATCATGTTAATCTACGCCTACGGTAAAAGCTTCCTCCCTATGGGAAATTCGCTAAAAACCGTATTTGAAGCAAGTATCAATTATTTAGTATGTATAAAACATTAAATTTAACAAAAACAGCAAGTTACACTAAAAATTCAAAGTAATTTAAGTTTTTCACAATATCCCCGAAGGATAATAGCATTGACTATGGATACTATGTGATACTATAGTAGTAAGTAGTATCCATAGTCAATGATAGTTGTGATAATCAAATAACTGTAACCATAACCAATCGTCAAGTCTGCCCGCTTGTAACGTAAACGTAAACGTAACGTAACCTCACAACCTCAGTCTGACAGACAGTTATACAAATTACCATCAAACTTAGATTGTGGTGTCATTTTTAAAAAAGTGATATTTTTAAACTTTTACAAGTAAGTGTGCTAATGATTCAATTTGACATTGATGATTCGATAGTAATTATGTGTTAATGAATCAACATATAAAATCAATACAAATCATTTGTAAATTGTACAACAGAGGGTCTCTTTGATAGGTACGTCAGGCCTTTACTTAAGTAAACAGGTTTAGTTTTAAGTCAATATTAAATTTTGAGTTCATATTTATCATAAAGTGCATTTTTAAATATATTTAATATCAATCACCTCCGCGACCACTTCTTTTGTTAAACACTATCCCCTTTACTTCCTGTTCTTACAAAAACCAGTCATTCTTCTTTCTTTTGTTGGCCCTGTACTGAATTCTAATAACCAGACAACCTTGTATCTTTTTATAGTATTGCATTTATGTACCGGTAGCCTAAAGGATTGGTGTCAAAGTTTGGGTGGTATGTAAGGAATTTTAGTGTGTTGGCTTCAAACAGTAGGCATAGGCCTAGAAAGCCAATTCTAATGCTTGATTTCCACCATTACCGTATGGTACTAAATTGAAATCTGGCTATGTACAGCCTTAACCAGGGTTGAATATTGAATTATTGGGTGAATTACAGGGGTGAAGTATTGTATTAAAACTTACTCTAAGAATTAGTATGGTACCTGAAATCAGAAATCAGAAATTTTTTATTCATCATAAGTTAGAGCTTTATACAGTACAGTGATGAAAGTCAACATATCAAGGTGCAACAAAATGCCATTTACAGTAAATCTAAGTAAATACAAAAGTCAGGTAGGCCTACAGCAAAAGCCTTACCGGTATCAAACTAAATAACAAATGTC
This sequence comes from Neoaliturus tenellus, assembly GCA_030545055.2. NCBI lineage: Eukaryota > Metazoa > Arthropoda > Insecta > Hemiptera > Cicadellidae > Neoaliturus > Neoaliturus tenellus. Next base: position 156,384,543 of record CM061531.1, read on the forward strand.
AAACTAGAGCATCACTTGAACTTTCAAATTCAAATAAATAGGTTCATGCAATGGCTCCCTTTGGTTGACTTGGGAGCCGAGCATTTGCTCGATAAATTTACACAGTTGTTTGTACCGGTACCTACCTTTTACCAAGGTCCTCTCCTCCATTGTCGTTGGAGACCAGGGAATCCTCATCTCTTCTCTTCATCTGTGGTTGTGTAAATGTGTAGGGTGTATAGATGTTGTGTAAGTTAGTGTGAGCAATCAATTGTTTAGTCTAATATAAATACAATGGTCTTCATAAAATTAACTCAGTTTGGATTCAATTTTACATTTTTATATTTTTGTTGGTATTTTTTTAGGTCTTAAATAATTTAAATGGCTCTTGGAGAGGAAACTTGGCGAAGGAACGCGTCATGGACTGATACCTTCAACGAACTAAAATCATTTCATGATCAAGCCTACAAGAAAATTGACGAAGCCTTAAAATATGATGAAGAAGGGCAGAAAGAAAAAGTAAGTCTTGGAGCATTAGTCATTAAGCTTACAAGTTCAGTGCCTTAGTTGAACTAATATATTGTTTTATGTTTTAATGGTTTAACTGCATTTTTTAGTACTACACAACAACTGGTGTGCCTTGTAATAAGTACGGTACAATAAATTAATTTGGCAGATTTTAATTTAGATTGATTTATGATAGCTTTTACATAATGAAATGAAAAATTGTGCATTAACTCCTTTTGCCTGGCTCTGACTGAGTAAGTGAGAATGGAGAGGTGTGAAACTAATTGCTGATATCCTTTAATAGGATTAAATTTTTGTAAACTAAGACCCCTTTGATCCGATATTTTGGATAATCCGAACTTACGTTGGATAATCCGAGCTGAGGCGAAACTTCGTTATACGTCTCCACCGTTATTATCGATGTGGAAATTACGATATTGCGATTGAAATTAATTGCTATCATATCGATGATACTACACGATACGATTACGATTTATCACCTGATTTAGTTTCGTTCTAATATAATTAGGCCTAAACAAACCTTTTGATAATAAAACAAATATATTCAAACAAGTAACTGAAAATAACAACAACAAAAAAGTAAAAATTGTAACTAATGTAACCTGTAACAAAGAACAACACAAAATAAACTAACCAAGTTTATTGTGTAGCTGCATCTAAATTGTGAGAAGAAGCAGACTTCGTTATAGATCTAAAATGGTGTCACACCACACAAATGCTGCCAAATACAAATCATAAAGGTATTTTTTTTTTGCTATTGTATTGAGGGAATATGTGTTTTAAATGTTTCCAAACACCATTGATTTTGTTGTTATAAACATCGCTGTCAATAAAAGTGACGGAGGTTTACCGTTACACTGTTAGGTTAGATTATTATTATGATACATTTCTTATCTCAGTATAGTTGTTGATTCGATTATTAAATAGCTTTTGGTGTGTTAAGCCGCGTCTACACTGGCCTGACATGTTTGCCAAATATTTATGTTTTGTAAAAACTTTTTTTTTGTTGTTGTAATTTTGTACAATTTATAAATCATAAGGTCAGTAATTGTTCCTTATAAATGTTAATGATTTTTATGATTGACAAACAAGTTCACCGATAATGTTTTGTGTGTGCAGATCAGCTTTAAGTTAGGCTACATTATTCAGTTTGGCTTTGTACCTTTTATCCTATAAAAAAAACTGTTTTATTAACATTGCTATAAGACAATATGAAAAGAATATCAGAATGTTATTGTTCGATTTCGACTTATCACAGGCCTTGACGAGTTACGATCAAGGATTGATGTTGCTGGATAAAGCTTTGGCTGTGAACATCGAATGTCCAAGCAACCCAGACCTGAGCTGGGAACGAGCCTGTTGTATGGTAGATAAGATGAGGAAAACCAGGTAAGAGTGATATCCAACTAACTTAAGAGCTCAAGTAATAAGGCTAGAATATAATGTTGATATGAAGCTATAATAGTTTACAGAGTTACCTACTACATTCTATATTTCTAGTGAAGTAACAAAACTTGGCCAAATCAATGTTTCAGCAGATTTTGGGATCCAGTGTCATTGGAGTTCATAACAAATATAATTTAACACAGGGCTCTACTATATTGGAGAACTAATTTAGACTACCTAGGGTGCCTAGGCCCGAGAAACGCCACTGCGGCATAGACGATTGCCCCTGATCTGGCGCTAAGAGTATCTATGATCAGTCGTAAAGAGCGCCCACGATTGGCAGTAAAGAATGCTCCAACCAATGGTAAACAGCGCCCATGATCAGCGGTAAAGAGCGCCCTTAATAGGCGGTTATAACTCCCCTGATCAGCAACAACGAGCACCGCCAATCGGCAGAGTGCCCCATTGGTGGAAAAGAAATCCCCAATAAGAATAAATAGCGCCCTTGATCAGACTAAAATAGCGAGCCCAATCGGCGGCAAACAGTGCCCCCGACCAATGGTAAAATGCGTCTAGGATTGACAGTAAAGAGTGCACCTACTAGGAGTACATAGCGCCCCTAATCAGACAGGGTTGCCACAGACGTTAAAAGTCAGGAATAGTCAGGATTTTTGGGTTTCGGCCAGGAAGAGTAAGGAAAATATTTGGAAATATGCCGAAAGTCAGGAAAAAATTGAAAAGAAACATCTGAAAGTCAGGAAAATTTGCAGTGGCACTTAATTTGACCGTCTCGATTTTCAATTGCCCCCCTAAATCCGAGGAAAAATAAATTTTTGTACGATATTAAATTTTTTGTGCATTTTTTGTTGGAAACGAGTTGGTCAGATGCAGCATCAGAAACCTATACGGTATGATTTTTAAAGTGAATCTACAAAATAAGTAAATTTTCTTATATATCTTTTAATAGTAGGCCTATATAAACTTAAATTTTAACATGCCAGGCTTAGGGATTTGGCGACCCAATCACAAATATAGTAATTACAATTCAAGTTACAGTACTTTTGGTTAATTTTTACATAAATTGTATTTTTTACAAAGCTTTGTATTGTTATTTTTTCTTTGTTGTTATTATAAAACTTGAATCATTTAGTGCTAGTTTAAATCTAACTAAGCCTTCTCATGTTTGTTATTTAAGGCTACTTTTATTGTTACTTTTATTTTGTATCCACATTAGTTTTATACATTAATTACCTATTAATAATTTAGTAAGTGTATATTTCTATTGTGTTTTTCATTCTTACTATAATGTTAGTTTTTGCATTATTATGTAAAAACTAAAAAAATAAAACCCTTTGTTTAATTTTTTCAATATAAAGTTGAACGATGGGCAACTATGGGGACGAAAGAAGTTGCATTAAAAAAAATTTTTTTACTTGTAAAACCCTGCGGTTCCAAAAAGACAGGAAAAATCTCTCAGATTGGTCAGGAAAAGGCAGGGAAAAGGGCCTCTAAATTCTGCGGCAACACTGTCAGAGCTGTAAATAGTGCTTCTGATCGGCGGTTAAGTGTTTCTATAGGTTGTAAAAAGCGCCCTCGATTGGCAAAAAAAGCGTCCTCAATAGGCAGTTAATAACTCCCCCAATCGGAAGCAAAGAATGCCCCGCTTGGCGGTAAAGATTGGCATTTAAGAGTACCCTCGATCGACAGTAAAAAGTGTTTCCAATAGGCGTGAATAGCACCCAAGAATGCTGAAAAGCACCGAAGAATGAGTGAATAGCAGTAAAGAATGCCTCTGACCGGATGTAAACATCTCCCTTAACTACGTCAAATAGTGCCTCTGATTAGCAGTAAAGAGAGCCACAGATTGGCGGTATTAAAGAGAGCCGCAAATTAGTGGTAAATAGTGCCCTCGATTTTCAGTTTAAGAGCGTCGTCGATAAGAAGTGAGGAGCACTTCACTTGAAACTGATTTTTTTCTTGATTTCTGAACCTGAATCTTTGCAATGGATAAATAATAGGTATGCAAATTTTGTTGACAGTAAAAACGTTTCATTTTATAGATTGCAAGTGCTTTTCATGGTAGCTTTTATGCCTAGGCCCAAGACCAATAAAAATATTGAATATTAAAAATAACTCAATAACAAACTATTATGAAATCCACATATTCACTAAAACCGTGATCACACTAGTAACTGCACAATCACAATTAAATTACTAAATAAACAAAATGGCTTTATAGAGCCATATATGATTAGGTCTAACCCAAACCACGCTAGGTTTTTGTCAGCCTTCAATTATGGTTGTGATGCTGCTACTCACTTCATGTTCATTTTTACCACTTAGCATTAAACTGATATCACCAACAAACGTGCACAGCTTACTGAAACTTAAATGATTATGATATTTTTCCTATTAAAGTTGTAACCTAGTAAAATATGGTAATTGAGGTTACTAGGTATTCGAAGTGTTACTGATACTGATACTGATAATAGTTGGGAAGAATACACTGCGACCTATAAGATCTATTGTGTCCCCAAACTTGTCTCCAGTCCTTGCCTAGAGTACCCCATCCAACCCTAACTCCCTGATGAAGTTCAGTGTTGGATGGGATTCTAACGAGGGGAGATCCCCAATTCCTACTTGGTACATCCCCGAGGTCTTGGTTCTCCTCCGCACCAGCATATGTGCACAGGTGTGAATTACAAGGACTTAAATGATTATACATAAATGGACATAAATGATGATTAAATAATTATACTTAGGTGATTTGGTATTTTTCAGTATTAAAGTTGTAACTTAGCAAAATGGTAATTGAGGTAATTAGGTATTTGAAGTGTTACCCATCAATATTAATACCGCTAGGCCTATATTGATAAAGTATACCGTACCGTACCGATTTTGTACCGAGAACCGAAGTACGGTACACAAAAATTGCACCGTACCGACCTGAAAATTGTTGTACCCCAGATCCCTACTTTTTGAGAGCATTGTGAGACTTTTTTTCCTGTCACAACTGGTATACACCCAGTACATACTGAACTTGTTTTGTACAACAAAACAACGAGTACGGGTTTTCAACTTGAATTTTTATTTGCTTAATCCCGTCTGTTACCCAATGTACTTTTTATTGTTTTTCCTTTTTGCCTTTTTTATTGGAAAAATAATTAGTAGACAGCGGGAGACTGTGGCCTCAAAACTCTCACACAATAGCAAAATTTTTTACCGAGTAAAAATCCAATCTAACATAGTTTCTAATTCAACAGATTTAATGAACAGATTCTGAAAACTTATGCTGAAAACAGTCTTTCAAATGGGCCTACATCATTATTTATTTCAAACAAAAGTGACTGGCATCTCAAACGTTATCACATGTAATCACAAATGCATAACAGAACAGATGAACAAGGTTAAAAAGTTACTAGTGGAGCGTAGGGGCAAAGGCCCCTAAAAATCAAAATGTTGATGTCTCCAAAAATAAGTTTCAATTTATCACCACCATGCAGTATTAGGCCTACTATATTTTTCTCAAGCTGTAGTGTGAATTTACACGTTTGGGGTTTCTAATAAAATATTTCCTAATCTTGACGAAACGTTTTGACTGTATCAAACCAGTAATTTACTAATAATTTCCCCCGTATTAAAGTAGGCACAGTAGTCTATTTTGTGGAAAAAAGAAAAATTATTGCACTATTATAATACTTGAACGCAGGAAAAAAAATTGTTTTAACCTTAAACATGTTCATCATGAGTTTGTAACTCAAATAAACAAAATAGTTCAATACAACATAATCCCATTAATACTGTACACTCCTTCACCCTGGACCCCTGTGCCCCCCATCCCCCCACACTCGCCGTGACCCCATGCCTCCCCGTGCTCCCGTTCACCTCTCCTGACCCGTGTTTCCTGTACCCCCTATGCCCCCGAGGAACCAGTACAGGGTTGCCACAGACATTAAAAGTCAGGAAAAGTCAGGAATAGTCAGGATTTTTAGGTTTTGGTCAGGAAAAGTCAGGAAAAAGTTTGAAAATATGCCGAAAGTCAGGAAAAAATAGGGAAAAAGTGCCAAAAATCAGGAAAATTTGCAGTAGCACAATCCGACCGTCTCGATTTTTGATCGCTCTCATAAATCAGAATTTCTAAGTAGATAGTGGGTAAAATGTATTAATTTTATACATTAATTACCTATATATTAATGTAGTTAAAGTATATTTTTATTGTGTTTTTCATTGTTATAATGTTAGTTTTTACATTATTATTATAACACCTTGTTTTATTTTTAGGCAATTTCTCTAAAGGGAATATTAGCGAATTTCCCTATAGGGAATACGCTATTACGATAATACTCATGGTAAGACCTAAGGCCGGGACCATATTACTTTTTTGTTTTAAGGTCCATAGGAGCGAAAAACACCACCATTGGTTCAAATTCATATATACGTGTCCGTTTACACAATAAATTTTGAAAGAGACCTTTTATTTCGATGAAATTTGGTAAGATGTAAGACAGCGTTCTTCAGGTTAGGTTCGAAAACCAGGTTGATCGGACAGTCGGAACAGGGTTTTATAGGGTTTCAAGGTCAAAATAGGGGTTTTTGGTATTTTTTGCCCTAAAAATTTCAATTCATCAATTTTCAAAGAGACCATTCAAAAGAACTATAAAAAACAAATAATTTAGTATTTTGAATCATTTAATTAGCTTCACTGGTTACGGAAAAAATTAAAAAACCAAGTCTTCTATGTTATTTTTATGGGAAACCAATAAAACCCCCCTGGTATATTGCTTGTTTTTAACGATTCCCAATAAAAATCTCAATAGGCTTAATTAATGCTATATGTAAATAAAAATGTTTTAATTAACTAAACCATTAAAAATTCGCTGAGTATTTCGCTGTGACGGGAGTATTTCAATAAAAATTTAAGCGATGGGCAACTATGGGAATGGAGGAGATTGCATTAAAAAATATTCCAAAGGAAATTCACTATAAACAAAAAACAAGTCTTTTTCCCGTGGTTCCAAAAAGTCAGGAAAATCTCTCAGATTGGTCAGTAAAAGTCAGGAAAAGTCAGGAAAAATGGCCTCAAAAATTCTGTGGCAACCCTGCAGTATCTCCTCTTGCCCCTGTGCCCCTCATTCTCTCTTTCCCACATGCCCGCAGTTCTTCCCCGTGGCCCCCGTGCCCTCTATGTTCCTCATTCCTACCAAATGCCCGGCATGCCCAACCAATTTCCGTGCCACCGACATCTATAGTAGGCCCCACCCCTTGTGCTCCCATTCCCATGCCCCCATACCCCCATACCCCATGCCCACAATTCCTTCTCATGCAACCTATATATCCCCATTCCCCCCTAACCCCAGTGCCCCCGACAACTGTCGTGCCCCCATGTAACCGCACCCACGGCACTCCTGTGCCCACATACCCACCGTTCTTCCCAATCCCAATGGTCCCCATGCCCTCTATATCCCCCATGCCTCTCCCGTATCCCCATGTCTATCTGCCCCTCGTTTCTCGTGCCATTAACGCCCCTAGTACCCATTGTGCCTTTCCATCCCCTCTCCGCCATGTGCCCCCGGGCACCCTATGTTTCCGTACCCCCATGCCTTACGTTGCTACCCGTGGCAACCGTGCCCCACATGCCCATCTACCCCTTTTGTCACTGACGCCCCTAGTGCTCCTTGTTCCCATCACCCCCGCCGCCACGTGCCCCAGTGCATCTCCATGCTTCCCTATTGTGCCCCCTATGCCCCACACCCCCGTACCCTCCATGCTTTTGTACCCTCATGCTCGCCGTTCCTTCCTGTGGCCCTATGTTGGTCATGCCTCCATCAAGCCCCTCATACCTCCCTTGTCTCCAGTGCCACCGACACCCCTCGTGCCCTTCGTGCCCCCATATCCCCAAACCCCCCTGTACTCCCCGTGGTCCCGTGCTGCCATCCCCGCCGTCCCTCCCCGTACCTCCGTGCCCTCCTGTGCCCCCGCCGTTTCCCCCATTTCCCCCATGTCTCCCCCGTGCCCCCATGTCCCCTAACCCCCCGTGCCACCGACGTCCCTCTTACTTTGATTGTAGTCTATTTTGTCTGTTTGTCAATGAAGTAGAACACTGTTTGATATATTGTAAGTTTTCACACACTATAATTGACATGAAAAGCTCCCTGTTTTTATGGATTAACAAGCGTTTATTGTTTCCCTGTGACCAACGTGAGAAAAAAGGAAAAAAAAACACCTACGTATTTACTTAAAGAAAACCTATGTAAAAAAGCATAGAATGGATAAAACCAAAACAAAATATTCCTCATACTGAGGTTATCCAATGTTAGTAGTTTATATATAATGATTCGGTCGAAAATAAACAAACACTCAACAAAACGATTCAATTCTTCAACTCTATCTATGAATAATTAATAGCCAATATAAAGCAGTAACTTTATAACTAAACGACATTCACTGAGTAAAGACAATGAACCATTGTATCAACCATGCCACATCAAAGAAAATTTGAACTTATTAAAAAAAAAAAAAAATTGTATGCTGAATATACCAATCATTCTACTCTTATTTCCTTAATGACATAGATGGGGTCACGAAGATAAAATCTCCTGTGGATTCGTAATCCGTTCATGACTATTAGTGTTCTATTTTTTTATAGTACATTTCCAATTTTAAAAGTTATAAGTATGCGGTTATGTGCTTAAGTTATGTGCTTTGCAACATTGGAACTTCAAGGTCCAATGTTTGCAAAGCCCAGGTAACTTTTGATAATTCTGGTATTTTTCCTTGCGTCCTTGGCCCTCAAGCTTTAAAATGAGCCATCATACGTTACCCTATCTTTTTTCTAACTCGAGATACTTCGTGGGGACCGATTCGCTTACGGAATTATATATAATAGATAGTCAAGAAATTATCCAAACAGCTTTCTGAATGTTCAAAGATGCTCGTGGGAAAATTAATTTTTATTTATAATCTAAAGCTATTAAAATGTCCTTAAAAGTTTGGTATTCTAAAGGATGAATGTTTTTATCTAAATTAAAATCCTACGAGATTAATTATTGATTTGACTTAACTGAAAAGTTAATATAAAGTTGAAAAGTAATTTTCAATACATTAGAAAAATAACCGGTATCAGATAACTGACACATACTTTCTCCCAAAAATATGAAAAAGGTGTTAAAAACCTCCAAACAACAATGTCTTGATGGCTCAATCGGATAGCTACCAGCTGAGCAGCAGGAGTTTGACTCTACGCGCATCCAACACTTATAACAACATACTATGTTTACTGCCAAATGAAAATCTGAATTTTATCCACAACCACTTGAAAGAGCAATAATTTAAAATACTGGGTTATTTATTTTTTTGAGCTTGATTTAATGGTTATAAGTAAAATCTATTCTATTTCAAACACTGTTTTTTTTTTGTTTTTTTTTTTACCCCAAAAATGATTTTTAAAACACTTTGTGCTTTATAACTTTTGAACATATATTTTCTCAAAGATGCGGGTGGTGTCATTTTATTCAGCATTTTAATCTTAATAAACTAAAAAATTTTAAACAAAATCGTTGAAGCCATTTTTGAGAAATTTTGACTTTAACATTTTGTGCGGGTGTTTGGGGGTAAAGTACCCTTAACACGTTCACTGCTGACAGCTGCTATAGCAGTTGCCCGCCCACTAGCGCTGTGTGCTGACAACTGCTAAAGCAGTGGCGTGCTCCCTTCAAAGGTATTGCTTCAGTGTGAGCCCAGCTCTTTGCCGGGAAGGTTTATATCGTCCCCGCATGTTGTGCCGGTTTTGCTCGTTAATCCGTTTCCAGACCGGGAATTCCGTTAGTTTTCTCGCTATCGTTGGAGAAATGGAAATATAATTCAGCATGTTGGTTGAGTTTTGACATTTTATATGCCGCAGCGAACGTGTTAAAAAAAATGAAAAAAATGGAAAAAACGCCTGGAATTATTGTGGATTTGGACCTACAAATCAAATTTAATAAAAATCAGACCATTGGGGCATTCCCTAACTCTGTTAACATTCAGACACTCATTACATTACACACACACTCAGACATCACTCTGAATACCACTTTTTTGGACTCAGTTGGCACCAAAACGTATTAATCCACCATAGGCGTCATTTGGGGGGGGGGGGGGGCAAGGGGGGGCAGTTGCCCCCCCAATAATTTCGGTGATTTTTTTTTTAAATTGGAATTTAAAATGTTAGGTTATGTAATATGGTGAAATATTTGTATATAACAATTATAAACTTCTGAACCAGACTTTAACAAAATGTCTACTTTGTATTATTTACACAAAACTCTTAAAATGACTCATTTTACAATCGTCATCTGTAGCAGGAAGTCCCATCTCACGTCTGTTGAGTTGTTAAGGCTCCGGTCTACCTGCGCGAACGACGTTAGCCTACCGAATGCCGCCTCTCGGCCGTAGCGCTAGGCGACTTCCGCGAGTTTGTTGGCTGCAGAGGTTTACAGGAATCGTGTTTTAAAATTAACTAATTATGATAGAGATTGACTCTTAACTTTTTGTAAAAGTAGAAAGACGGATCTCGTCTTCTCTGGTTTTAGAATTTTTTTATTAAATTTATAATTTTAGTTATAACCGTCTAAAATCGTCTGTTTTTTTCTAGGGGCAAGTTTTATAGATGCAGAGGTTTACGGGGATCGTGTTTTAAAACTAACCAATTAAGATAGAGATTGGCTCTTAACTTTTTCTAAAAGTAAAAAGACGGATCTTGTCGGCTCTGTTTTTAGAATTTTTAAATACAATTTCTAATTTTAGCTATAACTGTCTAAAATCATCTGTTTTTTCTCGATTTTTAACTTAAGTTTTCCATTAGTTTTGATAACACTACCAAAGTGAGATTACCAAAGTGTAAGAAAGGAAATTTAGCACCGTTATTCTTCTTTAATATGACACATTAGTTGTAGCTCTAGGCTGTTCCAAGAAACCCCTCTTCACAGGGTTCTAAAAACCCTTTCATTTGCATCGAGAAAAACAGATGATTTTTAGATAGTTATAGCTGAAATTAAAAATTTTATTTAAAAATTCTAAATACATAGCCAAAGAGACCCGTCTCTTTAATTTTAGAAAAGTTAAGATCCAATCTCTATCTTCATTGGTTAGTTTTAAAACACGATCCCCGTAAACCTCTGCATCTATAAAACTTTTTGCCACTAAAAACAGATAATTTTAGACAGTTATAACTGAAACTAGAAATGGTATTTAAAAATTCTAAAACCAGAGAAGACGAGATCCGTCTCTCTACTTTTAGAAAAGTTAAGATCCAGTCTCTATCTTAATTAGTTAACTTTAAAACACGATTCCCGTAAACCTCTGCACTGTCTGCAGCCATCAAACTCGCCTAGCGCTACGGCCGCGAGGCAGCATTTGGTAACGTCGGTCGGGCTCAGGTAGACCGGAGCGTTGCCTTGGTTAAACATAACCTCTTTCGTGTGAAAATGTAGATATAGTACTTTCGCTGATGTCCGATGTTTACATTTTACTGTTGTTTACTTGAAAATAAATCAATTTCCTTACTTATGGGTAATCAAATGGAAAAATTACAAACTTTAAGGAGTAAGGACTTGTATGTCCCCTCTTTTTAATGGACAATTTACCAATTCACTTTAGAAACAACTTCACGCCGAGCTCTATCCAATGGCACTAAAATCATTAAAATCTATTGCAAATTGTGGGAGGAGTTTCTTGTACAAAAACCCGTATCACATATTAAATATGTAGAGATGTTTTTGTAAATCATTATTTATCTTTTTTTAATCACGGCAATATACCGTAGCTGTACTGATCCTAAATAACAATAGTTAATTTTTAAATGATTTTTTGTCCCTTATACGGCAGATTGCAAAGGTGCTTTGCCAAAAACTAATTTTTGATAAAGATCAAACAATGTGTTTTACCATACAAACCTATGGAGTTTTTGTCTATGTATCCGACTGTAAAACTTGAGTTGTAAATAATATACAATAAAAATAACTAAATAGTTATAAAATGATGTTCTTTTTTATTTTAACGATTTAGCATCCATTAACCAATTAAATCCATTAAATTTCTTAAGGTGTTTTACATCACAGTAACCACTGGCAGTTCCAGAAGAATAATGACTTTCTACAAATAGAAACATATTATATAATCAAATTGTACATGCATTAGGGTATTGTTTTTATGGGTTTGTGAGATTATATTATAAGTTCACATTTTATGGACAGCTTAGTGTCACAATGTAAACTTAATTAGCTTTTATTGACAGTTTTTAGCGAAATTTAAGAGGTTTGGCGTATTTGTGGGAAGGGGGGAGGGGGTATGACCTTATGAAAATCTTGCCCCCCCAATCAGAATGCTGAAATGACGCCTATGTAATCCACCAATTCAGATTGGAAAATTTTGACGTAAACAATACTTTCTCCATATGGTATTGGGGGAGAAAGTATCAGAGTTGAAGTTTGAATCATGAATCTACTCGCTCATCTTATAACATCACTACATTTTTTACAAACACACATAACGTTTTTTCTCAAATTCATTTTCTGAAATATAAGTATGCTGTTTAGTTAACATTGATTTACAGTCCAAATTAATATTTTTACTCTTATTTTTATTCAAAAATAAGTTTTATTTGAAACAAAGTGTGTTTATAAGTTATAAAACTGACGAACGCCATCTGGAGTTTCTTCTGAGGTGTTCAGGTGGGGGTTGCTTGTATTAGTAATCATTACCATTGATGAGATTAATATCATCTAGCGACACATAAATTAGCATATTTTGAGGTGCCAGTTCCTACTCAGTTGTGCAATACCATCCACACTGATAGGCTGTATCTCAACCCCTAATTCAACAGTTCTTGTAGGTAATAAGTAGAGTACAGTATTTGTTCATTTTAGCGATGAATGTATTAATGTTTTGCTTTGTTACTCTGTGACTTTAAATATTTATTGTTTTTGATATTAATGACATGGTTGTATTTTGTTATGGTACTTGTATTCTTTGTATCTGATAAATGTTATAAATCATGTGTTTTCAATTATCTTATTTTGCTTTTTAATGAATTTTCCCTATATTACAATGGTAGGCATGGTAAGACCTATGCCCACGGTCATGTTAGTTTTTCATTTTTAGGTCCCCAGAAGATATAAACACCATTAGTTTATTTTCATATATACATATTAGGGGTGTGCGAATAATGATTTTTGGGTTCGAATCAAATCAAATCGAATAGTTATTTACTATTCCGAATATCAAATAGTTCTGAATTGAATAGTAACGTTGAAACTTGTTTTTCACTAATCACCTCTTTTAACTGATATTGACTATGAAATTCAGATATGTAGTATTTAAAATATAAGCATTTCACAACCAAACTGTATTTCACATTGCTAGGTGAAAATTAAGTGTTTTTAGGGAGTATATATATATATACTATTATATATATATATATATATATATATATATATATATATATAATGTGTCTGTGAACACTACTGATGGGTCGGTTGCAAAATTTATCGGTTCGGTTTTTCACTCGCACCGGTTGTCGGTTGTCGGTTTTTCGGTTTATATAGATGTGAAAGCACTCAAGGTTACCATCTAAATTCAGGCCGAATCCTATTTTCTGCCTTTTACACATTTATACTTTTTAAATAAGACCAGTTAGTTATTGCAAGAAAATATATAAATATTAAATGTCTATCCTGCAACTATATAACTGGCCTTATATTTTATATGAAAGTAGTCAAAAAAGCAATACAACCATTTTAGTGGGCAAATTTGCAATTTCAATCAAAAACTAAAACCAAAATATAAAAACTTTGATTATTGTATTTTTGTAGGAATTGATGAAATATGTGGGAGTATAGAATAAACTCGCCTACGGCTCGATGGGGCTCCGCCCCATGCCCCCTTAGGGGTTGCCCTAAATTCGTAAATTAATAAGAAGTCAAGTCGTTAAACAGGTTAGTTCCAACCGAAGAACGGGTCAGCCAAGACAGTAACTTAAGTGTCTTATACACACTACTCACAATCAATAATAATAAAAACACGCTTTGAAAATCGTCTACGGTTTTTTTTTTTAAACCCCCTTCCTAATTCATCTTAATTTGTAAACAAATATAATTGATAGTCGTGAAATAATAAATAACTATGTAAATAATCTAAGTATTATGCTCAATATCGGTACTGTTGAAAAGTTTTTGATGCGAATATGACTGAATTAGTTGGTGTATCATGAAAAAAAGAATAGTCCTAGAAAGACCCCTACTATTAGAAAACTACAATTTGTTAAAATATGAAATTGAGAGTTGTGAAATAATAGTTATTAAATAAAGTTATTAAATAAATATTCTAGTTATTGATGTGGCTTTTATGAAAATTTAGGTGATATGATATTTTAATTAAGGAGTTGTGGAAAGAACAGGAGTGGAATCAAAGTTTATTTTATGAGTTGCAAAATAGTTGAAATTTGTTTCAAAGTATAGTTTAAGTCAAGATAATTCGAACTCAGGTGTTATGAGTTCATTGTAGTACTTCAAGTGACAATGTTTCTCTGTTAGTTAGCCAGCGCTTAATGTTGCAATCTGGCGTATCCAGTTCCGCCACGGGGAGGCCGAGAAACGTAGGAACCATATATGTACATATTTACAAATCAATATTAAATATAAACACCGGGCAGTTTGATACGCAGCAACCCTAGCCTCTGCGATATATTTACAAATCTTAAAACTAAAATCACACCGGGGAGTGATCTGCTCACAAACCTTAAAACTACTGTACAAAAAACTAAACAGGGACTTTTGATGGGCAGGCCCCCTATCGTACTGCCATAAAATGTCTAAATCCAACGGGGAATTTTGATAATGCAGGCCCCCTGGCTTACTGCTGAGTCAAATAAGGATTTATCGAAGGAGTTCGTCATATACAATGTTCTTTGCATATGCGACTCCTTCGCGGATCCTATCGGGATTTACCAGAACAGCAATGTTGTCTGGATGTCGAACTCTACTGAGTAAGACGTACAACTGACCATGCGTGAAACAGTCCGTCCGAAGATCAACACCAACTGACTCTATTGTTTGACCTTGGCTCTTGTGCCCTGTCATACAATAGGCCAACATCAACGGAAATTGACGTCGACGAACTTGTAACGGCGATCCCTCGACAAAGGGAAAAGTGAATTGTATTCGGGGGATACAAATCGGTTCCCTTTGTCCAGGAAGTCGGACTGTGACCAAGCGGTTGCTGATCGCAGTCACAATGACTTTTGTGCCGTTAACAAGTCCTTCAGCGATGTTTAGGTTCCGCATAACGAGGCACACGGAACCAATCTTCAGACGGAGGACATGGTCAGGGACGCCTTTCCCAGTAGCCTGGTTCAGAAGTTGAATATCGACATCCAGTCCATCATCGCCTTCTTTGTCAGCAGAGTCAGCGCTTCTCAGCTCGTAAATGTGGCCGTCTAAGGAGTTTAAGACGATATTGTTAATCTCCTTGACATTCACAATTACAGTCGAGAGAATCGCTCTCTGTGCACAAAGATCCGGATCCAATAGGCAGTTTGGAGGAAAAACAAAATTGATCAAATCGGGCAGGGTAACAAAATGTCGAATGCCAGTCAAAGGGATAAGCATTTGACAATCCCTACCCTCACCAAAAGAGCTGGAACGAATAGTTCCGTTGCCCACCTCAAGGAGAAACTCTGAGTAGGCAGAGGATTGACAAGTCCTATGAGGTGTCGTCAAAGAGAAAATTTGAAAGTGTCGCCAAAGATGCGACGCCCGGAGTGATACACAGGCAACGTCAGATGGTGTACGAGCCTTCACCACGACGGGCGCGATCTGGCGGAAGTCTCCCGAGCAGAGTACGATCTTACCTCCAAATGGCACATTTGAGTTCATTAAATCCCTCAGAGAACGGTCAATGATCTCAAAGATAAACCTATGTGCCATTGGAGCCTCATCAAAAACTATGAGCTGTGCGGCTCTGATGAGCTCTGCTCGTTGAGACCCGTTGGTGACACTCCAATAGCCGGTGCCATCCCCAAGATCGAGTGGAATCTTGAACATGCTATGGGCAGTTGTACCCCCCGACATGTTTCCAGCAGCGATCCCGGAGCTGGCCACAGCAAGAGCCACTTGACGGCAACCTCGAACATAAGCGAGAATGACGCGGATAAGCGACGTCTTCCCATACCCACCAGGACCATCGAGGAAAATGAGTTTGGACTGTCTGTTTTCCTGACGATTTTGGAGGAGGGAACTCACATAGTCAAATACGCGCCTTTGGTCCTCTGACAGTTTGGGGAGCCACTCTTCGACAATTGACCGCTGAATATTGTCCCCGTACATAAGGAGTTCTCTCCCCAACTCCGTCGTGTCGTCACGAACATCTGGGAGGCCGTGATCTACTAAACAAGAGCCCTGACGCCTAAGCTTACGGTCAATTTCGATAAGAGCCAGTTTGACTGCCAGGTCCGAATCGTGCGGGTTCCGTTCTAAGTGGTCTTCGCAAAGTGAATCTCGGAAAACATCCCACAAAAGAGCAGCGGGAGCTCCCATATTGCAAAGGATCACAAAGAACGAACGCAATCTGGGGCCAATCATAAATTGGGCTGCTTCACGCAAGGCATACTGATACTCTTCCTCATCCTCAACCAGGCCGAGATTTCGAGCTACTTCCTGGAAAGTATGACAATTTCCACCACGAGAAAGAAGATCAGCATACCCACGGCAAGGAATTAGCATAAGAAGTAAACGAAGGTAGTACTGCTCACTTCTGGTGGGAGAGACCCAAAATAGACGACACACTTTTTCTCCACGCTGGCGCGCTGTGATAAAGTGTTTACCGTCGGGATGGTCGAATATTTCGCCGTTGGCAGGACGTTTCGTGTGCACAATGTACTTTTCATAAAAAGACTGATAAGTAAGATTGTCAAATTCGGGGTTCTGAGGACGATCGAAGTAAACAATTAACTTAGAGCTAGCTCTGGAAGTAGCATCTTCCAGCTGGTCTGGTCGAAAACAGACAGCCTGTTTCCCTTCCAGGTGAACTGGGAGACACTCAACCGTTGGTTCAGACACTGAAATAGGAAACCCCAGAAGTCTCCAACATGCGTCACTAGCACCAACCATTCTCTTCGTCACGTAATGATCTACCTCATCATCTTGCTTACTGAAGGGAGTCACAGTGACGTTCTGCAGGGAACCTCCCTTCATAAGATATTTGAAGAGGTATTTTATCACGCGGCGAGTAGAAGCTAGCTCTAAGTTAATGTGTGCTTCGTATTTAAGCAACAGGGCCGGGTTATATGGTACAACCCATCCGTCATGTACGCCAACTTGTCTTTTACGTGACGTTATGAAGCCCTTATTACTAAAATCCCGTTTATATTGGACGAACCCTCTTTCATCAACGTGTGTAGTTTCACACGAGGGCTTAGGGAAGAACTTTGTGCAGTAACCCTTCGCAGAGTCCCAGCAAGGAAAGTCAGTTCGATGATCAGTACCACATGGGCCGTGAACCATGTGTTTCAGAACCAACTCTCTTAGCCGGCCTCCGGCTTCTTCCTCCGAGGGAATATCTGCGCGGATTAGTGAGTCAATGTCGGATGCTTGGACTGGTCCGTCTCCGTTAATCTTGAATACGATGTGGGCATGAGGAAGGCCCCTCATCTGCATCTCGATAACGTAGACGAAATAGACCGCACGACCGAACATTGCCCCACTTCGCAGATCTCGGAGAAGTTCCAGAAGTTTAATCCGGAAGACTCTGCAAGCAGTGCTAGGGTCACTGCGCCCACCCCCGCGGGGACAAGCTTTGTTTTCCTCCCAAGTCGCGCTGTATGTAAATGTTAGAAAGAAAGTGGGGGAGCCCAGACGACAAACAAGAGCCATGGCGTGCTCATAATGAACTTTCATGTATCTGGGACCCCCTGTAAATGTACTTGGGAGGTAAACTTTTCCAGCTTGTGCCCCACCCTCGCCCTGGACAGTTTCGTCATTGGCTATGTCTTCCAAGACTTGTCTACCTGTACGACTACCACGTTGAACATCAAGGAGTTCATCCAATGGCCCTATCCGCATGGCATTGGAAGTTGGTTTGGTCTGGGAAAATTTTATGAAACGAAGTTTTTCTTCCTCATACCTCGCATACATCTCAACCTGCCAAGCTTGAGAAAGACGGCCGATATGAGAAAAGCGAGGTTCGGAAAGGAGAAGACAACGTGTGTAGTTGTATTGAGTGAGCTTTTTCCCATTATTGTCAAGAAGACCAATATGCCAACCCAATGTACCTTGCGGATAGAGCAAAGGATATTGGAAGGGTTCCATCAACGGACTTAACAGGTCTATGGACGTTGGCCTATCGTCACCTATTTTCCAGATGGTTAATTTCCTGGGTTCATTAACTGTTTCTTCTGTGCTGAGGACAGCGTGGACCTCAACGCCCGTTTGTCGGTCACCAAGAACTGGGCCATGAGTCGCTCGGGTGGTCAGTTCGAAATCCAAATGAGCAGCGACAGACGGCTCATTGGCTAATCGACGAAAATCTTGGACGAATGGATTAGAAGAATCTAGGAAACTGGTAATCTCATCGATCACTTCGCCATCGAGAGACCTGCCCATAGCAATATTTCTACGTTCCTCACCGTCATCTATGTACAGTCGAGAACGATTAACTAACTGGATATGCCGAGACTTAGTAACGAACTTCTGACCCGGAGCGGACAAATTGTATACATGATGGTACATACGACCTTCAATTTTGAAGAAAGCGAGACCACTTGGATGCCGGTATCCACCGGGCACCTCAAGAGCACAGAAAGCGAAAAGGTCGTTGTAAGCCCTTGCCCGTTCAAGAAATCGACGGTTAGAATAGAATGCTGCTTGAAGGGGAGGCAATCGAAGGACATTGTAAGCTCCATCTCCACAGCACCATTTTTTTCTATCACGTTCTTCATCAAACAACCTAGCTCCACATAGAGGACATTTGTAGATATCTTCCGCCCAAAGACTAACTTTGTTTAATTTATAAGCGATAATGTGATCGCATAAATTTCCATTCCAGGTGGCCATTGGACCATGTTTGTTGATGAGATGACTAAGTGAAACAGGCAAATGTCTAAGCTCTTTGACTATTGGATTTTTCAATCGAAAAACCTGAACTCTCTGACGTGAAGCTTCGGGATGAAGCTGGTCATATCGCTTCACAGAATTCCGATGTACTTCAGGATGCTGTTGAGTGTATTGACTAACAGCAGCCCTGTGTACATCGGGATTCCGTTGGGAATACCGTTCAACAGCAGCCCTGTTAACTTCAGGGTGTTGTTGACTGTATTTCTTGACCGCATCCCTACGCTTCTCATGATTTTTCTCGACATATCTTTTCTTTGCCTGCTGCAATTGTTCTTCACGGGTGGTCGAGAGAACTTTAGGCCGCCCACGCTTAGTTTTCTTAGGTCGCCCTGGTCCCCTTTTAACGACTGGGTGGTCAACTGGAATATCTTCCGATTGAAGAACTGCATGTGCTGTTGAATCAGTCCGCTCTATAGATCTTTGGAATGTAAGTTTAGTAATATTATACTGACTTTCAATTCCACCGAGTGCAGAATTAGCAAGAAGAAGAGAAGCGAGTGATAAATAACTGTCGCAGACAAAGAGGCGTGCACGGTTTTCACCATCAATTGAGCTGTGACGACGCTCCTCGTCTACTCCATGAGAGTCAAAAACAAACAACATTCCATCATCACGCCAAAAGGCTACTGTATTCATCTGTCCCGTAAACAGAAAACCGCCAATCGAATCAGTAGATAAAATGTCTTCCAAAATATTTGACAAATGACGGGCCGAGTTAGACAACTCATTCGCAGATAGTGGATAAAGACCATTGCATACGTACGATATGTCAGCAATGTGGATTTTTTCGCCCATGATAATAACATCTCTAACTAGGTCTTCGGGAAACAGATACCTATTACTGATGCAATTCACACGACGAGACTGTCTGTATAAACTGTCACCCGCCATGAGAATTCCATCAATAATAGGTGAAGAGAATTCCCCGTGTAAATAATTCCAAGCAAGCGCACAAGCTGCATTGGCAACACACTGTGCGTTGTTGCTATAGGAATCAAAGCGGACATCACCTTGGTGAAAGGAACCACTTTCAATGCAATAAAATTTCATTGCCATTACAATACGAAGGAAAACAAAACAAACAATTAAAGGAAAACGATTTGCAAAATACTCAAATATTAGAGAGAACAATCGGACTCATCATCAGTGAGAGGTGTAGTTAAAAGACATCATTTAAATACAAGCGAGAACTAAATAGCGCTCCAAGCGACATCTTTAAGAACTAACGTACTTCCTTACCGACACCTCGTCTTTTTAGCATTTTTTATAATTTGAAAGTTGAAAATTTGTAGTTTGATGATTTTCCCTAAATTGAAACATCTCAAAGAATGTTCGTTCCAAATTTCAAGTCTCTAGCTTAAACGGTCGCTTCAGGACTTTAAGATCATCAGTGAGTCAGTCAGTTACACATAGGGCTGTATATATTATAGAATCCAACCATTTAAAAAAGTTTAGAAACACCCTCAAATTATGGCTTAAGAAATGTTTTATTATTCCATGTATAATTTTTTAAGAATTACTAGCTATTATGTGTTGTACAAATGCATTTTGTTAAGATAATTATTAATAATAATAATAATAATAATAATCTTTATTTCTCTTCAAACAGTACATAAATGTAACATGTAAGGCACTTCAATTATAAATAAAATAAAATAAAATAAAATAAACTTACAAATAACTTAAAGTTGGTACCAAACAAATTTAATTAGTTGAAAAGAAATAATACGCACCCAAGAGAAGCGCAAAAACTTCTGTGTTAGGGTGGGAGTCTCCCCATTAAATAATATTTTTAGCTTCAATTCAGTAAAATGATAATTTTAAATATTTATAAAAAAAGGACTGTTGTTGTATTTTTGAGTTCATTATTGAAAACAACATAATAATAACATTAATTCCTATATATAGGTTGAACCATAGGTCGTACAACATTGATTAAAGTTTCATTTTCAATTTGTGAAAATCAGACGAAAAAAAATGAGCTATAATTTGTTTCTGTAGACAATTAGATCAAAAACCGAATATATTGTACTAGGGAACTGATAAGGTCATAAATCAGATAAGCGATTGCCGGCAGGCCGGATGTCAAAACAATAGAGCTTATATCGGCAGATGTTCCGCATTCCATCTATCGTCTCATACTACAATTGTATTTTTATCTTCCTAGAACCGGACGCCCTTTCCTTTGTGATTGATTTCGGTTCAACTTTTTATCTTCAGTTAGTAAAAAAAAACCGATAAACCGAAAACCAACATGTGTTATCAATTCTCGGTTATCGGTTTTAAAACCGGTAAAACCGACAACGACCCATCCCTAGTGAACACAATAACTTTTGAACGGAACCTCCGATTTTGATGAAATTTGGTACAGAGTGTAAGGCAGCATCTACTTGAATGAGTTCACGAACCATAATGATCGGAACATGGGAAAGGGGTTTCGAAAGGGTAAAAAATTGGTTTTCAGCTTTTTTACCTTAATTTTTAAAATTCAACAATTTTAACTTAAACCATTTAAAAGAAGTTAAAAAAAAAACAAAAAAACAACTTGTATCTTTTTACTATCTTAAATGGTTATGGAGAAAATCCAAAAACGAAATAGATATTTTGAACAAGTTCTATTTCTCTTCTAATTTGAAATATTAAGACTCTAACAAAAATAAAGAAACTGACCAATTTATAATATTTCCAGGAAAGAAATCTTATCGAGGGTGACAGACACGCAGGTGCGGGAGACACCAGGAGTGCGGCCCGCACCGGAGCGACCTGACGACCTAGCGCTCGAACCGCCGCCGTCGTACGACGAGGCGATGGCCACTTACCCCACTTTCCCCTCCCCCCGCACCTACGGTGAACTGGGTGAGGTGCTGCAGACCCTCAAGGTGGAGACCAACATGCAGAGTGTCAAGATCATCTACCTGGTGGACGGCGTCCGAATGTACTTCATCTCCCCCGACGGCGGTGTCAGTGCGCCCTCCGAGCCTGCGCAGCTCAGGGTGCTTGAGCTGGAAGGTAATTGGGGCTACGTCAACTATGATAGAATAAAAATACTTTCTGCCAGTCTGCTGATCCATAGCATTCACATTATTTGTTGGATTAGGTCCTTTTTTTATAAGACAGAAAAAAATTTTTTTTAATGCCGTCAAAAAATATTTATATGCTGCTAATTGTACAATAATTGTATAATAAAAGGAAAAGTCCTTTAGTATAATATATATGACATTTGTATATATACAGATCAGCTTTAAAAACAAATGCCATTTTGAAAATAATAAACTAAATAAACTAAATAATAAAGCTACACCCTCTTTCTAAAGCTTAGAAAGAAACATTATCGTAGAAACATTCATTTATGAAATAGAAGGCCTTTTATTCTAGAGGGTACAATTTTTATTTATTATTAAACTTACAGACACCATCTATTTCTTTTAGAATGACAGGCAGATTGTTGTATACTGTAATCTTGAAACCAATATAGTAAGGGAATCTTTTAAAAAGACTAAGATGGTGTCTTAGGTACTGAGAGTGGTTCCTGAAGCGGATAGAGTAATGATGAACAAATTGGTTTGCACTAAAGAATTAATAATTATTTTTTTACAAACATTAAAATCTTGAATATGTGGTTATTTTTTTCAAAAAGTACTTTACATGTTGAAGGCTTTGAAAATTACTAATGCTTGTGAACTTGACCCCTATAGTTCAATGCCATCTAACAAAAGTAATAATAATAATAATTATAAAACATCGCATAGTTGGCCCTATATCGGAGCTTAATTTTTTAATCAATTATAGTACTTCTTATTTTAAAGCAGAAAGTGTTTAATTTTTTCTTTAAAATACTACCTCATTTTATGTCCAAGGTTCATTTAGATTATTACATTTTCTTGTACGCACGAGATAATAATTTTAAATTGCATAATTACTTTGTGATTATTGTTATGTTAAGGATTAAAAAACGATTAATTGCAGGAAGTTCTTAATCTAAGCTTACAGGAAGTCTTCCCCAATTTGTATATCATTGTAGAATGGTCTGATTTGGAAAAAAGCGTGAGATAAATTAATTATACAAGATGTTATTATAAGTGGCAGCTGCAGTATTCAGTTGGATACTCATTTATTACCTTTGACAATAATGATTAGGTCCTCCATCTGCCAAAATAATGAAAAGGTTCATTTTAGCCAATTCTTAGTAAGATTTCTCTAATACTTTCTACTTTTGTGTCTAGAAGGTATTGTAAGTTGATTTGAGATTTGTATAGCTACAATTGTCAGAGCTCTGTCTTTTCAATCTTTGAGTCGTTAAATTAAACATTTTTAAATGGTCCCTCAATTTGTATCCGTTTACTCACTTAAGCTTTTCCTTATAGCGGATACCACGAATGGACCTATTAGTGTTGTTGGTAAGTTATAGTTACATGTATATCTTTTTATATTTTGCAGCATGTAGTGCTTGTATATTGTGATGTTTCGTATATACTTCAAACCCAAAAAGTATATTACATTTTAGGAAACTAAAACAATGTGATAAGTATGCTTGTTAAATATGATTTTATTTGTTTTGTTTATTATACCTCAGAACTCTTGACCCCCAGCTTTACATAAAATTAATTAAATTTTTGCACCCTGACACCTGAGATTTCTCTTAAATTCTTATTTATTGCATAAATTAACCAATAAAATACAAAAAGCCAATATGTTGATATTCTTGACTTTCAAACCGATTTGATTTTATGCCAACCTATCAATTGCCTCGCATATTGCTTACAAATATTGCACTTCAATAGTCCTTACTTTCATTTTAAGCTAAACATTGTGCTAAAAACTACCATCGTTGCTTTGAAGTAGGTCCAGAAACCAAAACAAAATAAACACAATAAAAAACAATTGATTTGTACCAAACAATGTGAACTACAGTTTGGTTCAATTCAATTCAAATTAACTTTATTCATGAAATTTGTACAATCATGCTTACAATGGTAAAACAAAATCATACAAATATGGAACGGCATCATACTAAATATACAACCTTAAGACTAATTACATTTTAAGCTGCATTTACAGTAAACTCTTCAAATGAGTATAAAGCTTTTTCTATTAAAAAAATTTTAAAATTTGTTTTTGAATTTAGAGTTGTCTGTAATCAAAAGTAAATCTTTTGGAACGTAACTTGTAAATCGTGTACCTGCAGCACTTGTTTGTTAAAATAGTTTCAGTAGAATGTTTTTGAATAGCCAGCTTTTAATGAAAAAATTACAGACTAAAATAGTTGCCACTTTTTGTTTTTCTTACTTTCTTTACAAAGCCTGATAATTCATTCTAAGTGACCAATCATTAAACATATTTCTATGTCCTTACAAACCAAAATAATGAAATTGTCTTTCTTTTCTTAGATGGCCGAGAAGAAGGTTTGCCAAAATATTTCTTGCAAGTCGGAGAATGGTTCTACCCTCTGGTTCCTAATGTTTCTCCATGTTTCCGTTCGGACTATGGAGCTTTCATCCTACCCGATGTTCAGTCACAAGTTGAAGGTAAAACATTTGGCATAAAAAGTTAATATTGTTTTTGTTGTCAGCTTAAAAGGCTTGCCTCTTGTAACTCAGTAAAACTTGAGCTTTTCTTTTAGTTAACCCCCCATCAGGTGCTGTAATTTTGAAATGTCATCAGGCAAAAAAAGGAAAAATAGTTCTTTTGAAAAATATTTTCATATAAACACATTTTAATTAAACAGGATTACTTTTTATATTTTTTTACATATATAAAAATTAGTCAAGTGTAGGTACCAAAATCTCAAAGTCGGCGCATGATGGATGGTTAATAAAGAAAATTTTTCTGCTTTATCATAGAAGAAAAACATGCTAAGAGTGAAGTAGGCCTATGGATTTAAAATATGGTTGGGCTAACCAGAGGTGCCCATCTCCCCAAAGGCAACAGCGCGAATCCCCCAAAAAGTGTTACCCCCGTCACAACAACGCAACAAGATGGCGTTTGGCGAGTTATCCCTTAACTATACTCTAGGTGTCCCTATCTATAGGGTGTATCTTGACAAAAAAACCCGTTCAAAAGTAGATTACATTTACAATCGGTTTAAAAAATAAATCCGTCAACATATTTTCACACTGTAGTATGTTTATCCAGGTTGTATATAGCCTGTCCTATATTTGGCTTAATTTTTTATCTGTCTGTGATGTTAAAAAATAAATCATATTTCATCATACTGCATGAAAAAAAGAGGTTTTCCATCCTGTTATTAGTCCGCAAGGTAGGGGTTTGCAATTTGTCATAGGTTGTCGTCTAAAAAGTGCATGGCCGAAACGTCTATTCAGGGCTCCTATACGAAAAAGAATAACAACCGCAGGAAAATAAACTTCTTACAAGTTACTCGCTTAACTTATGTGTTAGATGAAATTATTCATTAAAGTTAGTTTGTTATTAAAATTCTCTCTAATTTAGAAACATACTGTATATTCAAATATAAATATATTAAATTAACCTAAAAATAAAACCAGTTAATTCTTGGTGTAGTGGTAAGCCAAATTAGAAACAGAATTAAATTAAACCCCTCCCGCTCAATAACAATTTTTTTTTCCTGTTAACATTTCAAAATAATAACCCGAATGCCCGTCTTAAACTGTCACCGAGGTTGCTTTTGTTTACTTACGATACAGAGTCAGGGTTTGTACGGTCCTTAAAAGTCCTTGAATTTTAACACCCGGTCTTGAAGGCCTTGAAAAGTACTGAAATTTTATAATTTACTGGATGGTCCTTGAAAAGTCCTTAAATTTCTTGAAGATCAATATAATTTGAAATTTTATAATTAATTATTTTTCTTTAACCAGCTCACTAGCGGTTTCTGGCGGGTTCTGTTAGGATTTTTCATAACACGATGGCGATAGTATAAATAATAGTTAGAGATAAGTGTTGTTTCATGTGTCCGAGATAAATCACTATTGCAATGATAACAGTTACGAGTTACAATCAATCAGCAGAACTGAATCTGAATGGTCAATTCACGGTTCGCCAAACAGTTGCATTGTGGAACTACTTCAGTTGCGTTCCTCAATACCATTAACATATGAAAATTAATATGCGGTATCGTCTTGTTGTTGCATAATCTGAAGTTATTTTAAAGTTTATAAAAATCTTGGAACACAGATTAGAGAATCTTCAGCTCAATAAATTTCAATTTGTGAAAAACGTTCGGTTTATGGTACAGTATTAGGTAACAAGGCCCTCCCCTCTTAGTCCTAGCTCTATTAGGGGACCGAGCCTCAGGTACAGGGCGGGTCGCAGGTGGCGGATAGCGGAAGTTCCATCAGATATGGTGGACAGCTGCGAATAAGGGGTAACCCGAATAAGCAGTCCCGGACCGAGGCGGCAGCACCGGAGGGCGTGGGAGGGTGATCTGTGGCGGGGTCGCACTCAGCAAGTCCACATGAGCCCGATGATAGTGCTGTGTCATGGCGAGGAAGTGCCGCCATCAAATAAGCACTGCCCGTACTGCCTTGTACGATAGGGTTTGGGTACACAAAGGCTAGGAGAAGGAAAACTCTGATGTAACACCAAGGGCACGACGGTTCCACATGTCAGTGGCGGTTTCCCGACAGCGTCTGATTCACATGTTAGTGGCGGCTGATTCATATCCTCTGTGGCTAACAACCATAGTTGTAACTCGAAGCTTGCTTCACCCGAAGTTTTAACTTCTGACAGTCAATCATGGAAAGGTCTTTTAGAAGAAAATTTCCACCGTCCAACCCCTTGGGGAAGGAGAAGGCTACATCGGATTCGGTGGGTAGCCAACTAAAAGGCTCACATGAAACAAAGTACTTGAAACCACTTGACTATAGCACAAAACATACAAACAAAGTAAAACATAAACAAGTAAACTACATTGCGACACATAACATAAACTCTCTACTAAAGACTGGTAAGCTCAAGAACTTCACAAATGAATTAGACAAACAAAAGATCATTATAGCAGGACTTCAAGAAATGAGGAACACAACAGAAGACCCATTTGAATCTCAAGGATATAGGATTTACAATGGAAAACCAGGAAATAAAGTAATTAAACAGTGCCCCCAATTTGGAACAGGATTCATAGTAAGTTTGAAAGTAATAGATTCAATAGTTGATTTTAATGCTGTTTCACCACGGATTGCAACCTTAACTTTAAAAACAACAAACAAAATTTACACTATTATTAATGCTCATGCCCCTACAAATGAGAAAAACTTTCATACAAAAACGATGGAAGAAGTAGAAGATTTCTGGGATCTTTTGGATCAGACAGTAAACCAAATTAACAAGAAACACGTTAAGATTTTAATTGGAGATTTCAACGCACAGTTGGGAAAAGAAAAGAAATACAGGGATGTTATTGGAAAATATGCTCCACAGAAACAAACCAATAGAAATGGACAGAGACTAGTTGAAATCTGCAGAACTCATGGACTTATCAATAAGTCTACATATTTTAAAAGAAAACCTAGTAAATTAAAAACATGGAAACATCCTAATTGGACCAAAGGAG
Source organism: Neoaliturus tenellus (assembly GCA_030545055.2). Lineage (NCBI taxonomy): Eukaryota > Metazoa > Arthropoda > Insecta > Hemiptera > Cicadellidae > Neoaliturus > Neoaliturus tenellus. Next base: position 156,412,107 of record CM061531.1, read on the forward strand.
AATGGCAGCTGGACCATGTATGCATGGACAAATCCTTTCATAAAGAAATTCAAAATGTTAAGGTGTTAAGAGGAGTTGATACAGGCTCAGATCATTATCTAGTGAAAATTAAAATTAAATTCACCCCATTAAGAAAAAAGATAAAAAATGTAAATGAGAATAAAAGAAAATATGACCCACGTAAATTAATAAAAAATGAACAATATAAGAAGGTGACACAAAATATAAAGTTAACGGATAATTTAGAAGAATTAAAACCAATCTTAAAACAACATGCTGAAGAAGTAGCCCCAATAAATCGACGTAAAAAACATGCTTGGTGGACCACAGAATGTGATGAAGCCCTTGAAGAAAGACATAAAGCCTGGGTAAGATTTCAAAATCACAAGTCAGAAGAAAATGCCACGAATCTCAAAAATATTAGGAAGAAATGCTCCCAAATTATCCGGAAAGTAAAACGACAATATCAGAAGAATCTTTTGAAATCAATAGAAGAAAACTACTTCAAAACAAATTCCAGAGATTATTTCAAATCATTCGATAAACAGTTAAGTTCTTACACCCCTCCTACATTGCTATTGAAAAATAAAGATGGAAAAATCGCCCATAATAACAAGGGAAATGCAGAAATTATGGCAGAAGCGTTTAATAAATTACTAAACTGTGACGAACCTAAAAATCTTCTAATAATAAATACAAACACTCCCATAAAGACAAAACCAGAATATTTAAACCCACCTACAGTACAAGAAGTAGAATTAGCACTAAAAGATATGAAAAATTATAAAGCATCTGGTGAAGATCAAATTTATGCAGAAATGTGGAAATATACTGGCAAATCAACAAAAACATCTCTACATATGATCTTACAAAAAATTTGGATAACCGAGAAATTCCCAGAAAATTGGACCACAGCCATAATCAATCCACTTCACAAGAAAGGAGATAAGAGCAACCCGGATAACTATAGAGGAATTTCACTTTTGGATTGCACATATAAGATTTTTTCAAAAATATTATACAATAGGATTAAGCAACAACTTGATAATGAACTAGGAGAATACCAAGGAGGCTTCAGACCTTGGAGGAGCTGTGCAGAACAAATAATTACGCTGAAATTGATTATGGATTACTACAGAAAACGAAACAAACCTCTTTCAATAACATTTGTAGATTTTAAGAAAGCTTACGATTCCATCCACAGACCATCATTATTAAAGATTCTCAGACATTTCGGACTCCACCCAAAATTAATAAAACTTATAGAACTTACCTTGACAAATACCTTCAATAAAATTAAATTTAGAGGAGAAATATCAGAACCTTTCCTGGTCAAAACTGGTTTAAGACAGGGAGACGGCCTTTCACCACTTCTTTTTAACTGTGCACTTGAATACATTATGAGAGAATGGCTCAAAACAAACCCAAAAAATATTATTGTTGGAACAAAAAAAGATGACATAAAGTTAAACTGTTTAGGATTTGCTGACGATCTGGCTCTTCTAGCTAATAACATCCAAGAAACCAAGCAACAAATAAAATCACTTCAGGAAATAGCCCAGAGCATAGGCCTAAAAATTTCTTTTGAGAAAACAGAAATAATGTTAACAAAACCACCATTGGCTAACAAAATCAAAATTGGAGAACATTGCATCAAAATTGTAGAAAATTTTAAGTACTTAGGTGAAGTTATAACATACAATCTTAAAGAAAATCCATCATGGCAAAATAGAATTAATAAATTGATTAGAATGCAACATATTACTAAAAACACATACAACAAAAAATGTCTATCAATAGCAACAAAATTGAAACATTACAAAGCAGTCATACTTCCACAAATAACATACGCAAGTGAAACTATATTTAAAACAACCAACACTCTAGCAATAGATAAAATACTGAAAATAGAAAGAAGAATCATCAGAACATGTATAAACAAAAAATATCAAAAAGATGGAGTTTGGAGACTGGCCTCAAATAAAACTGTATATAAGGAAATAGAGCCATTGACAAGTATAATTAAAAAGAAAAGAATTTCATTCATTGGACATCTTTTGAGGACACCGGAAAATAGGATAAGTAAGAAAATAATTGAAAAGTTGTGGAATAGCAAGAGTGACTTTAGGTGGATTACAGAGATTAAGGAGGACATGAGAAGATTGCAAATATCATTAGAAGATTTGGAAAATAAGTCAGAGGCGCTCGCAGTACTCAAAGACAAAAATATCATCCTGCCAATAGGAGCAAACAATCAGAGACAAGGAAGAGTGGTTTCGGAAGAAGAAAGAAAACAACGGTCGGAAAGAATGAAGAAGTATTGGGCGGACAAGAAGAAGAGACAGAATTTAAGAAGAACCTGACCATTATATTGACTTAAGTGGTCCAATGCTGGCCATAAAATAAAATAATAATAATTATTGACAAATCAAAATATGTTAGTTAGAGGAAGGGCTCTGTTAAGATATTAAAGCCTTGGATGACATACGAGTTGTGTTGTAGACGAAAGAGCTATCTTATGGGAAGATACCAATGTGTTAGAATTAAACAAAGTATTAGTGAATTTTTACCTATAACATGGTTTTTTATGGTTAACACGGTTTTTGTTCCTTAAGGTTCTGTCCTTGGACCAATTTTGTTTATAAGTTATATAAATAGTTTATGTTTTGGAAATCTAAAAGGATCACTTACTTGCTTTGCTGATAATACTGCCTTGTGCTATGAACGCCAGAATGAAAACAATTTATTTAATGACATGCAAAATGACTTAGATAAACTTAAAATGTGGTTTACCATAAACAAATTGGTTTTGAGCTCAAAAACAAAATATATCCAGTTTTCCTTCTAAGACAAGAAATTTCTTAATAGAGTGCTTTGTTTCAAATGTCTGAATTAATTGTTTAAATGATGTTTCCATTGAAATATGCAATGAAATTGAATAAGTAGAAATTATTAAATATTTAGGTTTAGTTTTAGATAAACACTGTTCTTGAAAAGCTCATGTGAAATCATTGAAGACCTATTTAAATATGTCATTGCAAAAATTTTATATACTTGAGTACATGTGTCCAATATCCGTACTGCAAACTGTTTATTTTGCACTCGTAAATAGTAAACTACAGTATGGTATAAGTTGCATATGGGGTGGCATTTATGCCAGCACCATTAATCCGATAATAATTACTCAATAAAACTAAAACTTTGAAAAATTATTTTGAGTGACAAAGTCTACTGCCTTAACTACTTTTTGTCCTTAGGACTCCAAGGGGGGACGGCCCATAAGGAGTCAGAAGAAAATCTTAAATGTAAGCATAGGTCAATATGTATATCAAATTAAAGGTCTCTAAGAATAGGGAACAATGCCGCAAACCCGACCTCAAAAGGATGACTGAGTCGAAAATGGCAGGCAATCAAACTTTTCATTAAAATCATATTGCTGAAAACAAAAAATGCAACAACTCCCGATACACTCGACCTTTTGAGGTCGGGTTTGTGGCAAATTGCTTAAAATGCAAAGCCCTTTAAAATGATGTATCATAGGACGTAGGCCAAATGAGTTTCTCTGACGACTTCCACAAAGGGACGTCCCTAAAGGAAGTCTTGGGAAAAACTTCATTGGCCTATGTCATATGATATATCATTTTAAAGGGCTTTGCATTCTAAGCAATTTGTCACAAAACCGACCTCAAAAGGTCGAGTTTATCGGGAGTTATTGCATTTTTTCTTATCAGCAATATGATTTTAATGAAAATTGATTGCCTGCCATTTTTGACTCGGTCATCCTTTTGAGGTCGGGTTTGCGGCATTGTTCCCTATTCTTAGAGACCTTTAATTTGATGTACATATTGACCTATGCTTACACTTAAGATTTTCTTCTGACTCCTTATGGGCCGTCCCCCCTTGGAGTCCTAAGGACAAATAAACGGTATCAGATAACTGACACTTACTTTCTCCCAACAATATAAAAAAAAGGGTTAAAAGCTTCAAACATTAGGCCGGTTCCTACGTGGGCGACAGATGCGACGCGACGAGAGCGACAAAATTTCAAACAAATGTATAAGCATTGGAGCGTTCTTAGTGGGCGACAGGAGCGACAACAATTTACAATGTATAACGTTATGGCGATGCAAGCTTGTCGCTGGTGTCGCTCCAGTCGCTCTTGTCGCGTCGCATCTGTCGCCCAAGTAGGAACCGGCCTTAATGTCTTGATGGCTCAGTGGGATAGCTACCAGCTGAGCAGTGTGAGTTTGATCCTACGCGCGTCTGTGACTTTTAACAACGTACTGCGTTTACCACTAAACGAAAAATTGAATTTCCTTCGCAACCACTTGATGTAGAGCAATAATTTAAAATACTGAATTATTAAGTTTTTTGAGCTTTATTTAATGGTGATAAGTAAAATTTATTTTAAAATAACCACTATTTTGAAAATCCAAAAAATTGATTTTTTAAACAGTTTTTACTGTATAACTTTTGAACGCGCATTTTCTCAGAGATACGGGTGATGTCATTTTATTCAGCATTTTATCTTTATATTTAATCTTAATAATTATTAAGATTCAGCATTTTAGCATTTAATCTTAATAAACCACAAAACTTTAATCAAAATCGTTAGAGCCGTTTTTGAGAAATTTTGATTTTTCACGTTTTTTGAGGGTTTTTGGGGGGTAAACTACCCTTAAAAATAAAAAATTAAAAAAAATGAAAAAACGCCTGGAATTATCGTGGGTTTGGACCTACGTACCAAATTTCACCAAAATTGGACCATTTTGGCATTCTCTAGCTCTGTATACATCCAGACACACATACACACACATCACTCTGAAAACCACTTTTTTGGACTAAGCGGGTACCAAAATGGATAAATCCACCAACAACTGAAATTCGAAAATTTTGATGAAAACAATACTTTCTCCATACAGGGTGGTTATAAAGTCCCTTCCCCCCTAGGATTTTTCTACAATTTATATTAAAAGTGATTTTCAGTGACGGGATTCATTGTATAGGTACATACTCTAACTTTTGTAGTAATTAAAAGTTTTGGGAGTTTCCTGAGGTCTAAGATATAGGAGTCAACTTCAAAATTCCTTATGAGAAGCTAGTCATGCGACATGTCAAATAACACTGCTTTTTCCCCCTGAAAACAGTGGTGCAATCTAAATTCAAAAGGGTTATACCGTTTTCAAGATATCTGTAGGTCTAAGATGTAGGAGTCGACATAGAAATTTTAACTAGAAGCTAGTCATGCGACATGTCGAATAACACTGCCTTTCCCCCCTGAAAATAGTGGTGCAATCTAAATTTAAAAGGGTTATACCGTTTTCAAGATATCTGTAGGTCTAAGATGTAGGAGTCGACTTAAAAATTTTAACTAGAAGCTAGTCATGCGACATGTCAAATAACACTGCCTTTTCCCCCTGAAAACAGTGGTGCAATCTAAATTCAAAAGGGTTATATCGTTTTCAAGATATCTGTAGGTCTAAGATGTAGGAGTCAACTTAAAAATTTTAACTAGAAGCTAGTCATGCGACATGTGACATTACTCCTACATCTTAGTCCTACAGATATCTTGAAAACGGTATAACCCTTTTGAATTTAGATTGCACCACTGTTTTCAGGGGGAAAAGGCAGTGTTATTTGACATGTCGCATGACTAGCTTCTAGTTAAAATTTTTAAGTCGACACCTACATCTTAGACCTACAGATATCTTGAAAACGGTATAACCCTTTTGAATTTAGATTGCACCACTGTTTTCAGGGGGAAAATTCAGTGTTATTTGACATGTCGCATGACTAACTTCTAGTTAAAATTTTTAAGTCGACTCCTACATCTTAGACCTACAGATATCTTGAAAACGGTATAACCCTTTTGAATTTAGATTGCACCACTGTTTTCAGGGGGGAAAGGCAGTGTTATTCGACATGTCGCATGACTAGCTTCTAGTTAAAATTTCTATGTTGACTCCTACATCTTAGGCCTACAGATATCTTGAAAACGGTATAACCCTTTTGAATTTAGATTGCACCACTGTTATCAGGGGGAAAAGGCAGTGTTATTTGACATGTCGCATGACTAGCTTCTCATAAGGAATTTTGAAGTTGACTCCTACATCTTAGACCTCAGGTAACTCCCATAATTTTAAATTACTACAAAAGTTAGAGTATGTACCTATACAATGAATCCCGTCATTGAAAATCGATTTTAATATAAATTGTAGAAAAATCCTAGGGGGGAAGGGACTTTATAACTACCCTGTATAATATGGTATAGGGGGAGAAAGTAAAAGTAGTTCAGGCAGTAGACTTTGTCAATCAAAATAAGTTTGCAAAGTTTTAGTTTTATTACTTAAATACTTTTAAGATATTAGACCGTTTCCAGACTTTTTTCTACCCTGTAAATTTCGAGTTTTTCGTTTGTTTTTTGTGAGAGGTGGTCAAAATATTTCTAATTCTTATGTTTACTCTCAGAGGCTAAGGCTAGGCGCACACGGGCAATTTTTTAATTGACCGATTAAAAAATCGGCCTATTAAAAATCGCCCTCGATCTATGTGAACGCGCACACGTAGCGATTGTTTTCGCGTGGTAGTTCTCATTCTGTGTGACATAAAATGGACTTTGTAGAGCTAATGTGTGTTTGTGCACTACTGATGCGGGCTAAAAAAAGAAGAAAACACCGTCGGTATTGGGTACACCCTATTGTAAGTCAGAGACTTATAAATGGACAGTTTCATAAGATATATAACACCTTACGAGAGGACGATAAGAAATTCTTTAATTACTACAGAACGTCAAAAAATTTCACTAATAAACAATTCAGTGTCGAAATCTGCCATTGCACAATATGACTATACAAACAATACAAATATACAACAAGACAAACAGGTCACCGGTGACTGCGGAGTAGCTACTGACGGGCGATCGGCCGATTATTCAATCTCCTGTGTGCGTGGACAGGTTACCATCTGTATGTTACAGATTTTCGGCCGACTATCGCCTCGCCCACAAATCTGTGGCTTGCCACAGATTTTAAAATCGGCGCTACTTTTGATCGCCTGTGTGCGCGCTCCCATTCCTTCCAATGATGCACAGTCTGGGCGATGAAATAATTGCCTTAAAATAATCGCCCGTGTGCGCCTAGCCTAAATCTACTAAATCAAGTTGTACTTCCACATCCAAATTTTAAAGCTTATAAGAGATGTTTTACTTATATGGTTTGTAAGCTATTTATTGACATTCCATTTTATATTAGTGGTGCCACCAGTCTCACAAAATGTTCAAAGGAACCAAAAAAATGGTCATTAAACTTTTAATATTGACCAAATTAAGATTTTTTTAAATAAATAAAAACTCAATTGATTTTTGTTTATTATTACTATAGTACAGTGGAAACCCTCAAATCCGGCCACCTCGGGAAAGGACTACCGGCCGGATTTCAAAATGGCCGGATTAAAAGCCGTTTATTGAGGGTTAAACAGACCTGAATTATATTTGTGTTCCAACCATTACCTATTAGGATGTACCTATTTAAAAATGAAGGGTGTCATATATGCCAAATTAATGCTATGTATCAACTTATTAACCATCATGATTTGCTTCCTCTCAGACATTGTGGTGCCGATATGACCATCGGAAACGGACAAGCGGTCGCTAGCAATGAACCTAACCTGCGTTTAACAGACAATAATACTGATCCTAATGTATAAATGGGACCGTAAAAGCGACAGAATCTGTCTAGAGATCTAACTTCCGTATCCGTGTTACATCGACGATCGGGCCGTGAAACACCCAACAAAAAAATAGCCTGACGATCAATAATACTGTAGAACACTACAAAGTTTTAGAAGACATTCGAAACCAAATATTCCCGAAATCTCCCATTGAAGTGATATATTTTAGTGATATAACATGGGACAAGTTGACTCCGTCTAGTTGACAAGTCTATTTTTCTGTGGGAAAAGCCTGGAACTGAACATTTCATGTGCGGAATACCGCGGCTGGATTTTCCGGCGGCCGAACCATCCAAGGCCGGACTAGAGGGCTTCTACTGTATATTAATGTCTAATTATACTGTTGAGCACCTCTCCTCTGCAATTCGTTTATATTTCACTTTAAATAAGTAATGAATGGGCAGCTTAGGCTAATGAGGTGCTATGCAATTTTATTTATACGTAAGTCTTTGTAAAGTTAGTGCTTTTAAGTTTTATTCTATGTAGGTGGTACTAGGTTGATACCTAGCCACTCTATGATGATTTGTACTCTATATGTAATATCTTTTGATGTTTTGATTAGGCCTAGGTATAAAGACTGTAAACTTGTACGAAATCATTTTGGCAAGTAAGATATTTCTGATTCTGATTTGCTTACAAAGCCTAAATGGTTGCAAACGCTATGTACTCACCCCCAATTTTATAAGTAAATACTCTGTCAAAATTCCCTAAATTTTGAGCTCTCAACAAACTGCTGGCTTCCAAGTTCAACAAAGGATGTTTTCAGTAGTAACACGTCGGGCGCGGGCCCTGCGGGTCCGTGGGGGAGCGGGCGCCCGCTTGGAGCGCTCCCCGCGGAAGCGCGGGGCGTTGCTACGCAACTGTCCATTGCTCAGTGTGAGCCTAGCTCTCAGCCAGGATGGTTCTTGCGAGCGCAGCTTTTTGTACTGGTCTGACTGTTATTCTGGGCGTAGTTCGTTCCGATTTCCCGTGATTCGGTGTTCAATTCAATTCAAATTAATATTGCTTACATTGGTAAAACAAAATTATACAAATATGGAACGGCATCATACTAAATATACAACCTTAAGACTAATTAAATTTTAAGCAGCATTTACAGTAAACTCTTAAAATAATAATAAAGCTTTTTTTATTAAATTTTTTTAAATTTTTTTTTGAATTTAGAGTTGTCTGTGATCAAAATTAAATCAGTTGGAACGTAACTTATAAATCATGTGCCCGCAGCACTTGGTTTTTTTTTTAAATGTAATTCAGTAGAATGTTTTTGAATAGCTAGCTGTTTTTTTGTGTTATAGTAATGAGTTGATCCTAATTTTAATAACCTTTTGCCATTATTCCTTACAAACATAACAGTTTAAAAAATGTACATGCTGTATATTGTTAATTGGATGAACGGATCGAAGAGGAGTGAAATCCTCATATGAAAATGAAATGAAAAGTCCTTTATTGTCACATTACGTTTTACATGATACATCCAGCTCAGCTGGTGAAAACAGGTGACATTGTCAAAATTGTCTTAAAACTACTTAAAGCTCAGTGGGAAACATCGTCCAAATATTCATTTATGGAATAGTATTTCTTATTTAGAAGATACAATTTCAATTTGCTTTTAAATGTAGATGTATTTTCTATTTCTCTCAGAGTGACAGGTAGATTGTTGTAAAGTCTTAGACCCATATAGTAAGGAGATCTTTCAAAAAGAGTTAGATGGTGCCTTGGGTACTGGAAATGGTTCCTATAGCGGGTAGGGTAATGGTGAACAAATTGATTTGTTCTAAAAGATTGGTGATTATTTTTTACAAACATTAAAATTTTGAAAATGTAGACACTGGGCATTGTTAATACTTCATATCTATCAAAAAGAGACTTACATGATGCTCTTTTAGAAGCAAAAGCCATTATCCTTAAATATTTCTTTTGAATTTTGAAAATTGCTATTGCATGTGAACTTGACCCCCATAGCTCAATGCCATATTGCAAAATAGAGTAAAACATTGCGTAGTACACCATAAGCTTAGTTTTTGAATCAATTATATTTCTTAAAACATACATTTGAAAACAGGAAGTGTTCAATCTTTTAATCATCATGTCAATATGAGGTTTCCATGTTAAATTTTTATCAATTTGTAAGCCAAGAAACTTGGTATATTCCCCAAATGACAAAACATTGTTATCATGGTCAAAATCACAATTTAAGTTCTTCTTGTTCTGAAGTGTTTGAAATTTTATAAGTTGTGTTTTAGAGCTATTAAGTTTTAATCCATTTGCTGTAAACCAATCAGATAGTTCTTCAAGTGACTGGTTGATCACCAATTTTAAATTTTCAAAATCTTTTGCCTGAACCACAGCTGTAGTATCGTCTGCATATAGTATTAGATTAGATGACACATTTTTAGGTACATCATTAATGAAAACCAAAAATAACAGAGGGCCCAAAATTGAGCCTTGAGGGACCCCACAAACAATTTCTTGCCATTCTGAAGTAAATTTATTGTCTGTTTTCTTTATTAAAGTTCGTTGCTTTCTATTGGTTAGGAAAGATAGTACCCAAGACAGTGCCAAATTAGAAAAGTTTCAGTGTTTTAGTTTTTTTAATAAAATATCATAGTTAACACAGTCAAAGGCCTTGGACAGATCACAGAACACAGCCGCTGTGCTCCGCGATCCATCCAAGCCCTCAGACACCTGATTTATGAAATCAGCAGCTGCTGATGTGGTGCTTTTACCGGATCTAAAACCGAACTGTTGATCTACAAATAATGAATTGTTCTCAAAAAATGAACATATTTGATTAAAAGCAATTTTTTCAAATATTTTTGAGAAAGAAGGCAATATCGATACAGGTCGATAGTTGTCCGGGTCTTCCACAGAACCTTTCTTAAAGAGAGGTCTCAACTCCGCATATTTTAATTGGCTTGGAAAAATTCCCTCCTTAAAACACTGATTTATTATTAAACACAGTGGGGCCGAAATAAACTCAACTGTTTTCTTTATTAATTTAATAGGAATTTCATCCCACCCTACCGATTTTTTATTATTTAAGTTTTTGATAACCTTTTTGACTTCTGAAATTGCAATAGGACTAAAATTAAACTCTGATTTGATTTTTTTGTTAGTATTAAAATTGTTTGCAAACTCCATTGCAGTTTCTAGACATGGATTACATTTAATATCATTTGAAACATTTAAAAATTTATTATTTAAAAAATCTGCTATGATTTGTCCATTAGTTAATTTTTTGCCTCTGACACACAAATCAGGAAAGTCTAGACTTTTTGACTTTTAAATGCCGAGTTCAGACTTTACAACGCTCCACACTGCCTGACTCCTGTTATCAGCTGTTGATATTACCTTACAGTTACTCATTTTCCTAGCCTTATCACATACTGCCTTAAATATTCTTCTGTATTTTTTAAAATAATTCTGGAAATCAAGATTTTTATTGGTTTTTGCTATCCTACTTAGATCTCTTTTGTTTTTACTTGAAATTTTTATACCTCTTGTCACCCAGTCCTTATTAACATTTTTGCCTTCAATTTTTTTATTTGAATAAAATTTCAGTGGAAAACAGTGATTAAAAATTAGCATAAAATTTTGAAAAAAAGTATTAAAGTTTGTTTGTGCATCATGTGCACTTGATAAATTCCAATTGGTATCAGATATACAATTATAAAAAAGAGACATATTTTTTTCAGAAAAGAGCCTTTTTCTTAAAGTAGTTTTTTTGTTAGAGGAACAAATATACCCATTCATAGAAAGCTCAAGAAATATTGCCCTGTGGTCGGAAATCCCCAGCTCAAGGTTCATTTTTGATTGTATTAAGACTGGTTTGAGTGTGTCATTTGAAAGAATATTGTCAATACATTTGCTTGAATTATCAGTTATTCTCGTAGAAGAACAAAAATTTGTCCTGAATCCATAAATACTAATTAAATTTAAGAATAGGTTTCTGTGGTTTGGTGACTTTGTGGTTTCTAAAACATCTATATTAAAATCTGCTGCAATGTAGATCTGGTGAGTTTTTAAATATTTTTGGAGCATGGTTAGAAGTAGTTCAAATTTTTCTAAAAATGGTTTCAAATTAATTTCATATGGAGTTCTATAAATAGAAATTATAATTGCTCTAATAGAAGGAATTTCAATGCTACAAACTTCAAAAATATTTTCTTCATTATAATTATAAAAATCTATTCTTTCTTTAAAATCAAGGCCCCGTTTTATCAGAATGCAAGAACCTCCTTTTTCAATTTTTTCTCTACAGTAAAAGGCTCCTATCTGATAATTTTTTAAACGAGAAATAATATTAATTTGGTCTGCCAATAGCCAATGTTCATTTAAACATAAAATATCTACATTTGAATCCTCTAAAAAAATATGCAAATCATTTAATTTTTTTAAAATGCCTTGAATATTAATATGCATAAGCAATAGATCCTTTTTGTTTTTATTTCCCACTATATTTTTGCATTTCTCCCACTTAACACACCGTTTAGTAATATCATAGTGAGATCCTTTACATGAAAAACAAAAATTATCTTGAAACAGTAGACCAAGATTGCAACCTATCATTATATCATCAGTTGACAAAATATCCATTTTGTTACGTGAAAAGGATAAATTTTTATACATATTGTAATTACAATTCTCAATAACAACATTTTCAGTTTTTTCTTTTGTTTTGTTTTCTACATTTATCCTTTTCACATAAAGTGACACCTCATTATTTATAAAAAAACATCCTCTTTAGGGCCAGAAATAGGAGTCTTTGGCTCTTCACAAAAACTTTCAGTGGTTGAAGCACTTATTGACATTGTTGAATCACCCTGTAACACAATGCTCTGCTTTTCACTTAACACATCACTAACAGACGTGGACCGCTGATGTTGCGATGGTTGGAGGGGAGGGAAGTCGGCCATGTTGGTCAGATCTGGTGCTACGTTTTCATGTGCTGGTGCTGTCGGGGGGTCGATTGAACCTTGGAGATGTGCTGCCGGAGTGGAGCAAGTAAGGACTCTTGTCTGCTGTGGGGTTTTGCAAAGGGCAGTAGATTGGATCTTGTAAGCTCCAATTTCTTGATGCAGTTTTTTTAGAAATGCTGAGTAAGATAGTCCGCACCTGAGCTGCCCCGCTCTGGAAGGTTGCTGGTCGTATGCAATAATTTTGACCGTAGCCCCAGTGAAATGTTGAAACTTCGCAAGGTTAGAGACAAAATAGTTCGGTTCAATCAGATCCCGGTTACAACCTACAGGTGAACAAATTAAGGTTTTCAAATTTTTGGACTTGAAATGTTTAGCAAGTTGATCAAAAGCTTTACTGTAATCAGCTGTGTTAGGTTTTAAAAAATACTGTGGCTTAGTTACCATACTATACACACTCACACCATCCTTTGATACTTGATACGTCAAATTTTCATTTACATAGTCGGTTTGCTTGGGTCTTCCAAAAGATGTTTTGAAGATAACAGCGACACCTTTGCTCATGTTTCCTTTACTGTCAAGATCGGCCGAGATGGAATGGGCAAAAGCAGCTGTTGGATCCTTCTTATAATTTTGAAACATTTGCTCCATATTAGCCTCTATGATCTCTACGCTATTATCTTGAAAACACAGGCCTTCTTTAAATAATTCCAATCTAGGTTTGGGATGTATAATGTCTCTAATCATAGTAGCTATTTTCTTTTTACCATACTTATTAAAATAAAGTCCATGTTTTGTATACAAACTGGCACACAGATCAGCAAGTGGTAGAAAAGATGAGTGTTCATAAACCTTTACTAGCTCTTCAATTCCCATGTTTATGTAGCTTATTGTATTATTTAGTTCTGGTGTATTGTACTTATATGGTAGGCCAGCAACAATAATATTAGTATGAGTGGTTGAAACTAACACTTTACGTAAGGAATCAAGTATCTGCTTTTCATTATTAAGTATCCTGTCATTGGACCCACCAATGACAATAACATGATCGCTCTTATCGAAAGATTTTGTTAGTGTTTTCAAGCTGTTTGTTACTCCAGCAAGTGTAGCATTTGGCTTAAAAACAGTGGTTATTTGTTGTTCCCGGGTTGGCCATATTTGAGTTAGATTAGAGTTAATGTCCCGTCCATGGCTATCTGCCAAAACCAATATTTTGTGTTTATTTGAGGTTAATCTGTTTCTTTGGCTGTTTTCTGGTGCTATAGTTTTTTTACTCATTGTTGATTCTGACGTTCTTTCAAAAATATGTTTTGTAGTTTCTACTTCTTTATTATGAGGAAAAAATCCTTGTTTATCTGTAGATGATAAATTAGCCAGTTCACTTAATGTGGACAAAATATCAAACCTATTTCTTATTGTTATCTTGTTATCATTTACCTTTATATGTTCTGACCTAGGTTTGTAGCTTATTTTCTGTTTATTTGCGCTTGCGATAATAAGTTCCTCATTGCGCAATTTTATTTCGTAAATTTCATCTTTTAGTCGCTGGTTTTCGAAATATACTTCTTCAAAGTCTGATTGCAGAATCTTCTCAAATTCCCTAAAATTTGTTTCATATTCATTATTCTGTTCAGTCAGCTTTTCAATCACTTTATTTTTTTCTTCCAACTCTTTTTTTAATACTTTGTCAGGTACAGGGTAAGGAAGGATAGTTTCCATCAGTTGAACATTTTCTTTGGTAAGACAAGCAATTTTTTTCTTTAGAACTGCTATTTCACAGCTATAGCTTTTACAGTACTTACATTTGTCTATAGTGTCGTTTATTTTCACTTGTACATCACCCTTCTTAAAACTTATGCTGTTTTTTAACCCTAAGATTTCATTTTCTTTTACTGAGATTTGCTGCCTCAAATTATTGTTCTCACTCTCCAAACTTGCAATTTTTTCTTCACATTTACTTATAACTTCATTTGCTTCCTTTTGCAAATTTGAAAGCGACTTCTCAGTTTTATCTTTTTCAAAACGAAGTTGTGTACAAGACTCAGAAAGATCCAAGAGTGTCTGTCCTATTTCTAGTTCTTCTAAGTTTTCACAATTATCAGAAAAAATTTCACTTTGGAGTACACAGTCAGTAATTGAAACAGCTTGATCATTGTTAATGTCATGTTCCGGTAGATCACTTTTAATGTTTGGTTTATTGAAAATAAAATCATCTATGTTGTAATTAAGTTTATTTTCTTCAATATATTTCAAAAGACTTTTTTTTGATCGGAAAAGTTTGCCATTTGGTGAAAAAATATATACATCAGTACGGCCACATTTTCTAGATTTTTCCATTCTTCTCCAACCATCAGGGACTAATTTTTTATCCGTATGTAACATAATTGTAGTTTAAAATTGACTTCTCATTAATATAATAATAATATAAAAATATTTGTAACTCAAACAGGCATAAAAAATATTTATGCAACTAAATTCATTCTTCAGCTTATTATATTTTAATACATACAAACAAAATTCTTAAACAAATTATTAAAATGAATAAGATTTCAATAGTTTTAGTCCCAGTAATACAGTAATTTCTTTCAGTTCTTAAATAAGGATTATATTCCCATTCACTGACAAGTAAATAAACAGCCTCAGAATGACAGATACAGCTCAAGGTCCCAGGTCTCAAAGGTCAACTTGAACCGAGTGTTATCAGCAGAGGTGAGCGAGCGCCTTGTTGGAGCTCTATGTTGGAGCGTCTATGTTGGAACTTGTTTCCAGATAACATGAGTCACTCGGCTAGTCAAATTAATGATATACTTCCTGTTTGTGAAAATATTGTTTCTTATCCATGGTCACTAAATTATTGTCAGTGCTTCCAAAAACAAATTTCAGGATAAAGTGAATGTGCAAAGATCAGTTTTAAAATTGTAAAAGGTGAAATAAAGGCTTAAATATCTGTTCATAAAAACATGTGCTCTGTCACCAATCAGAAAGGCAAGTTTAAAAAATATGAATTATAATAGTTTTTACCAATGAAAAGTCACAATTAATGGTTTTAGACAATATTTATATTTACTTAACTACTATACCATCACTTTTGTCCATAAATATGAAAAAATACACTGTGAAAATTAAATTAAATTATTTAGCTTTATCACATAGACTGTTTATGCCACCATCTTGACTACTACAGTTATCTTGACTCATACACTGTTGGTCGCTCAGTGTAGTGATAAATCCCGATTTCATTGACCGACGATTACATTCGCAAGAAGCCTCAGATCGACTTCAAACTTTCACACTAGATTTTAGGCGTAATTTGTAAGGTCAAGTTCGTTTCTGTGAAGTTATTCTGTTCAGTAATAAAATAATGAGACGTAATTTAATTTCCCATAAGAAATGCATTGTGGGCTGCAAATAACGGTACTTAAGGCTATGTTAAACGTGATTGAGTTGTTTGTTGTCAGACATAGAGTAAACATGTGTTATGGAAACTATTTTTTACCTGTATACTGTAACTGCACTAAATATTAGGGGTGGGCGAGTATCACATTTTGGAACGAGTCGAGTCGAGTAGTAAGTAGAATACTCGAGTTTCGAGTTGAGTCGAGTAATACTTGATTTTAAAAATATTGAAAATTGCCTTAAAATAAATAGCCTAGATACTCAAATATAAAAATATACTAGCCTACTATACTAAAATAACTAGCCTATCCTAGCCAAATAAAAGATTTTCCATTTTCACAGTTTTTGCATTAGGCATAATAGGCCTACTTTGAGTCAGAAGCCTAGCCTAGGACACCTGGATGCTACAACTGAATCACTAAATGTAATTGGTGGATTTAAATTGTCATTTTCAACTCTATCTACTTCCTTTGTCTTTGTCGATAAGAAAATCTTCACCACTCATTTTGTTTAGGAATTATTTTCACTTCTCTCGAAATACTCAAGCTATGTAGCCTACATATAATTTTCACTGTTTTGGAATTCACCTAATTCTCTCGATTTGCCGTCTGCTAGTGGCAGAATGTCTCTTAACTGAGTAAAGGCTAGCTTAGTGAACAGCCATGAAGCCTGTTTGTTAGGACTTAAAAGATCACAAAGAACAATAAATTCAATATCTGTCTTATAATCAAAGCAATTTTAGAGAAAAATATGTTTATTATCAATTAATAAACATGATATATTTTTGTGAATGCTGAATTAGAAAAATAACATACAACTATAAAATTGTATTACGTGGGCAATTTGAGGTTAGCCATTCATAAACCTAATTGTTCATCTTGTCACTCTTCTGTCTGCCTTACTATTCTTACTGCTAATGTCAACACAGCTCTTTATTTTGTCTAAAGTTATTTGAATCAGTTTTAAATCATTGTTTTGATGTAATTAGATGTCAAATTATAATTGATTATTAGTTTTAAAGTTTTCCAAATGTTTTAAAAATGTACCGTACAAATGAATATTATTTAAATCAGTAGCTATGTTGACTCACTACCCCTAACAATCTGTGCAATTGCAGCTGTCGGCACAATGCCAGTCGAGTCCGTCCAAGACTTGGAAGTATTTCATTATCTTGATATCTGTCTTTTATTTTGAGATAATAAAATAAAATGAAAAACAAGTAATAATATATTTTAATTTAATGTAATTTGTCTTTCGTCTGCTGGTCGTTCTTTCTCCTTAACGTCTGCTGGAATTAAAATCCAAAATGGATGACTCAAGCGGTGTTCTGGTTGCCAATGGGTTAAGTATGTTTTTAAATTAAACAAATTAAAAAAAGATTGAAAAATGAATTCATTAAAAACATTAAAACATTGCTATCTTGAATTTATTTGTCAAATATCAGTTACACGAACAAAATTAGCGATTTGCTGATTTCGCCAGAGTTGTCAACTACTCGACTCGTTTGGTCGAGTATTTTAAACTACTCGACTCGATACCGAGTAGTGCTAACTACCCGAGTAATTACTCATTAGTCGAGTACTCGCTTACCCCTACTAAATGTAATACAATTTGTTACTTACGAAATATTTTGAAATAGGTTATGAATACTAGAAAGAGATATTTTGTTTAACAAACAATAATACCAAGAAAATATCTACTAAAATAATAAAATTTTAAACGTACCTGCTGGTTATCAAATCTTGAATGAAAAAATATAAAAAAAACTTAAATCGGTTTTCTATGTATTTAATATGTGTAATTTGATAGATGTGTTATTGTTTATTTTTTTATTTTTAATAGCGTCCACGCTATTAGTTCCAACTAATAATCTTAGTTCCAACTAAGATTATCTGGCTTATGTTGCCGTTCATCCCCATATGCGTGGTGGAACAAGCGTACTCCTAGTATTCCTAGTCTTGGGAAAATTTCTTTAACAGAATCTTTGTTGTTCAAGTTCATAATTATTCTGATTGCTTTTTTTGAAGACGCAAAATAGCTAACAAATTTTGATTACTTGTCGCACCATACAACACAACCACAAAAGAAATGTGGGAATGTATGTGCTTATAGTAAATTGTTTTTAATGTTTCTATTGAGCAATATCTTGACACGGTTTGACATGGACGTTTGTGTTGTGCAGCTGTGTACTTTTTGTCGCCATTTTACATGAGTTGACTTAGTGTTCCGTAGCAGTCTTTAGTACAGTTTTCATTTGTTTTAGTTTAGTTTTTGTGATAACTTCAACTAGAAGCTACGTAGAACTGTTGTTAGCGATGACGAAGGGTCAGAACTGGACAGGGACTCTACTGTGGACACAGACATTGATCCGGATATTGACGAACCAGATCTTAAATCGGACGAAGTAATAGACGAATCACAACTCAATCCTTCATGGTGTAATGCAACTGTAGGCCATCACCGATTCGAATACACAAAAGAAAATTTACTTTTGGTGCAGATTCCAGGAAATAATACCATAGCTGACTGGTTTTCATGGTAATGGACGACCCTTTCTTGCAGGAAATATGCAATGAAACTAACAAATATGCTCTTGAGTTTTTTTGTAGCCCAAGTACCACAGAAAAATCACGTTTGAACAAATATAAAAACATAACTGTCGATGAGTTGAAGACTTTTGTAGGCCTACTAATACACACAGGCACCATTCGCCTAAACCGACTTCAGGATTACTGGAAAACTCACCGGCTATTCAACCTGCCCCTCTTCCCAGAGTATATGAGTCGTAACAGATTTCTGCTCATTTTACGTTGTTTGCACTTCTCCTCTTTGCTGGAAAAAGGTGAAAACGTGGAATTACACCGACTCCACAAAATTCAACCTATGGTCGATCACTTCAACGCCAAAATGAGGGAAGTGTATTATCCTGTGAGAGAACTGTCTATTGACGAGGCTATGGTATTGTGGCGTGGTAGATTGATGTTCCGACAATACTCAAAGGAAAGCACCACATCAAGTTGTACTCGTTGAACAAACTGCACGGCCTTATGATGAAGTTCCTCATTTACTCTGGAAAAGGCGGAGAATTGGCGGGTAAAGGCCACTCATCAAAGGTGGTGATGAAATTAATGGACGGTTTCCTCAATGAAGGGCATGCCCTTTCTATGGATAATTTTTATAAGAGTTCTTCTTTGTCAGCACAGCTTCTGTCAAAGGAAACTTATTGCACAGGAACTGTTCGGGCTAACAGGAAGCACAATCCTGCAGAAGTGACAAGTGCTGTCCTCCAGAAGGGCAAGACGATCGAGAGGTACACCGAGGGGGTCATGGTCGGTAAATGGCGTGACAAACGTAACGTTTTGTATTTGTCGACGTAGTTTGAAAACCAGATGGTTACTTCTGAAAACACAAGGAAACAGAAGGGACAGAAACCTCTTCATGTGGTGCAATACAATGCCCACACGAGAGGAGTAGACAGACATGACCAACTAATGTCCTACTATCCATGCGAGAGGAAAACCCTTTGATGGTATAAAAAGGTTTTCATCCATGTACTTCAAATGACTGTCATAAATTCCATGATTATGTACAACAACCTCAATATTGACAACAAGATGACGTTGTACGATTTTTGTCTTGCCATCATTGACCGCCTCTTGCCCCCAAAAGAAAGTACTCCCTTGGTTACTCCACCAAGAAACCCTCTTCACACTACTGTGAAAAATGGGGAACGAGACAGCAGAGGTGACAGGAAAAGAAAGAACTGCCGTCAATGCTACAAGACCAAAAATAATAGGAAAATGATGACATTTACATGTTCTGCTTGCCCCGACAAACCCGGACTATGTGTGGGGAAGTGTTTTGATGATTTACACAGGAACTAAAATTCTGACTGTAAGGGATGGTGGGAGGGTTTGTAAATAAGTAGTTATAATTTTTTATTACAAATTGTATTTTAGTGTGTTTTTTTCATAAAAACTTTAATTTTTTCTAATTTTCATGATTTTTCAGTGCCGATACGTGGCTCCAGGCTGACCACACGGATCCAGTAAATCCGGAACCACCCGGTAAATTTTTTTACCCCAAAAAATGAAGAAAACAACTTTATAGTGCTGTAACCATCAAACCAGACAATAACGTAAGATTTTTATAATTTTTTTTCGGTTGGGGTTCGCAATACCCCCTCTTTTTAAGTAGTGAACGTGTTAATGCAGTTGAAATACTAAGAAAACACAATAAACTGTTATTTTATTTTTTATAGATAAAAATAAAATGCAAAGTCCCTTATGAAAAATCACCAAAATTTCTCTAACCTAACCTATTTACACCAGAACTCCACTATTCCTATCTAATTGGGACTACTGTTTCTATAGGAAAATCCATTACAATAAATGTTTATGTGATAATTTAACAGAACAATACAATGAAGTACAAACAAAATATCTCTTCACTTTTTTGCAACATTCAAACTCTACAAAGGGAACAAAAGAAAAAAAGCACAGATGTCCTATTATTTCTTACGTAAAAGCCAATAATGTTATTTGTCAAGTATTTTGTTATTTTGACAAGGAAAATTTACTATCAGCATTGCTTAATTTAGTTTTAAATATTAGCTTTTCCATTCAGTTGGACAGTAGTTACATTACTCCTAGTATCATGTTTGAATAATACAAACAAACCATACAAGAAAAAAGGCATAATAGTTATAAATTATTTAATACGTCAGACAGGTGTTTGTGTGGGGGGGGGATGTCAACTGACCAGCTGGGAGTGCCTGACAGGCAGCGGCTCCAAGTCCAGGTCCTGGCGGGGGGGCGACAGCGGGGTGGGGGTGGCGGAGGGGCGGGTGGCGGCGGGGGGAGCGTTGCCCCAGCCGGCCTTGGCCTGCCAAGCACGCAGCCTCTGCAGATACGCGCCCGAGTCCTTGTCCTCCGGGTCCATCTTGCCAACGTCCTGGTGACATGACAACAATACCGTATCAGGCGAAGAGAAATTATCGCAAACATTTATTTATTCACACTTTTCACAAAATTACTGGCTGACCAAACACCTACGGATACGTCACAAAAATATCACTAAGTAGTCAATGAATAGTCATTTATTCTGTCCTTAAACAATACAATATTGTAATAGACAACGTCATTATAGGCTAATAGGAACTTCCCAACCAGACCTATTTTACTTTTCAGTATTTACACTATATCATGATTTATTTTCACTTACCAACTACAATATCACAGTTTGATTAGAACCTATATTTAATATCACAGAAAACTATAGAAATTAGGTGTGTACTAAACTATAAAATTAGTATTATTATTGGTTGAATTATAATGAAAAAACCCCAATGTAAAAAGCAAAAACTAAACACCAATCATCATTTAATTTACATTTTACTCAATAATCTGTTTAAATCTTGCATTATCGTATTACTTTTAAATTGCTGTAAATCAAACTGCTTTCAAATATTATGTTTATACCGGGTGTCCCAGACATATTGAAAAAAATTATGGAAAAATAAAATAATTTATGACAAAATCAATAATTTATGTTGCTAAAGTGTGTAAAAGAAGAAGCTAAGGAATTTTTATGCTATGCCTTTTTAGTTTAACGGGAAATTTATGGAGATAATGGATGTGAAATTTAGCCCCATGTTATTCTTATGGGAAAAAAAGCAAACTTCTACCTCAATTATCTCCAAAACCGTTAATATTAGGGGCACACATTAAATTGTAAATTTGTCATAGAATTATGAGTAGAATCCAAAAATACCATAAAAAGTGGGTATTTGTATTTAAAATTAATGACTTCCAGTCTGGGTAGGTTACTTTTGGTACACCCTGGATAGAGCGCAACCGGTTTACCTATAATGGCACAATTTGTTTTAGTTTTTAGTGATAAATTAATTGTGTAGATTTTAACAAGGGTGTATGGGTGGTCTGGGTATAAACTTCTGAAAAATGTTGATCAACCTTGAATTTGACAAATTACTTCAAAAGTTAAACTTTTTACAGAGAAGTGGACAACAGGACTATCAATGTGAGTTGAGATAAAGAAGCTAGCCTTTGAACTTAATGGAATCCAATTTTGTTGTAAGGAAATCTTTATAATCAGGTAGTTATAATTATAACTTCTTTTATGAAATGAAAGTGTATGGTAGGCGTATGGATATCGATAAAAATATTGATGTCAAATGGAACTTATATTTTTAACGTGTTAAGGTCTAGTTTTATTTGACAAAGTCACAGTTGGTAGATTGTTCACGCCCTAAGTCTTTGAATAGAGGTTCACCTTATCCACCCCAGCCAGCCTACGGTCTGCTTCAATACTCTTTAGTCCCCGCTCTATGTAGTCTTGGAAGAACTGAGACGATTTCTGCAGGAAAGGATTTATGTCTGCTTCCGGGTATTGTTGTTTGAACTCGTACAGCATTCGGATCCCCTGAAAATGATGGAAAAAATCTTATAAAAAGAGTGGTTTGCATACCTGTTTGCTGGTAATCTTTATTTTTATGCTAACGCAAATAGTTTAGCTCTTATTTATGGAGTCAAGAATGTTAAAAACCTTCGTCACTTCAACCTTTGTCACCTTGTACTTAAGATCTTTTAAGTACAAACGTAAACACGGAAATTTAACAACAAATTAAACTCTAAATAAGGTAAACGAAAGTGAGCCATGAACTAAGCAGAAGTTTGAGTGTATACTCTTAAAAAAGCAGTTATTTAAACAAGAATATTTCTCGGTGATTCTGAGGCTAATCGTCCAAAAATGTAAAAAAGGGTTCTATACAGTAGATTTTGCATAAAATATTAGCGTTTCAATGTTACCTCGTTGGTCTCATCCTTGGTGCCAATCTTGCGAAAGATCTCACTCAGCAGGTCGTGAGAGTTCTTGGACATGCGTCGCCCCTTCGACAGGCCCTGGCTCTCCTTGTTGTCCAGCTGTCCGTCCATCAAGCTTGGCTCAATCTTCCTCTCCTCGTTGGTGCACTTTAAGTGCTGCAAAAAATCCAACATTTCAATCAACAATAAATCAAAACTACAAACTGACTGGCGTTTTTTAGCAGCAAAATCATTGATAGAATTAGGGTGTGCGAATAGTGATTTTTCTGGTCGAGCCGAGCCGAGCTGGTAATAAAAAATTCGAGTTTCGAGCCAAGCCAGGCCCAGACAGCAAAAAAAATCAAAATAACTTTTATCTGCCCACAAGGCCTTTTTTGGCCATTAAAAATGAAAAAGTATAACATTAACTAAACATGTTTTAATTAGGAATAATGAGGATTTCCGGTTAACTTATAAATCTATATACATATTTATTAATACGCAACATGGTTTTTTGTACGAGGAACTCCTCTCACAGTTTTAAACCGAATTTAATGATTTTTGTGTCATTGGATAGAGCTCGGCGTGAAGTTGTTTCTAAAGTAAATTGGTAAATATCCATTTAAAAGGAAGGGCCCTACAAGCCCTTAAAGTTCATAATTTTCCCATTTGATTAACATTGGTAAAGAAATTTATTGGTTTTCAAGTTAACAGCTGTAAAGTGTAAATACCCGACATCAACAAAAGTACTATATCTATTTGTTCACACGAAAAATAGGTTATGTTAACCCGCGGAGTGTACCTGGTTAACAAACTGAATTTAGTATGTACGTGGTAAATGTTTTGAGGTTTTGGCCAAAGGACCAGGGGAAAATAACAACATGTCAAAAAAGCTATGAGCAAATGATAAATAACGTAAAACGTCCTCCAGAAGAAAAGCATGGAGATAGAACATCACATTAACATTATAATAACATCATAATGTGTGTTTTTATTTTATTTTAAAACGATAACCAGATAACGCCAATGAGTGAAGTCGAACTTTTAATTAATAATGGCCTACTATATTAAATTTTGATGTTGCTAATGACAAGAAAACCTGCTAGAAGCACCACTGTTTGTTCAATTATTGATTCATTATATTTACAATTATTTTCTCGGCTAATCCAGAAAATTGAATAGTTTTATAATCCATAGTGTAAACTGTGCTAAACTTTATATAGAAATAAGTTTAATTGAGACATAGGTGCTGGTTGCCGAACACGTTATCTATCTCAATGCCATTATAATGGCTATATTAACAAATCATGATTCTATTTACACTTTTTATGTTTTCTCTTAGAGATTCGGAGGCAAGAGTTGTTGAGGCCAATAATTTCCCACAATGGTAAATTGAAATTAAGGAATTATTGGGTGAAACGAGGGCATTCAGTTAGAGTCAAATTCTTACTATTTGTATCAAATTAAATAACATGTAAAGTTGCTGACTAGGGGCTTTGGCGTGTAAGCGAATATAGGTATATTTCCGCACAAGTTAAGTAAGGTAAGTTCCGCCTTTTAAGCTACGCGAAATACCAAGTCATTTTGGTAAAAATTACAAAGTGTATGTATGCAGGCCTAAAAAGAAAGGTGTTATTGAAAATGAAAATTTCTCATTTGTAATCAAATAAAATTTTATATTAGTATAGAAACTAAATTGCTCGATTTCGAGCAACATGTACACTAGTTCTTTGTTATTTAGCCACCAAACTTCAATGGAATGAGTAAACAACTCTTCCAGTTGACTGAACAATGAGGTGGACAAAAAACTAAAAAAGTGTCTCTATTGTTAGGAATCCGGCAGCCCGACTGGGATGAGAAGCAGGGTGAGGGAAGAAGGTTGGGCTGGGTGAGGGGTGTGGGGGAGGGGCGATCGCTCGGTATAATTTATTGAAGGTAAAAGCCATATATCCGTTTCTAAACTAAAACTAATTGTACAAAAATAAATGGCTTATTTTTTTATCTAATTATGTACAATTTGGAAGAAAAGTCAACCGAAGTTGTATACACCCTATTGTTCAAAATTTAGGTTAATTAATGAATTCCTGGTATGCTAATAAATTCATAAGATTGTCAAATAAAACTTATGTCTCTTCATCAAACTTTTCTTTAAATGCATTTAGCATAAAAAAAAACAAAATTACTAGGGGATTAAAGCGATATAATCAAACTGAACTAAAAACAAAACCCCACCTGTTTTGGTTTCTATTTTTAGAACATTCTTTCACCAGGCAAGCGAGCAGTGTGAGTGTGTGTGTGATTATATGAGAGTGTGTGCGTGGGTGCGTGTGTCGTCTTCACCAGTCAAGGTCATTACCGCGTTCCTATTGTGTAAAAAACCCCACCCCGCCCTGCTCCACCCTACCATCCTGTTACCTCCCTGACCCCGTGTACGATCACACAGCTCAAGTACAAATTGCCGTGTTTCTCTGTTTTTTGCATTAATTAATAAATAAAATATTTGTTAGTACAGAGTTTTCTTTTTAAGGCCTCTTTTTGGGCGGAATTGTTGCTTCTGAAATCATTTTCCACTCGACCACTCGAATAGTTTGGCATAATCTCGAGCCGAGCCGAATAGTGCTAGTATTTGACCATAACTATTCGACCACTCGACCACTCGCACACCCCTAGATATAATATGTAGTCAAGATACAATTCCGTCGCTATCACAGCTTTTCTGCAGTACAACTGTCCTTAGCAGCCGATGTAACCATAAAAAACTAGTATATTTTTATTAATTCTAAAGTAGTACATATTGGGCTCCCCAAAACTAAACTGGGTAACTGAGTTATAGAGCTGTCCTTGAATCTGAAGGTTGCCAGTTCAATCCTGAGAAAAGCTAGAAGCTTTTTGATGGTGTAAAACTGGACCCAACTGCCTTGGGTCATTTAGTTATTAATTACTGATCCTGAAAAATGAATCAGCTGCTACCTGTCAGTAACAATCTACACTTCATCTGATCCATTAAAACCATCACACTCACCCTTCAGACATACTCACTTTAAAATATGCACCATAGAGTGGGTCGGCATTTAAAGAAAATATATCTAAACATATTGGTGAGGTCCAAAAGTAACTTACACTTGATGAACAAAACTTTTTTGTTTTAGTATTCGCTTTAAAATGACAATTTTTAACCCGTTCTGGCGGCCATGCAAAGAAGATACATCACTAGTGACTGCTTTTCTGTGGTCCGGTGGTCATTGGAGTTACATTACAATGTGATTCATGAAATTTACTATGACATTATCTTCTTTACCAAAGTGTGTTGACTTTGTGAGGATCTACTGTGGTGGATGTACCTTGAGTAGTTTCTGGACATAGGTCCAGAGCTCCGACTCAGGTGTGACACCGCGCACGTTCCTCACCATCTCGCCGATGACGGGGCCGTTGACCTTCACAATGGTGTGCATGATGGTTTTGATGGTGCGCAGGGGCAGATCGCTCGGCTGCTTCTTCCACCATGATGATGGGTAGTCCTGCACATTGGAATAAAATAATTTTTACTGCTTTTAACATAACTGCTACTAGCGATCATCTGTGTGTTTTTGAACTAGCAATATATGTATAAAAAAAATGAAAATTTTCTTTACACGTAGGATCACCATTGTAGGTCCTCTCATTAAATTGACATGGATGTTTAAAATTTTTAAGTTTTTTTTTAAACACCCGATGTATAACCATAGTTATAGTTACCCGGAGGAAGGCGTGCACATCAGTGAAGATGAGGTCGTACTGCAGGTCGTCGGCCCAGCTGTCAATGAACTTGATCACCTTCCAGCAGCACTTCATGAGTAACTCCTGGTAGTGGGCACAATATGCCGGGTTGTTGACTGTGTCGTACAGGTTCTTGATCAGGGCACTACACAAAAGACACAACCCTACCATAAGAGAACTGACACAATAATATATGTTTTACTTTGAAAAATTACCTCACTCATTTTAACATTTTGGGAAAATAATGATGCACATTTACATCAGTCAGTGCAGTTACTCAATAAGTTCAAACCTCGCTGCTGTATTGTTGGTACAACTGTTTTTGGTGCTGTAATGTTTACAAAATTGTTTTCATTGTTAAATATGTAAAGCAAACCTCGTTACGAGACTACTGCTCAAATCAGTTTTCTAGAAATTTGTATGTTTGTTTCCCCAACATGCCTGCTGTGGCTCTGAGCCACAGGCATTCATTCCAACTTGTTATACCGTATCTCTTTGAACTTCATATGAATTGAAGTTACAATATAAATTGGATAAAACTAGAAAAAAAAACAAAGTTTTAGATAAATACCCTATGTTTGAGTATACTGTAATATCTTGATACTAACCTCCATGGACAAGTAATAAACCAGAGAGTGAATTTGAATTTTTTCAATTTATTTATGGCTGATGAGTTGATACAACGGTACAAGAAATACCAAATGAAACCAACAACTTTGTTAAATTGGAAATCTAGAAAAGTAATCCCTGCGATTGATTTGGAACAATTTTGTTCCCATAAGTATAGAGGAAATCAAGGTGTTTTTGAGTGTTGTAATGAATATGGGCCAACATCACAAAATTAGCCAATAAGATAATTTTTCTGAAGACTGGTAGGATAAACAATCGTTCTTCAAAGATGTTTTTAGTATAAATAGATTCTATCAGATATTCTGGTCTTTTCACATATCACCTCCAAATGAAAATACACATAACAGATCTAGGAGATAAACTGAAGAACTTTGTACACTACCTTGAAAATAAATGTCAGGAAATATTACATACCATCCTACTAAATGTCTGTTGATGAAAGTTCTGTAGGGTTCAAGTGTAGAATTCAAGAGCTGCAACAAAGACAAGCCTAATGGGGCCTAAAAGTTTTTGTACTATCTGATGCAAAGAGTGGGTATATCTAAACTTTTAGGCCATTATGGCCGAAAAACAACCCATCAGTTAATAAGGTTGACCTGTTGTAATATAAACCTCGTGTGTAATGCTGAAATGTAAACCTCGTGACCTGTAGAAATGTACTGGATTTAGCACATAAACTTGTAGAGAAGGTACCGAATTGTGTATTTTCTTTGTTCACTGACCGTTTTTACAGTATCTTGGAGCTAGCTGTGGAGTTAAAGAAACTTGGAATTCATTTTCCTGGTACCATTATGGGGTATAGATTTGGGTTACTACTTGCAGTAAACAACTAGAAAAGAATCTAAACCTTGGAGCTGGAAAAAGACAAAAAAGTGTCATTCACAACCAAGGATGGTGCTTGGTGAGGCGTGACAAAAGATAGTTACTCTCATGCTCACAACTGCTATTGGTAACAGTACTGAAAGTATTGGAGGGAAGGCCAAAAGAACAGTACATGAAGAAGTGACGAAACCAACAGAATTGTAAATACAACAAGTACAGGGGGGAGGGTGGGATAAATAATAAATTTCTGACTAGGCTGATTACAACATAGTAACTTAGTTTGACGCGTAAATCCGTAAAATGGAGGTGGAAGTAGTTACTTTTTGGTTGCTAGAGGTATGCACTGTCAACCCATTTTTTTAGTGAGAAGGGTTATGAGGAACAAAAAGTCTTTAGGAAAAATCGTATAACTCAGTTGATTGGTGATATTAGAAACCCCGACCAGTGCACGAGCAATGGACGAGATTGGATTTTTTGTTTGATACGGGACGAGACAAGATGAGATTTTTTTAACTCTCATGAAATTTTGATATGAGATCGAGATGGGATTTCCCTTCTTGTACATAACTGGAAATGTTTGTTCGGAATTTTAATACGATAGTGTAACATTGTTAAATCCGGATTTATGACTGATAATTTGTGAAAAATAAAAGTTATTACAGACAATTCTGTTTAACAACTTTTTTATTTAGAAACAACTTTAACCCTCCAGAGGTCGCTTAAAATTTAAAACGCCGTCTCTCGCTCAAGGAGGTTTCCTCCGGGTTTTAAATAAATGCACAAAATGTATTCTAAATACTTTTATTTTTTGAAATAAAAACAGAAAATGATTGTAAAATAGATTTCACGCAATATCCTTGCAAGGCAGAGCAAGAATGGTAAAGTTAATTTAACAAATAAAATAATTATAACTATTATGGATTATACAAAACATATTTCACTTTTTTTTTACTTAAAACTTAATATTTTTCAATAACAGTTTTGTAAAATAGTATAAAAATAGTAAAAATGATGTTTTGGGGGTACAAATAAAAACGATTTTGTATAAAACTGAACTATTAGATTATATAAAAAATACTATTACATGCGTTCCTGCATAAACCTTAAATTAAATGGTATAACAAAGATACCACAATCAATTCAAATAGTTATACATGGAAATATAAAAAGTTACTTCAATTAAAAACAAATCTAAAATGGCAAGTGTAGCCTAAACAATTACAAATAACCAAATAAAAAACGATCGCACACGGACTCTTCCTCCGGGTTCACAAAACACACAAGGACGCTCACGGAGGAATCGTCCAGCACCTCAGGACAGCGCTCGCCAAACTGACCCTGGACGCTGAAAGCGGGATAAGGGTACGTCAAATACAGGGTGAGGAGGGGGGCTACAGCTACACAAAAGGACAGTGCTTTCAACCAAAAGATAAATATTTCCCACAACAAAAAATATTGACCCGGAGGATTCCTCCGCTTAGCGTCCTCTCGAGGGTTAAAATATATCACAGTAAAAAGAAATATTAAGTACCTACCTTATTACAAATAACTCTGAAATATAGACTAAGAAATGGTTATATGAGTTAGTATGCAACAATGGAATTGCCAAATTTACCAGAATGAAACACCAGTCTTATTAGTTAAGCATTAAATTACAATTTCAGTCTTGGTGTGTCTTGTTTTTTGCTATATTCAGTCAAATATGTTGCATACTAGTAGTGCTTAACAATACTTGTAAAAAATACTGCACATTTTTCATAGATATATCTTGTTATTGTTTTTGTTGTTCTTTTACTGTTGATTTTTTTTAAATACTTATTTTTGTGCTGTAGAATAGAAGAAACTCTCACAAAAACTGGCTAGATTGCTGATGGTGAATAATTGTGTAATGGAAAACATTTTTGATCTTTGTTAAGTACTTTTCAAGTGCAGACAAACTTTCTCTGGTTTTTGCACTTTTTAAAAAATATGCTTGTATTTATCTTTTGATTGAAATAAAGATTGATTGATTGATTGATTGACAAAGACAAAAAAGAAACTGAAGTAAATGAAGGTCATAATCATAACTATAAACATAGACAAAAATGATCAATAAAACTAAAAAACAAACTTTTAATTACCTAAAAGTTTGGGGTTGAAATTTAAAAAATAGGAAAATAAAACACTTCACTTTAAAATCATGAATGTCAGTATTAACTTGCTAATAAAATTGGCCTCGCAATTCTTTATACTACTATTTTAAATATTATTTATGAAATATTTTACTTCTTAAAAAATTAAGATAGCAAAAAAACCCGTCTCGAAAACAAGTTTTAAAATTTCTCGAAAAATTTGATAAATTTCAAGACATGTTCATTTCAATTTTATTTTCTCGAACAAAGCTAGTTTGATTCGCTCACTCACAATGCCACATGGTAAAATCAGCTGATTTTTGTTCAATTCAGTAGCAAAAAAATATTCCCATACGAATAATGTGGACAGTTTGAATTAATCTAGGACGAAAACCCCCCCGAAAAGCCCCCATTAAAAAAAATCTAAAATCCTTGGACGGAAAAAATTTTCCCATACAAACATTGCTTGTTTTAGAGTATAAATTCTTTATTGTAAACAGTAGGTTGTGTTGAGTTCTTGTTACAAGCATATGCCCTGTTACATGTATATTAAATGAGACCTGAGGGGTTCCACGGAGAAGCTAATATGATAGGCAAAAGGGTTAACTCGTTCGCTACCAGCCACCGCATATATGCAGCAGTCACGCCACTACCTCAGCCCACCAACAAAATCATGGACTTCCCTGTAGACCGCCGATCTTAGTGGTTGTGACTTATGCCACAGACCACGAATAGAATCAATAGAATCTGTCCAAAAGTGTTGCCAACTGTCCAATCACGTCAGTGACGTACTAGCCACAGAAGCGCGGCACATATGCGACGGATAATCCTGTAGACCGTGCCTAAACTATCTAACCTTTAAAATAGACTGTTCCAAAGAAATTTCGTATTTAGTATCAAGGAACCATCGCCGCAGATGTGCGGCGGCTGTCTATTTTAATGAGCCCAGCCGCCGCACATCTGTGCCAGCGGTCTGTGGTTACAATTTTTTTTTAATATTGTGGTAGCGAACATGTTAAAAAAATGTCACCTGGCAACTTAAAATAACATCCAGGTTTATATAGATTAACAGTGAATCCCCCCCCCCCCATATGAATGCCAGGAATAACTCATCTCAACTCACCATATGACAGCCGTGTGGTCAGATTTGTCCAGCACACGGATAATAACATTGTTGACTACTCGGACAAACATATCGGTGCCAGGTTCCAAAATTTCTAGTCTCTTCTCCGTCAACAATGTTATCAATATCTTGAGAGCCTCTCGTATTGTTGACTCTCTAACATTACGGCTCAGCTCTGGATGTTGGCTGAAGAACTGAAAAATTTTAAATGTTCATATTTTATACACAAATAAATTTCCTAAATTTTTACAGCTGTCTTAATATTAGACATTCTTAATGGAAACTACAATACAGATACATTACAAACATTAAGAAATTGAGGAAAGCTTACAAGATTTCAATTAGGAAGTGCAAGTTGCAAGTTTAAAAATTCTATTGTTTAAAGAAAATTGCTGCAGGTCAAAACTGCAAAACAAAACGAATGATTTAGGTGACTAACAGTGATTTATCTGGGGGCGTTTAGTACCTTAACAAAGAGTCCCAGATTACGCCTGTAACAGTTGACCACTTCAGGATGGTTGGTCTGGTTGAGGAACTCTAGCTGTCTCACCAGCTGGGCTAGCAGCAGGTCCTCGTGTTGGTACAATTGCTTGTGCTGAAACAATAAAACAGTGGTGCCAACCAACACATATAACAGTGACTTCAATTCAATTCAATTCAAAATATCTTTATTCATTTGTAGTGAAATACATACATGAATAGTGTCCAACGTTTGTAGGTATAAAATAACTATAAAAAGTAACTTAGCCTAAATCTCAGAATTTAACAAAATAATTCAAAATTATAACTCATCAAAGGAATACATAGTATTGTACATCCTATGGCTGAATGCAGTGCCTTAAGACTATTTAGACTAACGTGAAACGACTTCTCAAAGAACACGCGTATTTGAAAATGATTTACGGCAGTGCAATCTCTTACGGCATACATGAAGTACAATTGACATATGATAGGTAATTCAGTTCTACCACTCATGATAACCATGCATGAAAATTTTATAATTTAAGATTCTATTTATACTGTGACAATTTTTTACAGCTGCACTGAAAGAACAGCGGAATACTTGTAACATTGTTTTTAGCGCCTCTGAATACATGTGTAAATTTGGTCAGTTGTCCAAATTTTGGAATCAGACAAATGTTTGGGTCTATTCCCATTAGTTATATGTAACACTCAATTGCCGAATCCAAACAATGCCAAACATTTTTACACACTCTACGATGTGGACATTGTGAAATACTCACATCGCAGAGGGAGCATTTTATTTGCACATTGGTTATGCAAAATACCCAGAACGCAAAAAGGGTAATGGTAAGTGCTCAATTGCAGAAATAAACATCTTATTCAGCAACCGAGTAAAACCACGATACCCACAACCCCACATTAAATTAGATTGATCACGTCATGATGTGGATATTAGTAGTTTGCGCAAAGCCAAATAGCCTGCCTAAGAGAAATTTATCATAAATAGCCTGCCTAAGAAATTTATGCCTTAGAAAAACATTAAGTCAAAAAAACTCAAATTTTTAGCTTGAAACAAATTTATTTACACCAAGGATGTAAAGGATGAACAATTTATGTGAATAGTCATGTTGTCACCTGTGTCCAAACAATGGTATGTAAGATGTAATTGTAAGAAGAACTGTGCACGTAAATTTTTTAACCCATTTATGCCCAAATTGTTTCTTGCGAATTGGATGCAGTGGCTTAGTGCTGCGCTCTTATAGCGAACTCGCATACCAACGGCCTACAGTCTCTCCAGCTAGGGGCGAGCACCATTCAAAACCCAAATTCTCATGTCTAGGCTGCCGGTCGTGATAGCTCAGATGGCTAAGGCGTAGGTATCCTTGGTAGACATGTAACGGATATCCGGTTACTATCCGGTATCCGGCCTATCCGGCCTTTTTTTTAATATCCGGTATCCGGCCGGATACTTGCTACTATTTGGCCAGATACCGGATACTTAAATCTTGCTTGATCACTACTTGTAACGGTCTTCTTTTTGGTCAAGACAAACATAAAAAAAATAAAAACAACAAAAAACAGAAAAACTTACAGACTGACTGATAGCGAATGAAAAATTTGTGCCTCCTACACCGTCCCACGGTCAGAGGGACAAGTTCTTACTTGTCTTTTCGTAAATTATCCTTAAACTAAAAGCTAAAACATGAGCCGGATATCCGGAAGCGGGATATTCGGCGCTCTAGCCTAGAACCTTGCCGGATATCTGGTATCCGGTATCCGGCCAAAAGAACTATCTGTTACATCTCTAATCCTTGGCCAGAATGTCTGCGTCGGCTCGGGTTCGAACCCGCACGACCAAACCCTGAGCTGGTGGTGCAACTCTTAAAGGGTTAGCCGATCTGTGGCATAGTTGGTGGGAGGGCCCACGTAAAATAAACGGTGGAAGGCTTGCGTGGAAGTTGATGGGATCGGTTAATTCTTTGAGAGTTGCACCTTGGTCAACACTGATTTTGCTACTTTTTACTTCTGTTTACTGTTTGTGTGCCACTACGCACACAGAGAATTTTTTTTTTTTTTGCCACTACGGCCTTTAAGTACGAAAGATAATTATATTATCACTCCAAAATGCCAATTTAATCATGAAAAACATAAAATTCCAAGGTTATTCATAAATTAAAATACAGCGTCGACAAATGTCGACAGTGGGCACAAATGGGTTAAATGTGTTAAATCAAACTAAGTGATTCACGAACTGCAGTGCTACTATAAATGTCATAGAGGCACTTCTTACCTAAACAAATTTAACGAATAAGGAGAAATTTATATGTAATTAATATTTGTGTAGGAAAAATTCATATTTAATAAAAGCCTTTTAACTAACTTACTAAAGTAGAAACGTACAATTTAGGAACATAATAAGTAAAAAACAGTTAATCGAGTATTAATCAATATTGTACGTTTCTACTTTGTACTTTGTAATTGTAAACATTTCCTGTACTTTTGAAGGTATTTTTCATAAATTAAAATCTACTTTTAGTACTAATGTACTTATTGTATTTTACTGAGGTGTTCTCTCAAAATAAATTTGTTTAAAGCAAAAAATTTGAGTTTATTTTACTTAGTTATTATAGATTTCTCTTTAAAGTTCTGTATGCAGGCTATTAGGTGTTTGCGCAAACTACAAATACCCGCACCACAATGTGGGAAATAAAATTTACGCACGTCGAGTTGTGGGTATAATGGTTTTACTTGACCACCGAAGAACGTGTTAATTGCGCGAATTGTGCACTAACAATTACTCACTCTGTCATCTGGGTATTTTATTTAGCCATTGTCCAATTAAAATGCTCACTCCAGGATGTGAGTATTCCGCATTGTCCACAAATGGGTAAAAATTCTTTGCATCGTCCAGATTTGGCAATTGAGTGTAACCTTATATGTATAATCAATGGAAGTGCTACCATTGTATCTCGTGTATGGTGTAGTGTTGTATCTGTGGCTTATTAGTCAATTAACATTTTGAATTACAAGTGTGAGAACTATACTGTATTTTTAAAGAAACTTCCTATTTCATTGAAAAGATACATGTTTGCAAAAAATGGTTCTCAAAGAATGAAGAAAAGCTGAGGGATGATTCCAAGTAGTTAAACAGTGGTGAAATAAGATTTTATGACAAGGCAACAGGCAATTCGTAGGAAATGAAAAATACATGAAAAACTCAATAAAGATTGATGTAATATAGACTGGGTTCAAATACTCTTTTTTGTTTTTTCGAACATTTTTGGGACAGTTTTGCAATAGTAAAGAAATAGACTAAACTGAAAAAATTGTATAACGCTGGCTCTCACAAATCTTAAAATCCTTGATCTATTTTTTATCATGCATCTTTTTAAAATACAAATAAGCAATCACAATTCCCATTGATTGAGTTACAGAAAATAGTTTGACATCAATACTTATAAAAATTAGCATTGAGCCATAAGTACCTCTTGCTAATCTATATTAATACCAGTTCAGTACCTTGCTGTCTTTTTCAATCTCAGACCATCTCTATGATAATATTATCCAGTACAGTACCAAGTATTATTGTGCAATAAAGCCTCTTTTTTATTTGCTGAATTTTCACAATTCAATTTTATAACATTTAACTGAATTGTATAGTAACAAATGATTTGTATGCAATCTAAAATGCGGTATAATTACTGTGATGCATTAATAGGTCTAACAATATACTTCACTGAATAAAAATAATTAAGTAAAATGTAAAAATATAACTCTTTACTTATCTTTTAGATAAAATTTTTATTGAATACAAATTTGCATTAATATTGAATAAATACTCGATATTGTACAAAATAGTTGTAAGAGAGAACAGCACTCACCATCAAACTGACATTGTTTGCAATCGACGAGATCGATGCGTTTGTAGTATGTTACATGTTGAACAGAATCTAAAGTCAATGAATCTAATCAAATTGAACTTTCAATACATTGCAAAACCCGAATGGCACTCTTAAAGGAAACAAAGTAGGCTAACGGATTGTGTACCTGGTCGGATACAAGCAGAGTCTCAATGTGCGCCAGAGCGTCCAGAGCGCGGTCAAAGTCGCGGTTGCCAATCTGAGTGAGATGCCACTCCAGCGTCATGCTGTTGGGCATCCGGGAGAGCAGTGAGGGGGACGAGTTGTTGTCGGGCTTGGGGCCTATGTTGATGCTGCAACAACAACAGTCACGGGAAGATAATGTACTGCTACTGCTAATGAAAAATATTTTCAATTTTTAATGTGATATTCTTTGTAATGCCAGCTGTGTTTGAGTGGTTAGCGAATCAGCTGTTTAATGAAGTGTAAATTATCCATGACTTTTTGTTGCTTGGTAACAATAATAATGGAAATGTAACATAAATTATATATACGGCATTTCTTATATTAAGCGAGGTTTTTAATGAGGTTTCTCACTGCATCTATGTCCAATCAAGTGAACTCTATCAAAAAATATCACTCTGCTTTTGTTTAAGTAAAATAAAAACCATATAAGACTGCAAGTACCAAACTGTGCATTACAATTACATTCCTATAAATATTAAAAATCAATTAAAAATTATTAACCAGTTTTTATTTTTTGCAAGAACACAAGAATTTTTACTATGTACCACTCAACTGGAGAGAAAAATATGTATTATTATCACTATTAAATGAGAAAATTATAAACAACTTACATGGTACTAGGTTCTTTGAGGAAATGAAGGTCAAACTCGATGAGTTTGGGCTGCGGCAGGACAACAGGTTGCGAGTCGATGTCAGAGAGGAACGCCTGGTCAAGCCCGTATGGTCCAGAGATCGGCCGTGGCCTGTGTTGACATGATAATTTAGACTTGGAACTTGGCACTTGGCAATTTAGATGTAGATAATATCCCATACAGTTTCCATGACAACTGCTGTTAACTTAAAACCCTTTTGGGTAATATACTACAGGAAAAGTTGCATTAACATATCTTATTGGAAGTTTGCACAAAGGCTATCCAACACAGAGGTCAGTAACAGGTATTCCTTTGACATAGTTCTAACGGCAATGTCAACTGATTACTAGCACTACTCCACAGGTATTTAAATATTCAAGAGGCTGCAGATTAATTCAAAATAAAAATTAGAAAAATTTTTTATTCAGAATGTATTCAATCATTATGACACATTGCAAGAAATGCGGTGAACAGGTATTGGAAAATGTGTCACTTCTAGCTTAGGATACATTAACGAGTTTAAACGATATTTGCATTTTAAGGTGAGTAGAAATATGTGCACCTTATCAGACTACATCTTGTCGTCTCAAGCTTGGCCCTGTGACCAACATGAGGGTGAAAATTACTATGGTAGGTTCTTCACGGATTAAAATGTTTACCTAGAATGTAGGATTCTAAAAAAAATAATAATAATAATAATAAAAATCCTCTAAAATAAAACATTAGAAAAATTATAAAAAATAGGGATGTCTCAATTTTTTATACCACCAATTCTTAAGCATTGGTATCGGTATTGAGAATTGATCGCCTGATGACTATACCAATACTGATACCAGTCAGAAGAAATATACAATTATTTTTTATGTTTTTAGGTTTTGTTTAAGTGGAATTCCTACATAAACGTGTTCAATTCTCATACATTGTGTGGTATTGAAAACGAAATAGGCCTAGTAATGAGTGAAGTCTTTGTTTAACAGTCAACTGTACAACACAGACTTCGATGCAATCCTTTAGCCGGTAAAAGTAGACCCATATTCTCTTTGTTATCAGAAGTGTTGAAATATGTTTGTATTCATTAATAATTTATTGTAATGATTTTTGTGTAAGCAAGCCTAATTTAATTTCCAATTCTTCAATATTAATTTGTTTAAGTTTAAATAAAACGTTCAAACCATAATGCCAATTTTTGTTAGCAACAACAACTGACTGTCTCTATTATTAAGAGACAGGCTGTAAGAGGGCTTGTCATTGGTCGACACGTGAGAGTGTGTGGCTATGTTAGTTTTGTCAAGTGGTGAATGTTTAGTTTAGTTTTTGGTGAATCAGTGTTTATGTTTATCTTGAACATCTAATTTTGTGTAAAGGTTGTTATAATACTTAAATTAGTGGTATAGGATATAGCATCTGAAGTGTGGATGTGTGGACAATACTAGTTGGAGGATAAAGGAATTTTTACCCATTTAGTTGTTTTTATTTCAAAATTTACAAGTGTGTGAGCATTTATATTTTTATGTTATTGATATGCTAAGTATAAATGATTTTATTTAGTATACAAAACTTTGAATTTCAAATATTATCAGCCAGTGATTTTTTTTATTTTCAGGTAAGTTATGGTAGGCCTATTATACATTGATGGTACCGGTAACAGATTTTTCAGGTATCGAGAATCGATAAATTTTGGTATCAACACATTACTAAAATAAAATACAAAAGAGTGAAAAGAGTAACGTTTACCTCCAATAATAATAACATGTTATATTATTACAAAAACAAAATTGTCAATACAAGTCTTTTGTACAGACAGAAATTGAGAAGAAGAGTTAATCAGTTAGGGCCCTTTAACAAATATGTTCAAGGCTTAACTACCCAAATCCCCAAAAGTATAAACAAACATATAATATCATATATATAATACAACCCGTCGCAGCAGACCTGCGTACTCAGCGAATTTCCAAATAAGTAATATTAATTTTGACCATATAAAACTGTAAACCAAATAAAATCACATGCTCATAAATAGGGAAATAAATGTCTATTCTCCTTATGATAAATATAGGGAGAGTATGCAGGTATGCTGCCATGGGGAACACTAAAAGTAGGTTTTTATCATAAAAAAAAAAAAAAAATTATTTCGACCATATGAAGCCATTTACTAAGTTTGACTATTCTCCATATGATTAACATGGGAAAAGAGTATGCAGGTTTGCTGCCATGATAAGCACAAAAACCAAGATTTTTTACCATAAATGGATGAATCTCAACCAAATGAAGCTGAATTCTAAGTTTCATCGAAAAATATTGGTTAATAAGTGAAATATTAACATATCCCAATTCTCTATAAGATTAACATTGGAGAACCAAAATACGATGTACTGTCTTTCGACTTTTTAATATCTCGGTAACCAATGGAGATAGAGAAAAGCTTCAAAATACTAAATTGTGTGTTTTTTTAGCTTAATCCAATGGTAAAATAAAAATTTAAAATTTACAAATAAAAAATGCAGAAACCCCATTTTTGGGGTACAAAACCCCCCAAAACTACCCCTTCCGGTAGGTAGATATGTCTGGTTTAGGAACTCGTCCGAATAAACGTAGGATTACACATCTCTACCAAATTTGGTCTCGATCGGACCATTTTTCGAGAGTTATCGTGTCTAGGGACATATATATATATATATATATATATATATATATATATATATATATATATATTAAGTAATATAGAATAAAACCAGAGTACCCTATTTTTCATTTTTTATTCATAATTATCTACTGATACGTATTTCGGCTCTTAGGCCATGGTCACAGTACCAGATAAAATATGTAAACAAATAAAACTTAACTAGCTGATTACATCATATGTTAATTAACTTATGTAAAATTATTTTTGCTTATTGGGTATAAAAATAATTTTACATAAGTTAATTAACATATGATGTAATCAGCTAGTTAAGTTTTATTTGTTTACATATTTTATCTGGTACTGTGACCATGGCCTAAGAGCCGAAATACGTATCAGTAGATAATTATGAATAAAAAATGAAAAATAGGGTACTCTGGTTTTATTCTATATTACTTATTATAATAGTAGCCCTGATAAGTGAACTGAATTTTACAAAAAAAAATATATATATATATGTATATATATAAAATGAAATTTAAAGGGTACTTTGGAATTTTTATTCTTTTAATAATTATATATATATATATATATATATATATATATATATATACATATACATATATATAAAATTTTTAATGACTATTATTTTTAGTCTCTGGAAGCAAAAACGGAAAAGTAAACATGGTCCCGGGCTTAGGTCTTACCATGAGACCTACGGTAATATCTTGTTCCCTATGGGAAATTCGCTAAAACAAGAGGAATTCATATTAAATGATGATTTATGCCAACAGATGATGGACCAAGCCCTTTTAGGGCGGCACTAATCGCTATTGAAGAGATTTTTTTATTTTTACTTTATTTTATTTTATTTTTATTTTTTTATTTTTACACAATATTTTTGTAAATATTTTATGGAAGGCTGATCATTAGAGGTGATTTTGTCACTATTTCAGATGCTTTTCAGCAGTTTGATTATCATTGACAGACTTTATTGCAATGTTCGATTGGTATTTGGAGCGATTAAATGTGGTTTCATCATTGCGGCCACTGTTCCGCGGTCCGTTTATCATCCTAAGCCAATATAACACTGTCTGGTTAAACAACGGTAGTAAGCCAGCTTGAGTATGTTAAATTGAATAAAACATCATCGATTAAATAAGATTTACCTTTCATCAAAACAGCTCCAACATTAGTAATGTAGTTACAACCATTTCAGCATTGCAATGCCATCTTCAGTCACATAAATTCCAGCTGAACACATGAATTTGTGTCAGATGTTGTTATTTTCAAGATTCAACAAGGCTGCTTCAGCTGAAATTTCTGTGTCTGAAGATGGCGTTGTAAAGCCGGAATGGCCGTAACCACGTTAAAACTTTTGAAGCTGTTTTGTCATAAGAGGTTTTGTCATATCCTTATTTAGTTACATTACAGCTCTGCGGCTAAACAACATGGATTTTAATTCTTACACTAGTAGGCATTTTCACTAATCCAGATGGTGAAAAAAGTGCTTCATATCAAGAAAATATTAATGAAAATTTAACATGATAAAATAAAAATACCCACATAAACATCATAGGGGTTGGAGTAATAGGTTTACCGCCACACCCGTTTTGCAAGCAAATGTAAATAAATAACCTTCCTAGGGAATGTAAATACAAAATTTTATCAAGCTATATGAAAAATAAGCAAGATAGAGGGTTTTGTTTATTTATCATAAGAATAACATGAGAAACATATTTTTGGATTTTCTCCGTAACCATTTAGGCTGTCAAAAATTAAGAATCCTGGATTGTTTTTTTTTTTTTTTTTGAGCTCTTTTAAGTGGATACGTTAATAGTGATGAACTTTAAACATTAGGGTCAAAAAAGCAAAAAACCAATTTTCACCCTTTGAACCCCATAAAACCCCGTTACATTGTCTGATCATTCTGGATTTCAAACTCAATCGAGTAAATGTTGCCTTACACCTCTGTACCGATTTTCATCAAAATCGGAGGTTCCACTCAAAAGTAACTGTGTTCAAGGACACATTAATATAAATAAATATATATAATTTTAATTAATGAACATGAGTACCCTTTCACTAAATGATTTGGGTGGGGTTCATAACTTCCAGGGATCACAACTACCAGGTCGCTATTTATTAATATATTTTTACAATATCATAACTTCCAGGTGTCAGTTCTACCAGGTCTGTTTATTTTAATATAAATTATATTCACTTCATAACTTCCAGCTATTTTAACTTCCAGTTTCACAACTACCAGGTCTGTAAAATCAAATAATAGTGAGAGCGAAATAACTTCCAGGCCTCACAACTTCCAGGTATCGTCTCAACCAAAAGTTGTAGTGCGGTTTGCCGCATCCTGACTGAAGGCATTAGCCAGCTCCGCAACGCTCGGCGCGCCGATCGTCACGAATAAATCCAAGGAACCTGCTTTGTGCTTAGGTCATTTATTAATTGTCAAGGTGTATAAAAGTATATCAACACCATTCATAAATGTGAATAGAGTTCACATGCCAATGTTATAGTAAGCTCACATAAAAAGAAATACTTGTTTCGTAATTTTCTTAACACGAAAAAACTGAGATCATGGTGATTTCAAAGTGGGAAATGAAATGAACTATCCAAAAAAATCTGTTTCTATAAAAACCAATGTTAAATACACTTCCGCTATTATTTATTTATTTTTGTTTTATATTTTTCGTTATCAAGCCGGGTTTACACTAGTCGAGTTACTTGATTCAAGTTGATTTAAATGAACATAAACATACATAAACATTCAAGTAAAATTGGCTGTTTGTTTTTTATGTTGACTTGAATGAAGTAAGCTATAAATAAGTTATGATTTGCCGATATGATCATTTGAATAAGAAACAAACAATGTAAAAAGACTATTTTTAAACCAATTTAAATGTAAATTCATAGTCTTTTAAAATCTAACTGTACATTGTATACAGTAAAAACTATGCCTATTGTTTAGTTTTTAGTTTATGAGCTTCCTTGTTACTAAGCCGGCTCATGATAAATATAATAGAACGCTAAAGAAAATATTAACACCCAAGAGTATATGTAATGTAAATTATGCCTACTCGTCTTAAAATTTTGTAAGTAGGATTGAAGTGTAGAACATAAAGGTTTATTATGTTAATGGAATTTTTTAGTGGTTTGTTAACTAGGTATGATAATAATGTTTCGAATTCGTCTTATTTCCTTTGTCAGCAAGAGGATACAATTTAAAAAAATCACCACCAGATTACTTGTATTGTAAAGGGTGTTAGAGGACTATATTTGACTAAGTCTAAACTTGATGGGAAAGATTGGAGTTACTAAACTACTTGACAGTTAAAGAAAAGACTAAAACAACCAAAAAATTAGGTAGAATTATGAAGTGTATTTTTAAACTGTGAATATTGTGGGAACTTGGAACTTGCGCTTCGTAGTCCCAGAGAAGATAACTCCGTATATCCTTGTTTATTTAAAGATGTAGCTAGATATCCAAAATTAATTAGCCTTTTTTTATATAATTTTTTTATTACGAAGAAGGAACGGATGAGCTATGTTTACAAAGTGTCCTTGTAAATCCATACAGTTCTTTAAGTACACTGTACATTACCCCTTCACTTTAAAATGTTGATCAACTTTCATCACCAGAGTTTTAAATGTTTTTTTTTAATCGTTTATTTTGGCTACATGACAAATATGTCCATGGCTAAATTATAGAGTTTTAAATGTGAATTGTAATTTATCAGCTGATTACCTGCATTAGTCTCTAACTAAAAACAAAAGACGAAACAGGTTGAAAAAATTATGTGAGGGGGTCGCTTTACTTAAAATGTTGATCAACTTTCATCAACAGGGTTTAAAATGTGCAGTTTGTGCATGTAACCCGTATTCTGCCCTGACAAATTTTCTTGGAAACTTTGTCATTTATGAATCTAAGTTTAGATTCTTAACTACATCAGATTCTAAAAACAAAACTCCCAAGTTCAAACAGAAAACCCTTGTAATTTTGTTATCTGTTTTATAATAGCCTATTAGCCTGTAAAAATGGAGATTTTTAATTAAGTTTAACATGCCATAAAATATATAAAGCCAGAAATTATATTTAGACGTCGTGTAACAGAGCGTTGATTATTTTATGGGGAATGAGTTGCGTCTACCAGATATATCTCGGTGTACCGTATTAATAACTTCAAAGTTTTTGAAGCATGGATGCTTGTTTTTCAGCCATTTTTCTTAGGTTTAGAGCCTTATTCTTAAGGCAAACTAGATGCTCTGCACCGGTGCAGCCTTGGTAGTCTGCAGACGATATTTGTCCGAGCGCGCGCACCGCTTCCAGTGGCACTGCCTACTCCCAGTCTGCTGTGTGGCGAGGCGGACACGACGTATTTCGTCAATCGTCATTCTCAGTATCTCAATAGCTCATCATCCAAAGGGCAGTGCTTTGTGGGGGAAACTTTGAACCACACCACTACTATTTTGTCAAAGTCTACTCTTCATTAGAAAGCGCTCAA
Organism: Neoaliturus tenellus; assembly: GCA_030545055.2. NCBI lineage: Eukaryota > Metazoa > Arthropoda > Insecta > Hemiptera > Cicadellidae > Neoaliturus > Neoaliturus tenellus. Next base: position 156,455,753 of record CM061531.1, read on the forward strand.
AAAACGTGTTTTTTTTTGTGTTCCGACCGCAATAAAAAATGTTAATAGGTTTCAAAAAAATTTTTAACTTATACTAAAAAACATGAAATTAATTAAGCTAAATTTTGGTATATAATATTTAATCGTAGGTCAACTGGTCCATCCATGACAAGCGTCCAAACTCGAGTATATTGCTTTTTGAAACGGACAGTAATGTCCGAATAGTATTTGCTTTCATACCGGGTGTCCCACGAAGAGGTTTAAACGTTTGATTTTATATTACGTGCCCATTCATGCACCAAACTTTTTTAAACTTTACACAGTTTACAAAGTAGGTTCTAAAAATATTCTGGAAAAATTTCAACTCTCTAACCCTAATAGAAACAAAATGGCGGCATATTGAAAAATTTACCAAAGAGGAACTTCTCAGGATACCGCGGAGTTTCTTTGTAAGAGCTTACGAATCATTTGTTACGTGCTTTTATCAGTGTGTTGCTGTGGATGTTTTACAGTTTGAATAATTTTGGACATTAAGGTTTTCCATTAGGCTATGTTCTAGTATTTTTTATTTAAAAGTCATATAGCCCTAGAATGTAACAATAAAAATATTTTATAAAACCAAAAACATCTATTTTGATATTTTTAAAGTATAGTTTTCAATATGACGCCATTTTGTTTCTACTAAGGTTAGGGAGTTGAAATTTTTCCAGAACATTTTTAGAACCTACTTTGTAAACTGTGTAAAGTTTAAAACAGTTCGGTGCATGAACGGGGACGTAATATAAAATCAAACGTTTAAACCTCTTCGTGGGACACCCGGTATATCATTCTGACGGTAAGGATTAAGGATTGTCATTAAGGATTGGATTAAGGATTGTCAGTAAGGATACGTAATTCTGCCGGTAAGGATCAGATGGTAAGGATTAAGCTGATTGGTTGAGTGGAACCAGATGATTAGAATAATTTTACAAAAGATTGTTATTGTTTTGAGTTTTTGTAAACAAATATGATTATTTTGACATTTTTAAGAGGTAGAAAGAGCGCTTCCAATGACAGTAAGAAGAAGTAATCCTAGCATCAGCGATATATTTTCCTCTGGTTTTCGGGGGCAAAACTAAAATTTTTTAACATGGGTTGTCTCTACGTATTCGGTTCTGTATACATTGACATTACTTTCGGTCCAAGGAAAACAATTCTTTACCGGACATCAACAAACTTTTCCCGTACAGTAACAACTTTACTATAAATCAGATTCTCAAACAGCTGACTTCTAAACCAATTAAATTTTGAATTCTGGCTTTGATTACTTTGTCTACTGGCGAAATAATTACGAATAATTCTCCTTTAAAACTTCCATAGTTTTTATTAATTGCATCATGATGAAAAGTATCGTTCACAACTCGTCCGAAATGTCCATTTCGGGCTGAGATAGTGTTTTACGTCCGAGACAAAGCTGAGCGTAGAAAATATATCGCCCCGATATGGGTCACTTTCCGGACTAGTGGTGATGAGATATACTTCATACCTAAGCTAATGATGAACTTTTGGAAGCTATAATGTACAATTTTACTTGTTTGTATCGAAAAAAAGACTTAACGGCAAACCACTAATTTATGACATTTATTTCATGTCTTATTTCCAGCAATATATTTAAAACAACATCGTAAGAAAACTGTTTAAAAAAAGACAATACACCCTACAGCGGAAGAAATTCAAGTTTTGGTTTTACCTAAAGGGTAAGTTTTGGGTTTTGCAAAGTTATGAGTATCGTTCAATTAGTAATTTAATGAGGATTAGAACAATATGGCAATACTTAAGACTTCACTGACTTAAACTACACGTTAAAACTGACGCGAAGTCGGGCTATTGCCAATGCTTTTAAATGGAGTTGCTGAAATTCCGCCGCTTCTGTTCACGAGGTCAAAAATGTATGCAGGCCCCGTTATCGTATAAATGTATAGTTATCGTATAGGCCCCGGTATGACTGAAGGGCGCGGAGTGTAATTATTGTGATGGATCAAAGGAGGTGTGAACAGAGGTATTAGCTGTTTCGTTTGTCAGGATCATTAATGAATAGCCAAATGATCAAAGGCATCGAAGGGCCCATCAGTATGGAATCATCAAAAAGCACTAAAATGATCTTTGTCAATAACAAAGCTACTCCTATAAAAATTCATTACACATAAACCTCAGTATCAGGTAAAAACCTACTACAGTGTGGTCCCTGACTTCAAATAATTTCATAATATTGATAGTGATTAATAATACCCACAGCTACCGACGTTCATTGTTAAATGTGTTTTCAAAGAGAATCTGAAATCGTAAAAGCCGACAGTAAGGAAGTCGTCGATAGAATTACGGAACTCTACTTGGTTTACTTACCCATTTTGGGTATCAGTTAACCTAAATTGCAATAGCCCTTTTTATGATGTAATATTTCACTCTTGAAAGTTAAAAACCTTTCATTATAACACTGATCTACTCATTTGCCATACTATTTTGGGAACCAACAACGCTATTGTAGTGCCTTGTTTAAGCAGAATCCAACATTGATTTTCATAGGAAAACGATTTCACATGTGTAAGTTATTCATTATTAGACAAAAAGCTTACTTTTGAAGGCACCCTGTGCCCTCAACAACAATACTATATCAAAATGAAAGTGAGTTGCAACACATCTATGAATAATAGAATGCTTTAGGACACTTTTACCAAATTAGGGAGTGCGCGTAGGGTTCACAAAAATCTGACAAAAGTTAATATTATTCAAACACTAATCAGTTGAAATTAAAATTAAAACCCATATTTTTAAACCGGCAATTTTGTAACAATATTAGGGCTAATACAAAGTGAATCAATGGAGTAGGCTACACAATTTACAAATACGAGATAACATGTGTAGGGGCTACATGATCCATCCAGTTAAATAATCTCTTAAAAGTGCATGTGCTGCATCCTGTTGTTAAGCATGGTATAACAATTTCGATTTACTTCAATTGTAACCAAATTTAAAGATGTGATTAAATGTCAACCAGGACTGCGGAGAACTCCAGCAGTTCTCCCCAGTCCTGATGTCAACGAAGTTTGAGATACTATTGACGGATAGCGCCGCTTTTTCAGACTTTCGGCCCTTTACTGTGACTAGGAGATGCCCTTAAGAGTCTGCAGTACCTCGGCATTTTGTATTAGGTATTTTGTCCCATAAGAACAATGTTAAATAAAAAACACTAAAGCGAGTTTGTTTTTCGTCGGAAAATTCCAAACTAGATGTCATTTTAAGTGTTACCATAGTCTCTTTCATTTGAGGTGATATAAAATTAATACAAAATTATCGATTAAAATTACTATGGTCAATCATAGATATAATTAATTAATTATTCAATTAAAAGTTTAACGAAACAGTAGCACTTTCTAAAGCAGGTTTTCTTGTTATAAAAACTCATTGGCGTCATCGGGCCATCGTTTTAAAACCAAACCAAGACAGACAGTTCGATACTAATTTGATGTTCTTTAGGTAGATGTTCTTCTGGAGAACTTTTTAAGTTATTTATGTTTTCCTCACGTCATTTTGGTCATGCACAGTTATTTTTCTCGAGTTCCTTTGGCCAAACCCTTTATTTAAGACCACCGAGTGAGTTCTACAAATCGTTAAACGCTCAAGGAACAAGGAACAAGGATATTGAAAAGGTAAAACATTGTATTTGTATTAGTTTAGATTAAGTAAATAATATTGACTACATGTGAAATTACCTGATCATAGATTAAAGTTATCGTTTTAGCGTTCAGCAGCTGAAACAAATTATACTCGTTTCTATATTTCTAATTTGAAAAAAAACTTTCACATAAGATTTTGGTAAGGATAGATAAATAACATAATTTCTTCTCTCGGGTGTCCGCCGAGAGAGCAGAGAGAGAAAGAGTGAGAGAGCGGATTAAGCCAGGGTACGATAGTGTCGTCACCGTGGCGGGCTACGGGCGACGATACTCCGTCGTACCCCCGAAAATATATTTATTGCACCCCAACGGGAGCAGGTCAAAAACCGGCCCTTTGTCGTACAATCACGCAGGTGGATGTCTCCTGGCGCTCATACAAAGTCCTTATCGCTCCGAACTTCCGGTTCCTCCCTCGGTTTATTCCGGTATTATGTAGGCTACTTTTTTCGTCTGGGTCACAATATTTTCAGTTGCTATAAGGTTATTTGTAGCGGATGATATGTAGAGTTAAGTAATGTTGTTATAGGCCTACCAATATCTACATTCATACCATCATTACCAAATACTGATTCACTATGTTAACCAAACATTATCAAATAAAAACAAACGAGGTGAAGTTTGTTTGTGTCACATTTAAACAGTGAAAATAGAGGATAAACGTTTTAGAATATGGATGATATATACATGATAACTTTCACGTCGCTCACTTTTCCCCATAAAACCATAGAATATAACGCTCCTTTGTCTCCAAACTTTCCTTAACGTCGAATGCGAAAACTTGGGATTCGTTTTTACAAGGTAAATCAATTAATATAAGAACAATTATTACATTACCTAACGTGATATAGAGGAATCAATTATTAAAGTGCGGAATGTATCTGATAGATTACAAAGACGTGCCTTCCCGGGTGCGGATGTATTCGATCGGTTACATATAGAATTCTATAGTTACATATAACAATGTCAAGGTAATGCGGCTGTTTCTCCTCTAGCGTTTGAGAAGGAAACACGTATTGTGCATTAGCGTGTAGGGTATTCCTACAACATTCAACATGTGTAGGGTATTTAAGGATATTGAGTTTTTAATTTTGCGCTAGTTAAGATTTCTTGTGATTAGTATATATTCTACAGGTTTTTAAATTCCGTGTTATCGTTGGAGGATTGTAAATATAGTTCAGCATGGAGGTTGAGTTTTGGCATTTTATATGACGTAGGTAGTGAACGTGTTAATGGAGGTAATTATTGAGTTATTATATGAGTAATTATTGTATTTAGTATAAGAAAGAAAAATCCTATACTATAATACGAGCATTGTCTGAAGGGATGTATGTGTTCCACAATCTCGAAACTAGCGGTTAGATTTTGCTTAATTTCGACCCAAGAACAAGTTTAGAAACAGCCTCGATCCCAGGAAAAATCAAATTTGATCTAAATTTAAGTTTAAAAATTGTAATTTTTAACATTGGTCTTATGGGTTGCTATTTTGGTAACGAAATAACAAATAAATGTATACAAAAATTAAGGAACATTAATGTTAAGCTGACTTTTTGAAACAGCTGTTAACTGTGAAGAGGTATAGTTGGTTGTTGGTGGAAATATTAAAATTGAATCAAAACCAACGAGCAAGGCTCGGTTAACCTGATGGTACTAAAATATAAAGTAGGGCGTTAATTCTCAAAGTTACACTTACTAAACGTTACTGCAAGTGAAAAATACAGTAAGTTACAAGTAATCAATTTCAACAACAAAATACGACTTCAGTACTAAACAAAGGCCGAAATACGCATATACCCGCACCGATGAGTCACCGCGATTCGGAAAGTCAGTTTGGCAGATAGGCGGGGGGGGGGGGGGGGGGGGGGAGTACAATGACCTTGGGGATAACGTATATTTTTGTTACTCACTGCTAGTCGCTTTTGACATGTTTGATAATACAAGCGCTAATAAGTGGAAGGGGTAATCATGTGACCACTAGCGCAAGCGAATTAACGGGTTATTAGCGGCGTGTGGACGATCTATAGCGCTAGTCGCCACTCACCATTGTTGTTTGTCAACCACGGTGGTAAGAATGTCTGAACTAAGTGAAACTTGACAGGGTTATACAGTTTTTATTGTTACAAATATAAACATTTAACACTCATCCTTTTTATGATACTTCGGATATAAATTATAACAAAAGAGTTAAGAGAAATAGCCATCATTCAAGAAATTATTAGAAGATTTACAATTAATTAACGATGAGCGCAAGTGGCCCGTGCGGCCCTTGTTCATATACAGGGTGTCTCACGTAAGGTGTCTCAAATCAATTACAGATCAACTGTTTGTCCTACAATCTTGAAATAAAATCATTTCCCACTAAATTGACCCCAAGAAATAATTTAAAAATATTTTTAACGTTGTACTAATACAGGGTGTCCCAAAAACTGGGGGTCACAGGTTCGAATCTCGGAAATTTCAAATACAAACATATGTCATATTATACATCATTAGAAAGGTCTATTTAATACAAACATTTTGGTGGAAACAGAATTTTGTTATCTTTATTCGTTTCAAAATGGTGTCCATTTTTGTAGCCAAAATCAAAATTTACGGAATACCCTGTAATTCTTTTATTATTTGTCATAAATGATTTCTGATTCAAAATACTTATATGAAATAAGCTAAGCTTTACAATGATATGTCACAAGACACAATTTATAAATAAACTAAAATTTCAAAAATTAAATATTTTTGAAAATTTTTACATAAACAAAACTTAAAAATTTTAAATACAAACACATGTCTTTTTGTACATCATATTAAAGCTCTCGTTAAACTAAACAACTTTGAAATTTACACTAATGCCGTATCTCTTTTGGTTTTGTAGTAATAACGTAAAAATGTTATTTTCCCATTTAACTTGCATGTTACTTTAATGATATGGCAACAATGGAAGAAGGACTGCCATACTATCATGTCCTAATTAATTAACATGCAAATTAAATGGGAAAATGACATTTTTACGTTATTACTACAAAACCAAAAGAGATACGGCATTAGTGTAAATAATTACAAAGTTGTGACCCCCAGTTTTTGGGACACCCTGTATTTATACACCGTTAAAAATATTTCTAAATTATTCCTTGGGGTCAATTTAGTGGGAAATTATTTTAATTCAAGATTGTAGGACAAACTGTTGATCTGTAATCGATTTGAGACACCTTACGTGAGACACCCTGTATACATAGCAAGGTATGGTATAGGAAGAATGACAAAAATTCAATTTGCCTAAGAATTTTTAATTAATTTGTTTAAGAATCTATAATTAAATTTTTTTTTTAAAATTACCTTATCACAATTAAAATACATTATCTAGTTAAAAGCAAAATAAGGAATTGAAGGCTGAATATTGTGGACCTGATCGGACTAAGTGCGTTTTTATTGTCGTAACACAATGTAATTCAAGCTTGACTTCTTGGAATCAGTTGCCGGACGCGCGGTGTGGTTATCTACTCAGATAAAACTTTTCTCTCTGTCTACACAGCTATATTGGAGATTCTCAAATTTTTACCCATTCCTGATATGTTAATATTAATATTTGAACACTTGAAGATAGTTTACAACGATATTTAATCTTAACGAGTATTTAATCTTCAAAGGGAATCTTTATGAATCTTAGCAAAGATAGGCAGAAGAGAATCGTGCAGATCAGCTTTTTGGGGTTTAAACATTTTAACACTAGCTAGTCTGTATATTTATCAAACAATTAATCATTTTCTAACAAAATGTGACTCAAAATTTGGCACAAGTTTTCATAACTATGATACACGAAATAAAAAAAAATTGATTTAGATCTGATTTTCGCAGACTTGAAATTTACCTTAAATTACCATGTTTTGCGGGAGCTAAACCTTTTAATAATCTCCCTGATGAAATTAGAACTATCAATGATAAAAAAACTATTTTGGAAATATCTTTGAGATTTGATAACTAATGCCTTTTATACTGTGCGGTAGAGTGTATAAACAAAAACCATGCAAACACTTAAATTAATAGTCTTTTAATAAATAAATGAAATTTGCCACAATGTATTATTTGGGTTTACCTGGTGGCCCTTTCTTTTAATTATTGTACTGGTAGTGGTAGTCAACACAATATGTAATTATTGTACATTACTAAACAAATAAATCTGTTCTTACATAGTGAACATTTACGGTAGTTATCAAAGTTGTACCTCTTATTAGATATTAACAAAATGTATAACATCTACGTATAACAACGTAAATATCACCATTCATGTAGTGGTAATCGCAAGTTATGACGCTCTAAAGTACTTATAAAGTCTACTTTTCAAAATAAAGGATTATTTATTTTATTTAATAAGCACGCTACACACATCACTCTCCAATGGTCTGAGCTGCACTGACAGCGCGGGTGACCTCCGTGCTATGTGCGGTCAACATCGACCTCGACGACTCAACTTGTGGCATCCATCGCGCCCTACACCTCCACCGCGACCCACTCGTTCTGTTCGTACCCTAACAACTGCGTCCACTGAATTTACTTCTGCAGCTTACTAGCGCTAAAATTAGTGCCAATACTACTAGCTACGTGTAGATTGGAACATTCGCGCTAATTGGCCTAGATTGTGCTAATAGCAAATATTAGCTGCTAGTATACTAGCCACGTGTACACGGGCCTTAAGTGTGAATGCACCTTAAGCGATACCCTTAAGAGTCTGCAGTACCTCCGCATTTTGTATTTGGTATTTTGTCCCATAAGAACAATGTTAAATAAAAAAACACTACAGTGAGTTTGTTTTTCGTCCGAAAATTTCAAACTAGATGTCATTTTAAGTGTTACCATATAGTATCTTTCATTTGAGGTGATATAAAATTAATAAAAAATATCGATTTAAATTACTAATGAAATATAAATATTTAATAACACCATTTTAAAACAATGTTAAACCATTTTGTAGTAGGTTTATTGAAAATTTATCCACGTCATATGAACCGCCATACAAATATGGTGAACATATTTTTAATTCATGCGAATCCAAAGCAAAATTATCGAGATAAAGTAGACACCTAACAGTAATATTTTTAACTCAAAAATTTTCTTATGGTACTAAAAATCCAAGATGGCTGGGGTACTGCAGACTCTTAATTTCTTATCAACTACTACACGAACGTTATTTTAATTTAATTGCCAATAAATTCACACACGCCCAACAAGAAAATGTCTGAAACTTGACATTCCTCAGCTCCGACTAACTAAAACTGTAACATCATACCTTGTAAATTGTATACATTTTTTATATAAACTCAGTCAGTCAGTCCTGGACACTACACTTACCAATTTTAAAAATAAGGTAATAATATGGCTGTAACCAAATCCATTTTCTTTTTCTTCTGGATTTATGAACAGTAATTTAGATATAGCGGTTTGAGTTCTGTGCAATATTAATAAAGGTATTTAGGTATTTCAATTTTGACGTATTTTTTGTATTACAATGCTCATTTCTTGTAAAGGATCAAAGGCAAATAAATTATATCAATTTACCAAACACCTCAAACGTTAAAATCCGTAAAAAAAAACTAATTATGGGGAACGAAAGAAACCCCGTCTATTTTTAAATAGCTAACTTGTTATTGCTCCGTATTTAAATTTAATTTAAAATATTTATTTTCTAAAAAAATAAAACAAAAAACAATCTAACAAATAATCTCATACCACAAAACCTACTCATAAACATTTTTATGAATATCGTAATACTTTCAACTATTAACGAAATCTAAGACAAAGTGATTACCCCAGTCAATAACTTCATAATGTATAATATTGAACTTCAATTAAACTGTAATTATTGAACTTCAATTCAAGTTAATGTAATTAACTGATTTGTTTTAATGATCTACAGATTTAAAGTTCAAGCTAGAGTTGAAATATGATTAGAAGTGCGCGGCGGTGACGACTGCCCCGGAAGCGCCTGCAACGTGAGCGAGGCAACCTACGCGACGCGCATCATGCGGGTTTTGACTCAGACTGTACACCTGGTAGTTGTGAGACCTGGTAGTTGTGAGGCGCTCGCTTTATTTATATAAAAGACCTGGTAGTTGTGATCCCTGGAAGTTTTGATGCCTGGAAGTTATGATTTCTTATAATTTTGTATTGAAATAATTAGACCTGGGAGAAATGATACCTGGTAGTAGTGAGGTTGTTAATAATTATTAAATTTTAGCGACCTGGAAGTTATGAAACCTGGAAGTAATGAAACGCTCCCAATGATTTTAGTGAAAGGGTGCTCATAAACATTAATTAAAACTAGAGATCACTTCTTGATCAAAATTCGACCAAAATTTAAGTTGATGTGGACCCAAGAAGTTTAAAAACATTTTATAGCTGAAACATATGTTCTTCTAGTTTTTCCAGCAGATGTTTTTACAACAGCTGTATAATGATTCAATCAATTCTCCTTCCTCCATAAGATTAACAATGGAACTTTGAAAGCCTGTGGGGGCGTAGCCCTATAGTCCAATGTGAATTAGAATGGGATTCTGCTCATCTACAGGACCTTTCTAACGGTGTGCGCAGATTTCTCCTACGATGCACAGGAGCTGAGAAAAAAGGAGAAAAGGAAACATGCTTGCCTATTAATATATGGAAGATTATATTAATAATAGTATCCCTTAACTGTGAATTTCATCATCAAATAAATACATATGCAAAAGTTTGAAGAAATAGTGTTTTGGCTTCTGGGGACCTCAAAACAAAAAAGTAACATGGTCCTGGGCTTAGGTTTTACGGTGTCTACTACCATAATTGCGTATTCCTTAGAGAGAAATTCGTTAGAATCTAAGACAAACAATTACAAAGGTATTACTGAAGAAGTCCACAAAATTATTTCTTTACTGAGTGGTTATTTCATTATTCATCTTATAATCTAAAAACAATACACCCCATTACACTGCCAAACCACCACATTTCTCCTAATTTCAATCGCAATACTCACGTATCATGTTCTTCAATATCAAAACTTTGCTCTTCACAAACATTCTGATGTTGTGCCCTACTCTCATTTTCTTGTTTTAAATTCATCATTTCAAAACTATCATGAATTAATATGTGCCGCCTCTCCAGAGATCCTGTCAACTTAGGCGATCCTTGATTTCTGAAAATGACTGCCACTTCCTCGTCTTCTTCTTCTTTTTCTTCTTCTTCATTTATCACCTCTCTTCTAGGAAGTCTAGGTGACTTCTCTAAGACGGCAGTGAATCCATGCACTACAGCTATAGGAGGACTACACCAAGCAAACCAAGCTAGCATGAAAAACACTCAACATGGCAATGGCAAACATGCAATCAATCAAAGTAGATAGCAAATTAATTCACCTGGATGGCTGAATTTTACTATGGGAGTAGTTTATAAGAAAAGATCCAAAAAGAAATTAAATTAATTTATTTAGACTAGACAATTTTAAAAGTAAAAGTTGAAAATACTCGTGGCTATTACAAAGCATCTTTAGTCCCAGTTACACTATAGCGAACTCAAGCAAACCGAGCGTTCACTGTTGTTCATAAATAGTTTGCGAACACCAGATTGAACGCTGTCTTGATTTAAACACCGTTCGCTTGTGCTCCATCCATGTGACAATATGTATGAGTTCAGTGAGGGGTTAACGTTTATTTGTTTGACAGGAAAATTTTATATTATGAGGAACATTTGTAACCAATTATTTTTATTCCATGAGTCTATTCAATTGAATAACAAAAGGAACAACTTTGTGTAGAGCAGTATTGGTGATAGGATCAGACTTGTGTCATGTGTTGTAGTCACACTGAAGCGAGCACTGAACTTGAGTGAACGCAAATTTCCTTTGATGATTTGCTCCAAAACCAGGCTATGGTTGGATAACAAAAAAGGTCGGTTAAACCGAATGATACCTTAAATGTGTGTTTACAGTAGTTTGATCAATGATTCTATTATGAAGGCTATTAGGTTACGAGTGGGATGTAGGCTAAGTTAGAACACAGGTGAAGCAGGTGTTCTAAATATCTCACAGGTGGTTTAAAGGCTGAGTACAATCGTTTGATAAACTACTTTATTTACTTAAATCTGATAAATTATTGTAATAAACATGTCGAAAATTTATAGATTACAGTAGACTCCCTCTTAACCAGCCACATTTTAACTGGTCTCCGCTTTAACCAGCCTACCCTGAATCAAAAACATCTTTTTAACCGACCATTTTTTATCTCAACATTATATCATTTTGATGTTCTCAAACCAATTAAAATTAGTAATGGGTCGGTTCATAGCCACCTTTAATACAAGGCCGCGGCATACGGTGTGGCAACATCGCAATTCCTTCCGTTACTAGGCCAGCTGGACTGCGTTCTGTCCCCAGCCCGCACATATTCAATACAGTTTTTAAACCAATCTTTTGCATTTTAAACTTTCATCGGTTAAAACATAGAAAATAATACAAAACATTTAGTATAATAAATAACTTTACTCGCAATAAAAGAATATACAATTTTTTTACAATTCAATAGCACTATACTAACTAAGATTCTACAAAAGAGTTGAACAATGACAATATTTGTTTGATTTTGTTGTAAGTTATTTCATTACATCTTTTCGTGTTGTTATTTATGGGGATGTTGGACATAATAACAGGACTAATAATAACAGTTTATGGTATTTTCATGTAATTTTGATCGCAGTGTTATACTCAGGGTGTCTAGTTTATTTCTCTTTCAAAATTCAAGACTAATTCCAGACTTTTTCAATACTTTTTCAGATTTTTCAAGACTATCGCATTACTCGACCATATTAATTTCTATTTTACATATTACAAGATTATTTATTTAGTTGTCACTAACATATTTGTTCTAAAATAGTGTACACATACCTTCCACCGAGTAGCTCAAATTTTGTTCTTGGATATAATCACTACATGTTTTCACCGTGAATACAGCACTGACAAGTGATACAAGAACAAGGTATCCATTGAAGAATTGGTCAAGGATCAAAATACACAAACTGATCTGTGTTTGTGCCGTGTTTTGTCTATTTTAATCCTAGACCAATCCTTCGATGGATAGTATGTTCTTGTATCACTTGACAATGCGGTAGTCAAGGCAAAACATGTAGTGACAATATCAAACAATAAAATTTGAGCTGCTCGACAGAAGGTATACTATTTTAGACTTCAATAGCAGTTCAGGGGCTAATACAATGAATCTTAGTATTTTTGTCAAAAACAAGGCTATTAAAATAAAACTATAAAATTCTTACTTTGTTACAAAGAAGAAATATTAATTCTGCAACAACATTGATATGTAAAACGGTTTGAATTCAAATAATGCATAAGTTTGTAATTCTATTTATATTTAATACTAGCTGTGTACCTGTCCTTCGTAGAATGTGTGTACTGTTGGGTTTATTAAGATAATAACATAAATCCTTTCACAAATTCAATAATAACATTAATAAAATTTCTCCTTGTTTTTCTTTAGCTTGTGATTCAATGTTAGTAAAATTCATTTTTCAGCATATACATTCTCTACTGTAAACAAATTTTTATATATTATTAAAAAAAAAATCATTAGGATTTTGTTTTGCTTTTTTCACTTTATTTTTCTACTGACCGTTTTGTTTGCTTAGAAACTACTATTTATCTTTTGTTACATTATTTAATATACACATCATGAATTTAAATATTCCAATTTAGTCTATATATCTCAACCGTAGTATACACCTACTGCAACACTTTTTAACAACTGATACAAAATGTTTGGAAATCTCGTATTAAACAAATTCTTTCTTGAGCGGTCTTTTTATCTTCTTTTTTTTGCCCCAGTTGCAACCCAAAAAACCATTGTTAAAAACTACAATTTTTAAATTTATTTTAAAACAAAAACCATTTTTGGAGGGTTGACATTATTTATAAACTTATTTTTGGGCCAAAAACTCTTAAATGCAAAGTTTACGTAAAACCTACCCACTTGATTTTGAGGCAAATACACTCCTCGTGTAGGATTACAAAACAAGAATTTTTTACTACGTCATCTTATAAAAAGTGCAATACCATCACTGCCAATGAATCGAATGAATGAATCAAGAGTCAATACGAATGTCTACGGTCGGCGGTCGCGAGTGTTAGCAGTCTGAAGTCGCAAGCGTTTTGATTGGGGATCATAAGCGTCTTTGGTTAGCAATCATGATCAGAGCGCCTTGATCAGCGATTGCGAGTGTCTCTGATCGGCGGTCGGAAGCGTCTCCATGGTTAAATTTTTTTATAAATTTCAAAATTCAATACTAATTCAAGACTTTCCAGATTTTCAAGACTACTAGACACCCTGTAAAGAAAAATTCGGGTCGGGTTCGGGTAGCCTAGATGTATGTTAAAAAAAAACTCGGGTCGGGCTCGGGTATTGTAAGTTGAATAAAACTTCGGGTCGGCTTCACTATTATTTGTAAAAAAAAATGTCTAGGCCTAAGTTATTTCATTTTAAAATAATTGTTGATATGCCTACTAAGCTTAAGTATAGTATTACAAGGCAAAAACCTTCCAACTACTAAGTTAGGCCTAGGCCTAACAAAAGTTAAAAAAACTATAATGTATTTTATTCTAGTATAAAGAGTTAAAAAATTCTCCTGAGCCAATAACCTATCAAGCTAAGGGTTCCTTTAGTATTAAGTTACTTTACCCAATGTTAACTTTTTCAACAAACATGACAAATATACAAATTATATTGTACACTGTTGAAACTCAACAAAAACCACTTTTATAAATGTCAAAATACCCTAGATGCGAATTATCATACTGTAGCCTATTTTTCTGTAGGCCTAATAATACACAAAGTTATTTTATTATGAAAAGATTATGTGATTATACTCAAACTTGGCCTTTCAATCAATATTGCCATATCCTATTTTCAAAACAGACTTAAAATAATTGCATTTCATTTCTGTTGGATTACTTTCAGCAAATTTGTTTCTTTGCTCGAGTGATTCCAAATAGCAGATGAATGCCCATCCACGACATTTTACACTTCCCAAATCTTTGGTTTCACTAGTAGGACTGTTAGTGGATACACTGACATTAGCATTCTCTCAATTCCGTGGCTTTTTAATATTTATTTTTCATATCAGGAAAAATTTAACATCACTTAAATAACACAAATGTCAATTGAATAAACAAGAACGAGAGGAAAATCATCTATCAAATCATCAATGCAGACGACGGATCGTGCCATACCATACGACAAACATGGAGTACCGTAACTATAAAACTACATAGAGAATGAAGAAATCTGTCTATGAAGTATCCAACCATTGACTATGGATATCCAACTGTTACATTATCCAAGAAATTGTTTTCATTAGTTATCAAGAAATCTTAAATGTTTTGACAATTTGCAAGATGGAATGAGAAACAATTCGGCAATGAAACCAATTATACCGAATAGTCATATATTGATTATATTTCGTAAAATATATACACTGATGAATTTTGTATTGTAAAAATAATGTAAACACTAATCTGTAGAGATTATTTACTTTGAAAACATTTTCCTCTTGCTATTTACTGGTTATCGTGTAAATAGTACCAATGCCACTGCTACCTTGATTTCGGTTTGTACAGTTGGTGACGGTATTGGCTACGCCACAGTCTATCTTTCTGGCCTAAGAGTGTGAGTCAGTCATGACACTGAGCAGTTCCTTTAGGTTAGAGTGAGAAAAGTATGCTAGCGCTACTGGTGTCTAGGCTTGCAACAAATGATTTAATGCTGTTTAAACTATTTTTTGGGCATAAAATAGTACAGTACTAAGGAATACAAATGTTCCTACGTCAAATACAATCTTTCATGATCAAAATATTATTTGTTTTAAATTGAACATGAAATATGATGGCGCACCAAATTATCAACAAAACAAAATTGCTTACGTTTCTAGGCACCAGAGACCGCTAGCTTCTTTCAGAAGCCACATTTTCATGTGTGAGTGTCGCGAATAGTAAGCTAAGGTATTTCCAGTTCATCCACATCCACCTCAGTAATGACTGGCAGTTATGACCACTAGTCTAAATAATAGTGTGTGGAACGATGCCCATTTGTTCAGTGAACATTGTAATTCACAAATTTAGGCTGTAAAATAGTTTTAAAAACCCGGGTTTGTTTTTAATGTCCTGTCGGGTACCTACAACCCGATTTAATTCGGACATTAGGTACCCGCCCGACCCGGCTTAAAATAAAAGCCCGCCCGAATAAAGCCCGTGACGTGTCAAACCCGCCCGACCACTCGGGTTCACGCTAATACCCGGAGTTACCCGAATTTTCGGGTACCCGCAGACCTCTAGTTGGTAAAAATTTTCTTCTTAACTCCTTTTTTTGGGCGGAATTGTTGCTTCTGCAATCATTTTCAGCCCGACCACTCGAATAGTTTGGCATAACCTCGAGCCGAGCCGAATAGTGCTAGTATTCGACCACTCGAGTACTCGCACACCCCTACCGAAAAGGTTATCGGTTTTATCGTCAAAAGCCGATGAAACAGACAAACGACCCAGCCCTAATTAAAATGTACTGTCCTGGGAGGAAGTGAATGCCACCGGAATTGAATGCGTTTGTACCTGCTATCCAGTAGACCACAATAAATAAACAAATTGTTATTAGTTTAGTTTATTGGTGGATTTCATGGGTGTCGGATGTTAGTTATAACTTATATACAGTAATATATTTAGTGTTGTTTTCGAAGTAATATGACATTTAGGTCATATAAAATAGTTGTTTGGCGTTTTTAAATGTACATCGGTTCAATCGGACAATTTATTATCCAGCCGTGGCCTGGTCCCGAGGTGGCCGGTTAAGAGGGAGTTGTATTGTATGGACAACCCATCCAAAATGTTGCCACACAGAGAGATGAGCAGCTGACTGAATTTGACTTGCTACGGCAACGTATGACTGACCTGATTGGTTTTCATTCATGCTCAATTCGCTAGTCTCACTAAAGTGAAATTCGCTTTCGGTCCTGCTCGATCACTCATGTTCGCTTTAGTGTAACCCTGGTTTTTGGTTAGGCATATATACATCTCATCTTTGAGTTCTCCTTTATGGCTTTTTAATTTTGTGAAAGAAAAGAAGCAAATGAATAACATAGCATTGAAGCAAAGAACATACTGTGTGTAAATTAATTAGGCTAAAAGATAAAATAATTCGTTTTGAAGTAAAAAAGAGGCATAACAAACACACTTTAGTAGTAAAGGGATAGTAATTTTTTTTTTACTCAAATAATATTCTTATTGTTTGATTCCATGAAACTCAGAAAATACATATCTTTCACCAACTAATCAATTTGTAAAATAAATGATTTTCTAAGGAAAGTTTAAAAACCAATTAACAGATTTGTTGCTGGGCAGACCAAATGAAGGCCAATAACTTACGGAAATATGTTGATTATATTGAATTAATTCACATGAAAATTATAAAATTCTAATTTTTAATTGTTCATTGGCTTTTTGACTTCCACACTCTAGTAGTTTCTAATAATAATGAACTGAAATAAATTTAATTTTCTTTCTCCTAAAACAAGAATTTAATTAGAATTGAAAAAAATAAATAATATAACAGCTGCACATGCATAATATAAGATGAGCAAGCCAGGCGGTGAGAATCTACAGTACGCTACGGCATGCTGTACGATGGGCACCGTACCTCTGTATGGTGGGCAACGGGGCCGGTGGCTCCTCCTCCTCGGGTTCAGGCTCCTCATAGGTGGGGGCCGGGGATGGTTCCCGCGGCGGGGCCCTTACTGGCGGGGCCTGCGGCAGAGGCTTCACATTGGCCACTGGTCGGTTCTTGGAGGCCCTCTTGATACGTTCCTCCAACAGTGACATCTCCTTGTCTGATATCTAAACAATTGAGACTCGTGTTAATCTCAAGGAATTAGAGGCTACATGGTTTTGTGAGAAAAACAAGGTAGGGGTAGTGACAAAATGAGTGCTTCTTCAAATTGAGATGGCAGCCAGCAATGTTAATAAAACTCATGTATGTCAACAAGGCAAAATTAAATTCTGACGGTAAGAGTTATTCGTGATTGTTAGATCTATAGAGCAAAAGTTATTTTGGACAAACCTCTAAATCGCTAAAAAACGGGTTAATGAACATAGTATTACAGAGTATAAATTAAAAACAAGAAAATAACTCTAATCTTAGCTAGCACGAATCACATAAGGTTGAACATAAGTATCATCTAAAAGAAAGAAAATGGAAAACCCCTGTTCATAAATATAAAACACACAAGTCATACGTTTTATATTAACAGAAAATTCTGTTTGTGTTTATACTTATCAATTTGTTATCATTTTGCATGAAAATTGCGGGGTAATCATGATTGTGATTTGAAATATATTATTTAGAAGTGTTTTTATTGGAAGTGATGAGTAGCCAAAATATGACATATTAAATGAAATATTGGCATTGAGTTGGTGTGTGTTGATGACGCCAACAATTTTGGTTTTGAATTTCACATTACAGTAAACTTCCTCTAATCCGGCATGTATGTATGGCACTTGTGACATGCCAGATGCTTTGAGTCAGAAAAATGTGAATAAAAAAATTAGCCTACATTTAATGTATAAAAAATATTCTTTACTACCTACAGTATAAAAACATTTTATAACATACCGTAGTGAAAAATTCTGTTCGGAACATGATTATGAAACTAAAATGAGAATTATACAATGTCACTCGATGTATTATGAATACGACTTGTCTCCCTTCCACGCATTCCAAAGTGCTTTGTATGGCACAGCGACAGCATTGTTTCCTCGCGACTTCCAATCCTGAATGAACTTGAACACTCATTATTATTTTTATACCTATCAATACAATTGTAACTGACAGTCGTACTGAATTATCAAGCGTGATGGGATTGTGGGAGCCGGATTAGAGGAAGTTTACTGTACTACTTATTTCAAATTCCAAGTTGCACAATTCATTTTGTTCTTTTGCTGTCTACTATTAAATCTACCTAAAGGAAATTTGATTTAGGACCGACTTACTCAACTTAATACAGAATGATGATTTACAGAACACAAAAAATACACAACTCATTTTACTAAGTCCCTCCTTAATGCACAATATCTAAATTACAGTTGGTATGCAGACAAATAAGATAGTTAAAATCAAACACAACGAAACATATATTAATTCTGAGATAAGAACAGGAGGATCAGGCTCACTACTCTCCTAGTCGGATTGCATGGTCAGGAAAGCTAAAGACAGTATTTAAGCTATTGTGGTCAACCGTCTGGTAGTGATGAGACCCTCCCTTCCCTCCACCCATCTACAACTAGTCCAAGGTCGCGTGATCACTCGCTGTCCTGCGTGTCGCTAAATTGTTTGAATAGTTTTTGGCATTTGGTTAAATACAAGTAGAGGGAAAAATAACTTTATGAGCCAATGTAGGCTCAGTCCTGTGAGGGTCAGTTCACTGTGAGGGTCAGTACCTGTCCGTTTACCGGTCAGTTTACTGTATGTACCTGGCCGACCATCTTGAGTGCACGTTCATCGTGGTAGTGCGCGGTGACGATGCAGTTGAGCGCCGCGTTGCGCACCGAGTTGTCCCGGTCGGAGATCTGCTTGGCGATCTCCTTGAGGGCGATGGACGCGCTTGGCACACACACAAACAGCCCGTTCTGGTCGATCATCACGCTCATGTGCTCCAGACACTCTGCAACATAAGATTCAATTGTAAAGTCGTATTTCAACATCGAGCGCTTCATTTTAAAAATATCAAGTTTTGGAAATGAAAGCTGAGCAGAATTGCCAAGGTTGCTACCAACATGCACCCAGTGCCTTCTAAACATCTAACACTCACCAGCCCATCCCAAGGCATTTTGAGGCATATGAGGGTAGAGAGGTGAAATGATGAGCTGACTGGTCGTCACTTTCACAGTGTTCATAAGGAACCTAACAATGTAGACATCTACAGAAACAACCCCGATTAATGTCATCATTTGCCTCCAGAGCCAAAACAGGAAATAACGCAGGCCTACCTTTTTCGCTTCAACCTCACCGAGTCACCTTGTAAGACGGGAAGAAGAAAAAACCCCACAACAAAGTCTTCTGTACTGTAAGAACGAATCAAATGCCAGAGATGAGCTGATGAGACTCAAGCCTGAGTGCTCTTAAAAAAACCTGACTGAGCCCGCCTACTGGCGACTTGCAAGCCATGTGAATGAGATAAAACTCCGTGCAGTAGGCATCACTTGAAGCTGGATGCACGTATCAAGAAGTCTGAACATATCAAGTCTTCAATACTTTTAAGGCATAAGGGCATTACTAGGCCGACTCAGTTTAAAATATGAACAGCTTTAACCACAGTACATATCAGCTTGTGGATCAGTACACAAGCCAAGTCCATGTCAAAGAACCAAGTCTGGTGTTCTTGATTGTTGTAACTGAGCCTTTATTATTCTACTTGAGACAATTTACTTAATATTCCTGATAAATTGAATTTTGGAAAAAAAACTGTGCATGAAGAGGTTTTGAAAGTTTTTACTCAATTAAAAAAAGCTTATTGATTTTTATCTCACTAGTTTTTGTAAGTATGTTTACCAGCTCGTTGCCTGGCGTTCTTGGACCGTATTCCGTCCATGAGGTAAGGGAAGATCTTCTGTACGGTAGACAGATGCCACATTTGAAGCAGAATCATCTTGACACTGTTGCGCACAGTGTCCTTTGGATCTCCTATCTGCCACACACAAAAGATACAAAGGATAAAGTTGATACCTTAGTTTTGTTTCATTTGAGTCAGTAGACAATAGACATTTGTTCGTTAATAACAGTGCTATCCTAAAAAATTTGTTATGGTGTCATACAAAGTCAGATTTCAATGAAAAAAGAAGTCAAATATTACGATTGGATAGAAATATGTAAATAATATATTCTTTTAATATCAAAGTGAGCAAAATGTTTCGCTGACAATTTGTTACTTTTCAGTAAAACTCACATTTTGTCCTGTATCAACTGGTTGGGAAAAGCTGTTCAATTGATGAAAATGTTAAGAGGAAACAGCTAAAGGAAATCTGAGAAAAAGTGCATCCTAGTTCCCTAGTACCAATTAATGTTTTTATTAAACTAAATGTTTCTTATTTAAATCCCTCAAAGTTACACTCAAGGAAATGAAATGTCCTTTATTGTCACAAAACATTTTACAAAATTTCTAGCTCAACTGCTAAAACAGGTGACATTGTCAAAAAATAAGTAAGTAAAATAATAGCTTAAATATGCACATATATCGCATACACGTCGTAATCCCTACACAATTAAAGCTCAATGAATAAAATTTTCATCTAAATATTGGTTTACCGAAAAATGTCTTTTTCCAAAAGGTACAATTTCAATAGGTTCTTGAATTTTGATACATTATCTATTTCTTTTAATACGGCAGGCAGGTTGTTATAAAGTCTTAAACCCATGTAGTAGGGGTATCATTAAAAAAAGACTAAGACGGTGCCTTGGCCACAGAAAATTGTTCCTAAAATTGGTGGATAGTTGTGGATAAATTATTTACAAAAAACTGATTATTATTTTTTCCAACATAAAAATTTTAAATATATAGACACTAGGTATTATTCGTAATTAATATTTTTCAAAAAGACGTTTACATGATGTCTTTTTAGGAGAAAAAGCCATTATTCTTAGATATATACATTTTTTTATTAAAAAAACTGTTAATGCATCTGAACTTGACCCCCATAGTTTGATACCATATTGCAATATAGAATAAAACATGGCATAATATACCATAATCATAACCTTAGTTTTTGAGTCAGTTATATTTCTTGAAACAAGCATTTAGAAACAGCAGGTGTTTAATTTCCTAATTACCATGTCAATATGAGGTTTCCGTATTAAATTTTTATCAACTTTGAAACCTAGAAATTTTTTTATATTCAACATATTGTTCTTGTTCTTATGAAATAATTCAAAATTTATATTTTCCTTATTCTGAAGTTTTTGAAACTTCATTAGTTCTGTCTTGGAGTTATAAAGTTTTAAAGCATTTGCAGAACCAATTTGAAAGTTCTTCGAGTGACTGACTGATCACCAATTTTAAATTTTCCAAAATGTTTGCTTTAACTACAGTTGTAGTATGAATGAATGAATGAATGAAAAAGTGTTTTATTGAATGTCCAGTACATATTTTACAATGTTTCTTATAAACTAACACATTAGCAATGGTCACAAGAGACCGTCTGCTGAGGTTGTCACTACTAGTACTGCCATAAAATCTCTTTCGTCCATTTCCACAACAGAAAACACACTTTTGTTTACAGAAAGAACAACTATCAAAAGGAGAAAATAATTGTTAAACTATACAACCTATTTTTACAATATTAATTAAAAACTTGAACCTTAACTATTATAAGAGCACATTTCATGTATGCAAAGATATAACTTGTTAATAGGGGTGGGCGAGTACTCGAGTTTTCGAGTATCTGTCGAGTATTTTTTGATACTCGAAGCTCGAGCGAGTACTTGTGACTACTCGTTAAAGTCGAGTCGAGTAGTTATTAAATGAAAATATAGAATTTCTGAAATGTTTTTCTATTTATTTAAACCCAATTTCCTTAAATTGTAAAATGTTTTTATTGTGAAAGCGATACATATTAAGACCAAAGAAAGGTAGATGTGAAGACGATGAAAATGCTTCTAACGATGCTTCTCAGACAGCACTCTACTGCTAACTGGACTCTTTGTCTTGTCACGCATGGTTAGTGGTAGAGTCAACAGTCAACATTGCTACTGATTAATAAAATGATTCATTTGTAGACCTTCATAACACTGGGAAAATAATTAAAAGTCAATTATAATTTGACATCTAATTGCATCAAAACAATGATTTAAAACTGATTCAAATAACTTTAGACAAAAAAAAGAGCTGTGTTGACATTAGCAGTAAGAATAGTACGGCAGCGGCAGACATAGAAGAGTGACAAGACAAGATGAACAATCAGGTTTACCAATGGCTAACCTCAAATTGCCAGAGTAATACCATTGACTTTAGATACTAAATCAATAGTAAATGGTAATACAATTTTATAGTTGTATGTTATTTTTCTAATTCAGCATTCACAAAAATATATGTTTATTAATTGATAATAAACATATTTTTCTCTAAAATTGCTTTGATTATAAGACAGACATTGAATTTATTGTTCTTTGTGACCTTTTAAGTCCTAACAAACAGGCTTCATGGCTGTTCACTAAAGCTAGCCTTTACTCAGTTGAGACATTCTGCCACCAGCAGACGGCAAAAACGAGAGAATTGGGTGAATTCCAAAACAGTGAAAATTATATGTACATAGCTTGAGTATTTCGGAGAAGTGAAAATAATTCCTAAACAAAATGAGTGGTGAAGATTTTCTTATTAACAAAGACAAAGGAAGTAGATAGAGTTGAAAATGACAATTTAAATCCACCAATTACATTTAGTGATTCTGATTCAGCTGTATCATCCAGGTGTCTAGGCTAGGCTTCTGACTCAAAGTAGGCCTAATATGCCAAATACAAAAAACTGAATAGAGAAAATCTTTTATTTGGTAACATCTTAAAGTAAGTGAAACATATGAAAGCGAAAAGTTAAGTAAGTAACTGTAACAGGGGATTTTCTTTTTTTTCATTTAATGGTGGTTAGAGGCTAACTTTTCAATCTTTTATTCTGTACATTCCTTAATCCCTTTCGTTACTAAACCAAGTTTTTAGCTTAAGTTTTTTTTGTTTTTTTTTAATAATCAGCGATTTAAAACCCAATATTTTTTCCTTCACACACTTTTTAAGCAAATTAAACTTAGGCCTAAAGTTATCTTTTTTAGCCCTAGTAGGATAGGCTAGTTATTTTAGTATAGTAGGCTAGTATATTTTTATATTTGAGTACAGACTAGTTATTTTAAGGCAATTTTCAATATTTTTATGTTCACGTATTACTCGGCTCGACTCGACTCGAAACTCGAGTATTCTACTTACTACTCGACTCGACTCGACTCGTTCCAAAAATGTGATACTCGCCCACCCCTACTTGTTAACTAATTATTTTACATTTTTTATATTAAGGATATGACAAAAATATATATTTTTTACATATTTCAATGGAAAAAGTTAAAACCTAATAATAGAAAAAGTAAAATAAACCTATTTATTTTATTTTAATTGCTTATTTATTTTGAATACCAAAAATAGCCTTTTTACATTAGTGTTACTGATCAAAATTAAATTCCTGAATAAGATCCCATCTTATTTTCCAAGCAGTTTTCATGAACCCCCCCTAGTGCAAACCAATTCTTCCCATTTAAAAATTCTAAATATTCCCAATCATTTAATTTAGATTTCCCCAAATACACGTTTCTAATGGCTGCAAAGACAGGGCAAATCGCCACAAAGTGCTGAACGGTTTCATATTCATTTATATTACATAAACTGCAATTGTAATTTTTCCCTTCCAACCAAGGTTTAAAATTAAAATCAACGAGTTCAGCTCTAGCTTTAATTGCCCATGAGATCGAGATATTGAGAGTGATAACGCGACGTTCGGGCCCTGCCGATCAGCTCCCCCCGCCATCTGACCTTCTCCGCTTCCATTGTGCTCAACAATTGCATTCTTATTCGCTCAACATTGTTTATGTCTAATCCTAACTCATTGCCGTGTTTTTGACCTATCGTTTTCCATTCTTTAGCCCAAAATGTATTTTTCCCCATAGTTATTATAAGGTAGCCTATTGTGGTCGAGATTTAATACTTTGAAAATATAGCAAGCATGAACATTAAAAGTGTAAAAATACAATTTTTCAAAACACGTTTCTAGAAATAAAGTGTAAATTGGAGTATTTTTTGGCAGCCTTAAAATACGTTTAATGAAATTTCTTTGCACATTTTCTACCGTACTACTTCCCATGAATCCCCATACCTGCGCACCATAACATAAAATTGACCTAATTATTGCGTTAAAACAAGTAATTTTAGTATGCAAGGGGACTTTATCGCAGTTGATAAGACTGCTCCAAACGGAATTTATCGCCAAATTAGCTGCTTGCGCCTTATCAACCAAGTGAGATTCCCAAGAAAGCTTTGATGTAAGCAAAACGCCCAAATATTTGTAACTACCGACGATTTCAATTTTCTTGCCCTTATACCACCACTTATCATTTTTGCTTAGCACCCCGCCTTTCCTGAACACAACAATTTTTGATTTACTTAAATTGACTGTTAAAATTCCAAGTTTCGCAATATTTTTCTAGGTTATTAATCATGTGCTGAAGGCCAGTGGCGGTTGGAGAGAGAAGGACAACATCGTCTGCATACATCAAACAATTAACTCTCAAACCATCCACAGTGTAGCCTCCTCCCAGTCCATCCGGCAAGTCATTAATGAATAATGAGAACATTAACGCAGAAAGCGGGCATCCCTGTCTTAAGCCTATATTTGTGCTAAATTCTCTAGTGACACCTCCATTACACCATACAGCGGCTGATGTTCCACTGAAATAACTTTTCATAATACCTATTATTTTTGAGGATACCCCCACGCAAGATAGTTTATATAACGAAGCATTACGATCAATCGTATCAAATGCAGCACTAAAATCCACGAAAATGCATGTACTTTACCCCTCTTTGCTGAAATATTCAGATTAATCAAGCTATATGATGTGAATATATTATCCACAGTGGAATATTCTCGCCTGAAACCTGCTTGCACCTCAGATATAATGCCCCTCTCTTCCACCAAGCGCTGCAACCGATCTTTAAGCATACTAGTAAAAATTTTACTAACACAATCGATGAATGACAACCCTCTATAATTGGACACCACGTTTAAATCTCCTTTCTTAAAAAGTGGGAAAATTATTGATTTTTTAAAGCTGACGGGGATGTTTTGTTGGTTAAAAATATTGTTAAAAACTAATAACAATTTATCTAAAAATAATTCCGGAGCATATTTAAAAAATTCATAAGGAACTCTATCAAAGCCGGCTGCCTTGCGAACTTTCAGTTTGGACAAAACTAACTTTAACTCTGACATAGTAAAAACTTGATCAAGCATATCATCTAAGACTACCGGCTCCGCGTACAATATTGGATTGCAGTTCAACTCAGGATTAAGCAAACTGCTAAAATGATTGAACCAAGCTTGAGGTGCGATATTCCCAACCCGTCTATCAACTTGGGCTCTGAAATTGTTAATCGCATTCCAGCACTTTTTAGCGTCTCTGGCCTGACTCATATCTTCTATCAGCTTTGCCCTGAATTCGGATTTTTTATTTTTGCAGAGTGATTTGTAGGCACTAACCTCTAGACTCTTTGAAATGTCCTTTATTGTCACAAAACATTTTACAAAATTTCTAGCTCAGCTGCTAAAACAGGTGACATTGTCAAAAAATAAGTAAGTAAAATAATAGCCTAAATATGCACATATATCGCATACACGTCGTAATCCCTACACAAATAAAGCTCAATGAATAAAATTTTCATCTAAATATTGGTTTACCGAAAAATGTCTTTTTCCAAAAGGTACAATTTCAATAGGTTCTTGAATTTTGATACATTATCTATTTCTTTTAATACGGCAGGCAGGTTGTTATAAAGTCTTAAACCCATGTAGACATGGGTATCATTAAAAAAAGACTAAGACGGTGCCTTGGCCACAGAAAATTGTTCCTAAAATTGGTGGATAGTTGTGGATAAATTATTTACAAAAAACTGATTATTATTTTTTCCAACATAAAAATTTTAAATATATAGACACTAGGTATTATTCGTAATTAATATTTTTTAAATAGGCGTTTACATGATGTCCTCTTAGGAGCAAAAGCCATTATTCTTAGATATATGCATTTTTTATTAAAAAAACTGTTAATGCATCTGAACTTGACCCCCATACTTTGATACCATATTGCAATATAGAATAAAACATGGCATAATATACCATAACCTTAGTTTTTGAGTCAGTTATATTTCTTGAAACAAGCATTTAGAAACAGCAGGTGTTTAATTTCCTAATTACCATGTCAATATGAGGTTTCCGTATTAAATTTTTATCAATTTTGAAACCTAGAAATTTGGTATATTCATTATATTGTTCTTATGAAATAATTCAAAATTTATATTTTCCTTATTCTGTAGTTTTTGAAACTTCATTAGTTCTGTCTTGGAGTTATAAAGTTTTAAACCATTTGCAGAACCAAATTGAAAGTTATACGAGTGACTGACTGATCACCAATTTTAAATTTTCCAAAATGTTTGCTTTAACTACAGTTGTAGTATCATCAGCATAAGATTGGAAGATACATTTTTAGGCACATCATTTATAAATATTAAAAATAATAGAGGTCCCAAAATTGAACTTCGAGGGACCCCATAGTGAATTTTTTGCCACTCTGAAATATATTTATTTCTGCTTTTCTTAATTATCGTTCCTTGCTGTATTTATGAAAGATAATACCTAAAACATGATGACCAAATTTGAAAAGAACTCAAGAAACCTTTAAAAAAATCACACTTTCATTGTATTTGCTTATGTGTTCTATATATGGCAAATTACTCATTTGACAAATTGGGCAAAACTGTAAAAGAAAAAAACGAAACGATTATACTAAATCATAAACCATTTTGTAGATCTATTACAAATTAATTTAAAACTTATTATTAAAAAAAGGTGGGTTATTCTTTTTTTATTATTTAAAATTAGTTATTTTCATACCATTCTATTCTCTCTCCTTGTTAAGAAAGATTCATTTTCTTTTTGGAAAAATATGAGATTATGTTATGTTTGATTAAACTTAAATTATGTTAGGTTGTTAACCTTCTAAGCGAAGCCCTGGAGAAAACAATGTGTAAAAAACTTGTTTGATTTCTAATCCAAATAAATTTTATGTGCAATCAAAATTAGGTCATTTTACAAAAGTTTTGAAAGAATGAACCAGCAAATACATAAAGTACATAGAAGGCATTTTTAATTGTGTGCAGAATTGAGTTGCTACCTTGATGATGAGGTAGGGGAGGAAGGAGGCAACCTCATTGTCGATCATGGTGTAGCCCTCGCTATTGAGGCTGTCGAACAGCGCATTGACATACTCCAGCCCCTTGAGGATCACCGAGGGGTTGGTGTCGAAGAACCGCAGCGTCATCCACTTGAGGATCAGGTCCAGGTTGGCTCGCTGAGCCGGCAGGTTGGCGGCCATGTCCTGCGCAACATACAAGTATAAAGATGCATCAATATTGGATTAGAATTACTCGAGTAGTTAGCACTATTCAGTGTTGAGTAGTTTAAGCTACTCGTCCGAAAGAGTAAAGTAGTTGACAACTCTTTATCTATTGACGGAATTGGCAAGGCAAATCTTCGATTTTGTTAATATTATTCATATTTGAAAGAAAAAGCAATATCCCTATTGGCAACCTGAACATTGTTTGAGTCATCCATTTTGGATTCTAACTTTAGCGGCAAGGAGAAGAACGGCCGGCAGACGAAAGACAAATTACATTAAAAAATATTATTAGGTACTTAAATGTTTTTCATTTTCTTAATTCAAATTTCCTTGAATTTTAAAATATATTTATTGCAAGTATGATATATCTTAAAATAAAATAAAGATGTCAAGATAAAGGACTATTTCTAACAGTGTGAAGCAGACAGCAAATAAGACTTGTCTGCACGGATTGTTAGTGGTGTCGAGTCAACATAGCTATTGATTTATAAAACAATTCATTTGTATGGTAAATATTCAAAACATTGGGAAAAGTTTAAAACTAATAATCAATCATAATTTAACTTTTAATTGCTTCAAGACGGTGTGAATTTATGTAGCCTTTAGTCCATTAAGGTATATTCTACCACTAGCAGATGACAAATTGAGAGACTTACATGAATTATAAAACAGTAAAATTTATGTGTACAGGGCTTACGTAGTTGAATAGTTAATAGTTTAGAGAAGTGACAATAAATACTAAACAAAATGAGTGGTGAATTTTATCTTTGAACAAAAACAAAGGAAGAAGAAAGAGTTGAAAATGAAAATTTAAATCAGCCAATTAATCAAATGATTCAGCTGTAGCATCTGGGCCGTCTAGGCTTGGGACAGAAAGTAGGCCTATGCCTAATACAAACACTGTGAGCAACGACAAGCTCTTGTTTGAAAATTAGTGAAACGTGAAAATGGTGAAACATGAAAGTGAAAAGAAAGACAATATAACAGATGATTTTCTTTTATGTTTTATTAAACAAATAGTTTTAACTTTTCAATCTTTTAATTAAGTACACTCCTTTAGGTCTAGTCCTTTTGTTAAAAATAAAAAACCAAGAAAGTGAAAAGAAAGACATTGTAACATAGGATTTTCTTTTGTTTTATTAAACGAATGGTTATAACTTTTCAATCTTTTAATTAAAAGTACACTCCTTCAGGTCTAGTCCTTTCGTTAAAAAAAAAAAAAAAAAAAAACAAGTTTCTAAACTTGTTTTTTTTTTTTTTTTTTTTTTTTTTTAATATTCAGCAATTTACAAACCAATATTTTGTCCACCACACATCTTTTAAGAAAATTAAACCTTAAGTATTTATTGGTAGGCCTAGTGGTTATTTTAAGGCAATTTTCAATATATTTATATTCACGTACTTCTCGATTCGACTCAACTAATTTCTCGATTACTTACTACTTGACTCAACTGATTCCAAAAATATGATGCTCGCCCACCCTTAATATAACAATAAAATTAACTATTGCAATAATTTTAATGCAATGCTCAAACAGTGAAAAAATTTATTCCTAAAGGGTTCATAGATGACAAAGCCTGGTATTGTGGGTAAAGGACCTATCCTTTACCCAATTCTGTACAGGTCCGGTACAAGGTGAAATACTGTCATCGGTTCGGTACGGTTAAAGATATTGGTACAAATCCGGTTCGGTACAGATTACAAATTTAAAAAATATTAATGTATTTACTACTTATATTTGACTTAAAAAAACGGAATTCATTAATATTTTGTCGTTATCTCCTTGTTTTTATGTGTTAACGCATAAAAAGAATGGCCTGACATCGTCGCTCAGCAACAAGATTAAAAGTTAACTAACAATGTAGCATTCGCCGACTGCCGAGACCACGGATAAGAATACAGTTTACAATTTGCGGTCCAACACCATTTAGACAGTCATGTTCTCGTTGGCAACAGCGCTCATAGCGGCTGATCAAGTACATTAGCTCTTTATTCAGTGACAACTACAACAAACTACAGTGATATGAATGGCCGCCGCTAGAGACGCTAGCATTAGTAAGGACTGTTGAATGATAAGAAGTGATGAGAACTGCATCGACTGCCGATTGAAAAGATATGTCCTAACCTCTAAAGTGACCTGGATTAGCTGAATGCATTCAGGAAAAAATACACGATCGCTTTGCGCAAAGAGTAAGAACATCCAAAAGCTTTTTGTTTATATGAATTTATATCGATCAAGGAAAACAAGAAACATTCTAAATTTTTCAATTTGTTTAGCCAACACCACATTGGCTTTTAAAAAATGGGCAATGTTTTTGAAATAGCTATATTTTACATTGTTATATATGTTCCTTCCAGAGGTTTAGATGTTTTATAAACGTACTCTGTGGCGTTTCCTTTCTCGTTGTGCTTTGCCTACTCTTGTTGGATTGGTTCAGTTGGTTATTACGCTTGCTCTGTTTCTAGTTAGGCCTACTGGCCTACTAATACATCACGTGTTTGTCTAATGACAGTTGCCCTGGACATTTTATGAAATAAGTTTAGGATTTGAATTTAACCAAATGTGAAGCATAAATAGTTTAGTTGTAGATAAATAACTCATTTCATTTCATAATATCTTTATTCACAAAAGTACAAGTGTACAAGAATGGCGTCAAAGTACAATACAAAATTGCAATAATTGCACTATGAATAAAACATAGTTGGTTAGTATAGATAAAACAAATAAAAAATCCTTATATTATTACAGAATTATAAAACGTTTGTTATTTATTTCTTTTTTTTAACTGAAAAACAATAAAAAGTGGAGTGAAAGAGAGATAAAAAGTCGTTAGGCCTATCTACCCTATGTATTGTTAAAGAATTCCTCCAATGAGTATAAAGCTTTTGTAATCAGAAAATGTTTAAGTTTCTTTTTGAAAATTTTTAAGTTGTCTATTTCCTTCAATTCTACTGGCAAATAATTAAAAAATTTTATTCCTGCATAAATTGGTTTTTTCTTAAATAATTCCAACCGATGCCTGTCAAAAGCCAGAAGATTGTTATTTCTAGTATTATAATTATGTGAGGTCCCCAATACTGGCAGTTGTTCCAGATTTATTTTAACGTGCAATATTAGTTGATAAATGTATAGCCCATGGACAGTTAAAATCCCAGAGACTGAAAATGATCTTTCACGGAATCCAGGTAGCCTAATCTCAATATTATCCTAATAGCTTTTTTTTGCAAAAATAGAATTTGATTTAAATTGTTTGCAGAAGTTGCACCATATAAACATAAGCCAAAGGCTATATGTGATTCTATGAAAGCAAAGTAAATTTGTTTTAGTGTTTCAATGCTAGTTAGTTTGACCATTTGCCTCAGAGCGTATAAACCAGAGGATATCTTTGAAATAACAAGGTGGACATGTTCATTCCAGTTTAATTGTTTATCAATGGTCAGACCTAAAAATTTGAAAGCATTCACTTCTTCTAATAAGTTAGTATCCATAAAAATGTTATAATTTTTATTTGAAGGATTTTTGGAACTCGAAAACTGAATGTATTTAGTTTTCTGGGGATTAGGAAGCAGATTGATGTCTTGCAGGAATTGTGAGGTTTGAGATAAGTTAATGTAAGAGGTTATTTCAACCTCTGGCACTGATTTACCTGCAATTTTAAAATTTAAGTCATCTGCATATAGGCATACTTTATCGGGGGTATCCACCATATTTGGTAATCCTGTCAAGTAAACTAAAAACAATAAAGGACCCAGGATAGAACCTTGGGGGACTCTATATTTAATTATGTTTGCGTTTGACTTTGCTGAGGTTAGACAGTTAAAATCGTTAGCATAGGTGATATCTACAAGCTGCTTTCTGCCAATAAGATATGATTTGAACCAATTTATTCCTAGGTCACTAACACCAATGTTTGAAAGTTTGTGATCATTGTAATCGTGAGTGATTTTAACACTGGCGTACCGCTCCAATGATGGCATCTGCCGCTTCTACAATAGGCCTAGCCTACTACGGCTACGAACGCCTGCTAAAAATAGTTTCTGAGTTCCATTTTGAATTTTTTTTATTAAGTTAAAGCTTATTTTGTTCATTTATATATTTAGGCGATGAATTGAAAAAAGACTGATACAGCATGTAAGCTATAGGCTTTTTTTAACACGTTGGCTACCGACGGTCGGAAATTCGGGTCGCCGGGAGTTCCCAGCAGACCGATCCTAGTACTCGATACTCTCACCACAGACCGAGTCATTGTGACAAACACTAACCCAGAGACCAAAAATTTTGTTTCTCTATTTTCATATTACTTGATGTGTAACATATATATTTGCTCATAAAAGTTGGGAAAAAAATTTATTTCAGTACTCTTTTAGCATTTTTATTGCGTCACATATGTGTGACGTTGGTCTATAGTAATATTTTGTATTATAATTGTTTGCTATAGACCGACTGTCTCACATATGTGTCATGAGTTGGATGACTGGGAAATAAATTAAAAATGGTTTAACTTCACTAAAAAATACTAAAATATACAGGACAATGTGTCACGCAAAAAAAACGCCATCTGGAATGTGTAATAAACAAACACTAATGACAGCATGTGAGCAGACAAGATGGTCAACTTTGAAAATCTGTAAAAAATAAAAATTGAGGTAGTACCCAGAGACCAAGCGACACACATTTGTGTCACACATTCCTATAGACCGATAAACAGGTTTTAGATCGATTCAGTGGACCAAATGGGCGTGGCAAGTCATTTAACTTAACCGTGATTGCGTCCCATATGTGTGTCGTCGGTACACTGGATTTGACCTGAGCGTGTCATATATGTGTCGTCGGTACACTGGAAACACCTTGAGCGACACATATATGTGACGCTGAGTCTATATTTAAGGTTTTCTTTTAACATTACGTCACATATGTGTGACGTTCGGTAGCCAACGTGTTAAATCTCTATGTCTGCAAGTTTTTCACAAGTTAAAAATGAATATGTTTTCAATTATTGTTGTGATGCTGCTACTCACTTCATGTTCATTGTTACTACACAGCATAAAACCGATATCACCAGCATACATGCACAGGTGCGAAGTACAAGGACTTAATTGATTATAATATTTTTTCCTATTAAAGTTGTAACCTAGCAAAATATGGTAATTGAGGTAATTAGGTATTTGAATTGTTACCCATCAATATTAATACCGCTAGGCCTATATTGATTACGCGTACCGTACCATACTGATTTTGTATCGAAAACCGAGGTACCAAAAATTGTACCGTACCATACCGAACCGTACCGACCTGAAAATTGCTGTACTGCAGACCCCTAGTGAAGGATAACGTTACACAAAAACCATATAGAGGATTTCTTGTTATAGACTTTACTTTCAGAAAAACCTCGCCTCGCTTACCTCATTTAGCATGTCGATGGCCTTCAGATGGTATTTAAAGTCAATATGGAACAAGTTCGCTACGAGGTTCTTGTTGAATCCTGCGGCGAGCATCTGGTCTCTCAACAGCTCGACAAACTCTTCCCGAGGAGTTGTGAAGTTCCACTTGAGCGTCTGCACCACAAAATTCAATTACTTTCAAAGCTCTCTTTGATGATAATGTTACTTATGTCTTTTAGTAGTGTTTCCTAAAAGTAAAAGAACATTTTTAAGTTGAAAAAGAGAAGAAAAAATAAAAAAAATGAAACAGCAATATGGATGGATGAATAAAAAGACTAGGGTGTCTAGTTTATTTCTCTTTCGAAATTCAAGACTAATTCCAGACTTTTTCAAGACTTCTTTAGTTTTTTCAAGACTATTGCACTACTTGACATATTAATTTCTATTTTACATAAAAAAAAAAATATTTGTATAGTTGCCACTAACATATTTGTTTTAAAATAGTATACTCATACCTTCCATCAAGCAGCTCAAATTTTATTGTTGAATATAATCACTACATGTTTTGCCGAGAATACGACATTTTCAAGTGATACAAGAACATACCATCCATTTAAGGATTGGTCAAGGATCAAAATAGACAAACTGAACTGTGTTTGTGATATGTTTTGTCTATTTTAATCCTTAAGACCAATCTTTCGATGGATAGTATGTTCTAATATCACTTGACAATGATGTATCCACGGCAAAGCATGTGGTGATAATATACAACAACAAATTTAAGCTGCTTGACAGAAGGTATGTGTATACTATTTCTAGGGGTGGGCGAGTACTCGAGTTTTCGAGTATCTGTCGAGTATTTTTTGATACTCGAAGCTCGAGCGAGTACTTGTGACTACTCGTTAAAGTCGAGTCGAGTAGTTATTAAATTAAAATATAGCTTTTCTGAAATGTTACTATTTATTTAAACCCCATTTCCATAAATTGTAAAATGTTTTTATTGTGAAAGTGATACATTTTAAGACCAAAGAAAGGTAGATGTGAAAACAATGAAAATCTACTGCTGACTGGACTCTTTGTCTTGTCACGCGAGTGACGCCGCACGGTTAGTGGTAGAGTCAACATTGCTACTGATTAATAAAATGATTCATTTGTAGACCTTCATCACACTGGGAAAAAATTAAAAAGTCAATTATAATTTGACATCTAATTGCATCAAAACAATGATTTAAAACTGATTCAAATAACTTTAAACAAAATAAAGAGCTGTGTTGACATTAGCAGTAAGAATAGTATGGCAGACAGAAGAGAGAAGAGTGACAAGACAAGATGAACAATCAGTTTTACCAATGGCCAACCTCAAATTTTGCCAGAGTAATACCATTGACTTTAGGTACTAAATCAATAGTATCAATAGTCAATGGTAATACAATTTTATAGTTGTATGTTATTTTTCTAATTCATCATTCACAAAAATATATATTTATTAATTGATAATAAACATATTTTTCTCTAAAATTGCTTTGATTATAAGACAGACATTGAATTTATTGTTCTTTGTGATCTTTTAAGTCCTAACAAACAGGCTTCATGGCTGTTCACTAAAGCTAGCCTTTACTCAGTTAAGAGACATTCTGCCACTAGCAGACGGCAATTTGGCAGATGATTAGCAAACCGAGGGAATTAGGTGAATTCCAAAACAGTTAAAATTATATGTACATAGCTTGAGTATTTCGGAGAAGTGAAAATAATTCCTAAACAAAATGAGTGGTGATGATTTTCTTATCAACAAAGACAAAGGAAGTAGATAGAGTTGAAAATGACAATTTAAATCCACCAATTACATTTAGTGATTCTGATTCAGCTGTAGGTGTCTAGGCTAGGCTTCTGACTCAAAGTAGGCCTAATATGCCAAATACAAAAAATTGTGAATAGGGAAAATATTTATTTGGTAACATCTTAAAGTAAGTGAAACATATGAAAGTGAAAAGTTAAGTAAGTAACTGTAACAGGGGATTTTCTTTTTTTCATTTAATGGTGGTTAGAGGCTAACTTTTCAATCTTTTATTTTGTACATTCCTTAATCCCCTTTGTTACTAAACCAAGATTTTAGCTTAAGTTTTTTTTTTTTTTTTTTTTAATAATCAGCGATTTGAAAACCAATATTTTTTCCTTCACACAGTTTTTAAGCAAATTAAACTTGGGCCTAAAGTTATCTTTTTTAGCCCTAGTAGTATAGGCTAGTTATTTTAGGATAGTAGGCTAGTATATTTTTATATTTGAGTATAGACTAGTTATTTTAAGGCAATTTTCAATATTTTTATGTTCACGCATTACTCGACTCGACTCGACTCGAAACTCGAGTATTCTACTTACTACTCGACTCGACTCGACTCGTTCCAAAAATGTGATACTCGCCCACCCCTAACTATTTCAGTCTTCAATAGCAGTTCAGCTACTAATAAATTTTAGTCTTCAATAGCAAATCAGCGGCTAATACAATGAATCTTTGTATTTTTTGTCAAAAACAAGACTATTAAAATGAAACCATAAAATTCTAACTTATTAATAATAAGCAATATTAATTTTGCAACAACATTGAAAATTAAAATGGTTTGAATTAAAATAATGCACAAGTGTG
Source organism: Neoaliturus tenellus (assembly GCA_030545055.2). Lineage (NCBI taxonomy): Eukaryota > Metazoa > Arthropoda > Insecta > Hemiptera > Cicadellidae > Neoaliturus > Neoaliturus tenellus. The sequence continues at coordinate 156,491,724 of CM061531.1, forward strand.
TAATTCTATTTTTTTAAATGCTGACTGTGTGCCTGTCCTTCATAGGGCTGTTTAGTTTATTATTAAAATAAATAATATAAATAATTCCACGAATTCAATAGTGATTTCAAATTTATAGAACACATAAGAATTGCATATATTTGTTAATAATTAAAGTGTTGCTTCTCCTTGTTTCTCTTTAGCTTGTAGGCCAAAGATAGTTAACACCATTTTTAGGCCATTTTTCAGCATACACTGAATCAAGAGTCAATACCAGCGTCTCCGCATGGTGGTCGCGAGGATTTCCTGTCTACAGTCGCAAGCGTTTTGATTGGGGATCATAAGAGTCTCTAGTTAGCAATCTTAATCGGCAATCACGAGCGTCTCCATAATTAAATTTTTTTATAAATTTCAAGACTAGAAGGCAAATTCAAGACTAATTCCAGACTTTTCAAGACCATTGTTAAATTCAATACTAATTCAAGACTTTCCAGATTTTCAAGACTACTAGACACCATGAAAGACGTTTTCTTAAATTTAACAGTTTTTATCTGGCCTTGTCTGTATTTGATTGTTTAATATACCTCAGTGAACCAACCTTAAGCTTGTGCTCATCGATGGCGCGCTGATTTTTGAGGCTGTTGTTTTGCATAAGAGGTGACGAGTCCTCTTCGGCTTCCTTCTTGGTGCGACCCACAGGCTTGGCAGCCGCGCTTGCCCCCGCCTGGCAACAACATTGTGACATGACAGTGGGGGTAAACTGTTACTGTAGTATACTCAAAGTGTGCCACAAACTGCAGCTCTAGGTTTTGCTACACACACCCTTTCTTAGAATAATAGAAAGTGGATATTTTGCAGAAATAAAAATATCTTGCACAAATAATCACTTTGTTTAAAAAACAAGTTTTTAATACACACACATAACCTACTATTTACTTAAGGTTATGTTGGCTCAAGCCCAGATTACAGACGAAGAAATGAAGGACAGAGATTGCCAGAGAACTTTGCTTCAGATGTAGGGGCTAGGTCGATTACACCTCAAATATATGGTCCATCGACCCTGGAGTAAAAGTTAGTTTTTTAACATACAAAATCGATGGACCATCAATCCTTGTGAAATCATAATTTAACTTAAAATATAAATGGCTCGAAGGACCATTACACTTAAATATAAAGTAAAATAAATGTTTGTATTATGGTTTGATGGTCCATCAACCCTTTAAATATAAAATAACGTACAGTACACTCTCGTTCATCGGACTCGGCGACATCGGAACTCCGCTTCATCGGAACTGAAAATCTGGATATTATTAATTTTTTTTCTTACGAAATAAATAATTTTTCCGTTTTAGCGCCTTCAATTTCCATTCGTTCTATCCGCACAACAGTGAAGTATCACATTTTGCATCAAAAGTCATCAGGCGTTTTCCATAATCTGTACCCATCGATGTGATTTACGAGGCCGTGGAGTATTCGAACAAAAATAGAAAGAGGAAGCGGACAGGAAGTGAACATCCGCGTCGACCGCTTCCCAAACTGTCATTTAGTCTGTCTAGCGTCGCGACTGCACCTGTGTTACGTGGAAGTCAGTTGACTGCTGGAATAATGGAATATGAGAATAAAGATTTTGGATCTTCATTTCCTGCGTTGTTTTTATTCCTATAGGTTCATTGTAACCATGTTCAAAGTCTGAGTGCCGTATTTTTATAAAATCTCTTGTGTTATCTTAAAAACAAGAGTGAATACAATCACGATAGGTCACCGTACGGGCGGAAATGATGACTCACAACGGACTCCGCTTTATCAGAATTTTTTGACATCCGAACCGGCCGTCCGCCACATTAGTTCCGATGAACGAGAGTGTACTCTATCAACAACAGTTAGGTTCGATTACACTTCAAATAGATGGTCCATCGAACCTCTATCTTATTTTATTAATTATAGATTCGATTACACCACAAATAGATGGTACATCGAGCCTCTATCTTATTTGAATTATATTTAATTTGAGAGGGTCGATGGACCATCTATTTGAGATGTAATCGACCCCTTACTTTAATATTAAATTATTTTTAATACATTTATAGTTTTGGAGTTTTGGAGCCTATCCTATTTTATTAATTATAGGTTCGATTACACCTCAAATAGATGGTCCATAGAGCCTCCAACTTATTTTAATTATATTTAATTTGAGAGGGTCGATGGACCATCTATTTGAGGTGTAATCGACCCTTTACTTTAATATTAAATTATATTTAATACATTTATAGTTTTGGAGTTGATGGTACATCAGCCAAAATTGATATTTAATAAAATAATTTATAAACAAGGTTGATGGTCCATCGACCCCTTTCACAAAATAAACTAAAAATTAATCATAATGGTTCTATGGACCATCGAACCATCTCCACCTTTTACAATATTTATTAAAACTGACAGAGGGTCGATGGACCATACATTTGAGGTGTAATCGAGCTTCCCCCCAGATGTAGATTTGATTAATAAGTCCACTGACAAAAATCTTAAAAAAAAAAACATTAAGTCAGGCGTCATTTTTGTAATTATTTATAAGTAATAAATGATAATTTTCGCATCAACATGCTACTTCCTCGATCAATTAAAAAGAAATTTCTAACTTTAACTCTACTAATTCATAATTTACTTACTTCTGTTGGAAAGTTAGTCTATTGTTTATTTCTTTGCCTAATTATTATTACTTGACATATTCTCATTGATTTGCAATCTAACAGAACATTCTAAAAAAATGTATTTAATATCATCCTGGTCTGAAAAGGCAAATTTTGACATACCTTAGGCTTGGACTTGACAAAGGTAGCAGTAGAACCTGGGCCCATCTTGGCGTTTGCTTTGCCCTTTTCTCCAGGCACGTTGGAAGAGGATTTTGATTTCTGCACTGGTTTCTCTGGTAGGTTACCTCTCGCCTTCTCCAAAATAGCTTTGACAGGGCCTTGGGATCCAGGCTATAAAAAACATCAACATTTTGACATAAGCGAACTAATAGTCAAATATAAAGTTACTTGGAAACTTGGTTTTGATGTTAACCTAAGATGATGTCTTTATTACAATGGCGTTGATTTGGAGCGACAGTGAGACTTTACTAGTGGTTGGCATTTGGATCTGAGTTTTAACCATACCCATTTACCATAATATCTCAGACACCAGTAATTTTGGTTGCAACTGCAAATTGAAATGCTTATTTTGGTTTAGTGTGTGGGTTTTTATAGGTATTTATGGAGTGTTCATGGACCTCCACTGTTGAAAGGTAAGCCTGGTATTCCTCTATATTATCTCAAATTAACATGACCTAGAGCTCTTTCCTGAAAAGCCAACCCACAGAGAAGGACCAGAGGTTACATAGTTACGGCAGGAGTGTGTGGGCTCCCTTTAGTTGTAAGATTATTCAGTAGAGGGCGTTGTGTCTCCTAAAGAAAGAGAGAGCGAGAGAAAGCGATTTGGAACGGACAGGGTAAAATAATATCATATAAATCAAGCCAGTCAGTGGCTTTCCAGGCAAATTGGATACATTGGCGACTCAAGTAGAAGGAATATAAACAACATGATTCTAATAGTGACGCGATTGGCTGTAGAGTTAACTCGGATGCCAACCACGACCCGCAATAGTAAAGTCTCCCTAGAGCTCCAAGCCACCAGTACATGCTTGTTAATGGTATGTCTGATGGTTTCAGGGGATAAGAGTCATGACTGTATCCCGAATAACTTATCGACGTATTGCATCATTTACTCGCGGAAGTTTTGTGACAATAAAGGTCGAAGTTAATATGGTAACTTAATTATTATATGGTCTCTACAACTAAATTATTTAATTTTTCTATTAGTTTGGAGTGCTTTACTGTCAAAGGCTTTAGATACGTCCATAAATACCCCAATTGTGTGATTTACTTTTAAATGATTTAATTATTGATTCAATAAATTTGGTTGCTGCACTCACAACCGATTTACCGGGTCTAATGCCATGTTGTCATTTGTCTGTTAGCTAATTCTAAATATGCTATGAATTGTAAATGTAATGCTCATTATTTATTTATTTTTGTAAAAATTGTGAGAATTGACCCGGGCCGATGGTTAGTAACATTTTTCTTACTATCTTTTTTATGATTTGGTATTATTTTGGCTTTTTAAATTGAGATTCAAATATGGCTCAAACATATATCCTCTGGTGTTTTCTTCCCTGAGTCCAATCTCAAAATTAAACAAATAGGCCTAATTAGTTTGGTAGTAGTTGGTTACTAGAAAAAGGTAAAAGGTCAATTTGTTGATTTGCCAAGACAAAGTAAACTCAACAGTAAACAGACAAAAAAGGTTTTTCTTACTCCAGTATTTCAGTTTAAACTATGAAATCTATTTATTTTGCAATAGTTCATTCACATATTGCTTACAGTGTTTGTATATGTCAATCAATAAGCAAAAATTTCTATTTTTTTGAATTATTGGAAGTACAAATGGGGTATGACACAAGACCAGTCATGCGACTGCGGAGCAGAGTATCAAACTATGGAACACATAGTCGAAGAGTGCCCACTGAGTGCCTTCCCCGAAGGATTGACCGGTCTGCATAGCTCAAGTGAAGCTGGGCTGCAATGGCTTAGCGCCCTGGATTTAGCTCTTTATAGAGAGATCTAATTTTTATTTTAGTGTTTAGATTTTTTCTCACACTGACTCAGGTGCTCTGCACCGCAGAATTTATTTTATTATTCTTAAACCATGGCGGCTGGCTAAATGAGCCATACAATATATATATATATATATATATATATATATATATATATATATATATATATATATATATATATATATATATATATATATATATATATATATATATATACACAACCAAAAAGATAAAATTCTGATTAAAAAAAACGAATTAAGAATAATGTTTTGTTTGAAACCAAAAGATTCAGTCAAATATATTTTTAAATATTAAAAAATATTTACAGCTTACAGTTAATGATGGGTAGGTTGCAAAATTTACCGGTTCGGTTTTGGTTAGGTTTTTCACTCGCACCGGTTGTTGGTTTTTCGGCTTATTTTAGATGTAAACAAGAAAAAACTCAAGATTACCATCGAAAATCAGGCTGATGCCTACTTTCTGCCTTTTACACATTTATGCTTTTTAAATAAGACCAGTTAGTTATTGCAAGAAAATATATAAATATGTAAATATTAAATGTCTATCCTACTATATAACTGGCCTTATATTTTATCTGAAAGTAGTCAAAAAAAGCAATACAACCATTTTAGTGGGCAAATTTGCTATGCTAGTCAAAAACTAAAACTAAAAGATAAAAACTTTGACTGTTGTATTTTTGTAGGAATTGATGAAATATGTGGGAGTATAGAATAAAATCCAACAACTAAAAAAAAAGTTTAGAAACACCCTCAAATTATGGCTTAAGAAATGATTTTTTTCCATGTGTAATTTTTTAGAATTACTAGCTATTATGTGTCGTACAAATGCATTTTGATAAGATAATTATTTTTAGCGTCAATTCAGTAAGATAATGATTAATATATTTATAAAATACCCCCGACGCAGCAGACATGCGTACTCAGCATGGTTTATTATCCGTGACTGAGATCTGTGTTTTTCCTTGTAAACTATTTTTAAATTTTTGATTTAATGATAATGATTTACTTAAACAAATTGTTTTCTACCTTCAAGGTATGATGTGAACCATGAAAGTTCCACATCCTCCACCCCCCAAAAGTAGAGTACTTCAGTCAATTTTTGTGAGAGACACTGTCAAAAGCTCGAGTTAAATCTAAAGAGATACCAACCACCTTATCTCCTCTATCTATAGATTCGAGGATGGTTTTAATGAATTCAATGCCGGCAGAAATCGTAGATCTGTTTAACCTAAAACCATGCTGTTGAGGATCAAGTAAGTTGTTGGTTTCAAGATAAGTAATAAATTGATCGTAAACTACTTTTTCAAATACTTTAGAGAATACTGGTAAAAGAGAGATTGGCCTGTAGCAAGTCACATCTTCTCTGTCTCCTGTTTTAAATATTGGAATCACCTTAGCAATTTTCAATGCTTCTGGAAATCTTCCGCCCACCAAAGAAATATTTACTAAATGTGTCAAAGGTTTAATAACAAAAGGCAATGCCTCTTTTACTATCGTGATCGGTATATCATCGTATCCAGAAGAATATTTGTTACAAAAAGGTTTAATTACTTCTCTTATTTCAATCTCAGCCAAGGGACAAAATTTAAATTTTGAAAGAACTAAAGATGACTTTAACAAAGTATCATTATAAACTGATTTTGGACCCAAGTTAGGAATAACTTGGTTATCGACTACATTTAGAAAAAAAGTATTGAAAGCTTCAGAAAATTTTGCTGGATTTGTTAGGCATTTCCCATTTTGCATCAATGAAATGTTATCTTTAGTTTCAGTCTGTTTGCTTGTTTCAGAGTTAATAATTTTTCAAGTTGTTTTTATTTTATTTTCTAAGTTCTGAATTTTGTCACAGAAAAATTTTCTCTGACTGTTATTTATATCCTGCCTGAGCTCTTTTTTGTTTTCTTTGATTAATTGCTTTAAACAATAGTTTTTTAATGCCTCTCTTCCTTTCTATCTTTTATACTATTGCCTATCCACCTATTTTCTTTAAATTATTTTTTGTAACATAAATTTTTGGAAAATTTACATATAATATACGAGGGCTATTCAGAAAGTAAGGAACGTTTTCGTCTTAAGCCGTTGTACGAGCGTGTATCGAATCTATTAGGGTATGAGAGTGCTCGGGGCCTCAGTGGCTATCCAGCCGTAACACTTGGAGCATCGTCGCGCCGCCCGTTTTCTTTCTATTTAAATTCAAAATGGCCGCTTCCGTAAAAAGTCCCGCCAGTTGCGAAGTGCGATCGGTAACACGGTTTTTGTTGACAAAAAACTTAAAACCGATAAAGATTTATCTAAAAGTGTGTGGAAGTATGGGAACAATGTCTTGAATGAAAGTTCTGTGCGTAAGTTGTGTATTCAGTTTACAAATGACCGAACCAATGTTCTTGATGAGCAGTGGAGTGGACGACCGAGCGTTGTGACTGACGAACCGGTCACTAAAGTTGACGATAAGATCCGTGAAAACCGCTGCTCCACCATAACAAAGCTTTCGTTATCTTTCCCTCAAGTTTCACGGACTTTGCTGTGTTGAAATTGAAAGAATAAAAATCGATAAATCTCTATCGGTTTTTAGTTTTTGGTCAACAAAAACCGTGTTACCGATCGCACTTCGCAACTGGCGGGACTTTTTACGGTAGCGGCCATTTTGAATTTAAATATAAAGAAAACGGGCGGCGCGACGATGCTCCAAGTGTCACGGCTGGATAGCCACTGAGGCCCCGAGCACTCTCATACCCTAATATATTCTATACACGCGCGTACAACGGCGTAAGACGAAAACGTTCCTTACTTTCTGAATAGCCCTCGTATATAAAAACATTTTTTTACCGCTGGCGTCAGAATCCTGGTTGGGGGTTTACCAAGCCGAAATAGACTATACATATGATATTTTTTATTCTCTTTTTAAACACTATTTAGATGTAAATTTTCCAAAAATGTATGCAAGAATTCAGCTGGCGTCAGAATCCTGGTTGGGGGTTACCAAGACGAAATAGACTATAAATATGATATTTTTTATCCTCTTTTTAAACACTATTTCGATGTAAATTTTCCAAAAAGGTATATTTTCTAAAAATGTATATGTTCATTTATACATTTATTTATAAATGTATATGTGCATATATACATTTACATATATATGTATATATGTATATATGAATATGTATGTATAAATTTATATATATATATATATATATATATATATATATATATATATATATATGTTATATTACTCAACAAAGCGACAATATCAGAAGAATCTTTTGAAATCAATAGAAGAAAACTACTTCAAAACAAATTCTAGAGATTATTTCAAATCATTCGATAAACAGTTAAGTTGTTACACCCCTCCTCCATTGCTATTGAAAAATAAAGATGGAAAAATTGCCCATAATAACAAGGAGAATGCAGAAATTATGGCAGAAGCATTGAGTAAACTACTAAACAATGACGAACCTAACAATCTTCTAACAATAAATACAAACACTCCCATAAAAATAGGGATGGATGAGATTGGATTTTTAGTTCGAGACGAGACGAGACGAGAATTTTTTGTTCTCAAATAATTTCGAGACGAGATGGAGACGAGATTTTCCTTTTCGTACATTACGAGAAATGTGCGTTCGGGATTTTAATCTGATTTTGTGATTTTGTTAAATCCTGATTTATGTGAAGGAACAAATATTTCTATGAAACTTGTTGATTATATTAATAAACTGAAGTTAAAAAAGTCACTTTCTTAACAAAAGGTCTAGGCCTATAAAGGAATGTTCCCAATAAAAAGATTGAGAAGATATATGTTAGGTTCACCATGAACCCTACAGACCTACATTTAATAAAACATAAAAAGAGAATCCTCTGTTACAGTTACTTACTTCACTTTTCACTTTCATGTTTCACACTTTTCACTTAACTTTAAAATGTTTCCAAATAAGAGCTTTTCCTCACTCACAGTTTTTGTTATAGGCATAGGCCTACTAACTTTAAATCACAAGCCTAGAGGCCGGGAGGCTAACAAGAAATCGCTTGTAATTGGTGGATTTAAATTTGAATTTTAAACTCTCTCTTCTTCTTTGTCTTTGTCCATAAGAAAATCTACAGCTCTCATTTTGTTTGCTATTCATTGTCATTTCTCCAAACTATTCAAGTTCTGTATACATAACTTTCACTGTTTGGAATTCACGTAATTCCCTCAATTTTCCGTCTGCTAGTGGTAAGGTTTTTATTTTGCTCCTAACTGAATAAAGCAAGCATTAGTATAGCCATGAAGCCTGTATGGTTCTGGTATGACCATTGATTTTCTATTTGTATTCAACACAACCTATTTATTGCTGTTCAACAATTATTGTTAATAGGCCTATTCAGTTTTTTTTTTTTTTTTTTTTTTTTTTTTTTTTAGTATCCAAACCTTGAAATAAAATCAACCATCAGCCTATTTTAAGCATTTATGGCTCAAAATAGCTGAACTCTGCAAAGAGTGTGAAAGGAATTAATGAATTGTGTATTACGTGGGATATTTGAGGTTAGCCATTATTAAATCTGATTGGCCATCTTGTCATTCCTCTGATTGTCACGTCACTACTATTCTTACTGCTAATGTCAAAACAGCTCTTAAATTTAACAAAAATTACTTGAATCAAGTTTTAAATAATCGTCTTGAAGCAATTAAATGTCAAATAATGATTGTGTATTGTTTATAAAGTTTTTCCAATGAAGATTTATAAAACAAGTGAATTATTTTATAAATCAGTAGCTATGTTGACTCACTACCACTAACAGTCCATGCAGAGTGCAAATGCAGCCGTCAAGCCGTCTCCAGTCCAGTCCAAATCTTGGAAATCCAACCGTAGTTTAACCGTTTATGATGGCAATTTAAGTTTGTAGTTGTGTAGGGGTGTGCGATGCAGCAAATTTTTTTCGATTCGATTCACAGAATTTCGATTCGAATCGATTCAAATTCGATGCGATGCAAAGTAACACGATTTCTTAAATTTACTTTTTACTCATCTTGAAATTTACAAATCTTAGAGTTTCCCAATCCCACTAAAAATAAAACCATAAAATTTCACCTTTAAAATCACTTGACATCTGATAAAATATAATATATATATGAATGTATATATTACAATTAGGTATTTAGTTCTGACAATATTTATTTATGTACCTCTTGTCTCAAGTTATCAGATATGTTACTTTAGTCTTAGTAAAGTCATTACATGTAATTTTGATTCTGGTTATTTGTTATGAATTCTCTTGGTGACATTACTCATTCTACATTGGTAAACATAGCATTTAATATTAGACCAGATAAAAAGTAAACATTTATTTATTTTATTTACATTCATGTAGGGATGTGTCAGTACCCAGTACCAAGAACCGATGTCAAAATCTCGGTACCGGTACCTCGGTCTTGTACAATAAAATAAACTAAAACCAAACGCGCCAGTCCACAGTTTACTCAGAAAATAACAATGCGATTGTATTTTCAGACGACCAGGTAGACTGATAAAAACTCTGAAGTCTTATCTTATCAGTAAGTTATTGTTCTGTCCGTCCAGAGCAGGGAGGGGAGGGGGGGCAGCCGGACCAACGCGCGGGTCTGCCACAACAATTGACTGATAAGATAAGAGTACAGTTACCTTAGCTCCTATATCCAGAATTATTTGTCCAACCAAAACAAATTATGGATATTTTTATCTAATTTTTACAAATCTATGGAAATATAATCAATTTTTGGTTGAAAAAAGTTCATTATTTTGTTTCAATATTTAAACTTTAAAATAAAATATAAAACCATTATTAACTAACAAATGTTCTAAAAGAATACAGAATAATAAAAAAATCATAAAACAAAACAAAAAATATTATAACAATATTTAAATATCAGGGGGGCCTAATATTCAATTAAATTTATTTAATATTTAAATAAATTAAATCCTGCACAAATTAAATAAAATGCCAACTAAACTTTGTGACTTTTCATTCAAGTGTAAATAAGAAAAACATTGTTACGTAAATCATTTTTTAGTACAATTACTATTTTATAATGTTCAAATTCAAATTCAAATTCAAAATAACTTTATTCATTAAAAATGTACATCAAAGGTACATGAATGGGGTCACTTAATGGAGATACCTTAATGTTAAAAACATCTTATTATAATTTAATATAATTTTTTAATTTAAAATTTCAAACCCCATTAAATATATTTAATGAAATATAACAAATACATTTAGGCTATTAGTTAACTAATTAATCAACTAAGTTAAAAATGAATGAAAAAGTATGGCATGAACTAAACAAGTTTTAACTATGGATATGAGCACCTGTTTTGGTTTCTATTTTAGCGAATTTCCCTAAGGGGAATACGCTATTACGGTAGTAGCCATGGTAAGACCTAAGCCTGGGACCACTTTACTTTTTCATTTTGAGGTCCCCAGAAGCCAAAAACACCGCTCGTTCATTTTCATATATATATATATATCTATATATATATATATATATATATATATATATATATATATATATATATATATATGTGTGTGTCCGTGGTACCGATAACTTTTGAAGTGGTCCTCCGATTTTGATCAAATTTGGTATGAAGGTGTAAGACTAGGTCTATTTTCATGAGTTCGCGAACCAGTATTGGCGTGTTATGGAAACGGGGTTTTATGGGGTTTCAAAGGGGTCAAAATTGGGTTTTTGGCATTTTTGGACCTCAATTTTCAAAATTCTTGAATTTTAACTAAAACCGTTCAAAAGAGCTTAAAAAAACGAACAATTTAGTATTTTGAATTTTTAACTTAGCTTAAATGGTTACGGAGAAAATCCAAAAATGTGTTTTCCATGTTATTCTTATGGGAAATCAAGAAAACCCTATATCTTACCTATTTATTGACATAACTTAATCAAAATTGGTATGTACATTATCTAGATAGGGTTTAACTTATACTTGCTTATAAAACCCATATGGCGGCAAACCTACATACTCACCCCCATGGGGTTTATGGGGAAAATAAAAAATTGTCAGAGCTTGATACAATTTGGTGTTAACATTCACAAATTATTGATTAACTTAGATTGTCTAACAAGACCCCAGGCAGCAAACCTACATACTCGATCCTATGGTGTTTTTATGGGGAAAGTAAATAATCTGAAATTCCATTGGAAATTCGCTGAGTACGCAGGTCTGCTGCGACGGGGGTATTTAGAACATCCTTTGCCGGGCCCGTGCAAGCAGTGTGAGTGTGTGTGAGAGAGAGAGTGTGTGTGTGCGTGTGTGCGTTGGCGCGTGAGTCTCCAGCAGTGAAGTCATTACCCCGCTAAATGCCCCCATCCCACCCCTCCCCCTCCCCTCAATGCTCCACCATGATATCTCTACGCGCCGTGCCGTTGAGTTGTTGTTACTCGGAGGTAAATTAAATCTTTCTTGACACTTCAAAACAAATCAAATTTCGTAATAATGAGTTTTTAAGTGTCAATTGGTCTTTCAAACTACAATAAATGCAAACAAGTTATGTTTTAATAACGGAACTACTTTTCAAATGAACGTTGAAAATTATTGCGCAGTATCCTTTCACCGCTTACATTTCTTTGTCGTCGTCAGCCATCACCAAAACTGCGTTGTTGTTTTCGAGAACGAGTTTTGATTTAAAATTAAATAGTGGAAATTTGGATTAGGTTTCAATGAAAATGAAACACAAACACAGAAAACATTTTAATTTCTTTTAAATAACATGAAAATTCGGCATGTTTGTTGCACCTCTTGAGCCGCATCGAACGTACTTGATGCATCGCAATTTCGAATAGCGCAGCATCGAATCGAATCGAAATTTCGATGCAATTTCGATGCATCGCACACCCCTATAGTTGTGAGGAGGATAGGAAAATAAAACACTTCACATTGCTTCAAAATAATTTATTTTTCAGTATTAATTTGCTAGTAAAATATGGCCTAGCAATTCGTAGATTATTTATACCCATTTTTATCGTTATTCGCGAATTAATTCTCGTCTCGAAAAATCTCGATCAAAATAAAATCTCGTCTCGGTGAACGAGATTAAAAATTTCTCGTAATTTCGAGACCCGTCCATCCCTACATAAAAACGAGACCATAAAATTTAAACCCACCTACAGTACAAGAAGTAGAATTAGCACTAAAAGATATGAAAAATTATAAAGCATCTGGTGAAGATCAAATTTATACAGAAATGTGGAAGTATACTGGCAAATCAACAGAAACATCTCTACATATGATCTTACAAAAAATCTGGATAACCGAGAAATTCCCAGAACATTGGACCACAGCCATAATCAATCCATTTCACAAGAAAGGAAATAAGAGCAACCCGGATAACTATAGAGGAATTTCACTTTTGAATTGCACATATAAGATTTTTCAAAAATATTATACAATAGGATTAAGGAACAACTTGATAATGAACTAGGAGAATACCTTCAAGTTCAGGCTTCAGACCTTGGACAAGATGTGCAGAACAAATAATTACGCTGAAATTGATTATGGATTACTACAGAAAACCAAACAAACTTCTTTCAATAGCATTTGTAGATTTTAAGAAAGCTTACGATTCCATCCACAGACCATCATTGTTAAAAATTCTCAGACATTTTGGAGTCCACCCAAAATTAATAAAACTTATAGAACTTACCTTGACAAATACTTTCAATAAAATTAAATTTAGAGGAGAAATATCAGAACCTTGCCTCGTCAAAACTGGTTTGAGACAGGAAGACGGCCTTTCACCACTTCTTTTTAACTGTGCACTTGAATACATTATGAGGGAATGGCTTAAAACAAACCCAAAAAGATTACTGTTGGAACAAAAAAAGATGACATAAAGTTAAACTGTTCAGGATTTGCTGACGATCTGGCTCTTCTAGCTAATAACATCCAAGAAACCAAGCAACCAATAAAATCACTTCAGGAAATAGCCCAGAGCATAGGTCTAAAAATTTCTTTTGAGAAAACAGAAATAATGTTAACAAAAAAACCACCATTGGCTAACAAAATCAAAATTGGAGAACATTGCATCAAAATTGTAGACAATTTTAAGTGCTTAGGTGAAGTTATAACATACAATCTGAAAGAAAATCCATCATGGCAAAATAGAATTAATAAATTGATCAGAATGCAACATATTACTAAAAACACATACAACAAAAAATGTCTATCAATAGCAACAAAATTGAAACACTAAAAGCAGTCATACTTCCACAAATAACATTACGCAAGTGAAACTTTATTTAAAACAACCAACACTGTAGCAATAGATAAAATACTGAAAATAGAAAGAAGAATCATCAGAACATGTATAAACAAAAAATATCAAAAAGATGGAGTTTGGAGACTTGCCTCAAATAAAACTGTATATAAGGAAGAAGAGCCATTGACAAGTATAATTAAAAAGAAAAGAATTTCTTTCATTGGACATCTTTTAAGAACACCAGAAAATAGAATAAGTAAGAAAATAATTGACTTAGATAATTGAATAAGAGTGACTTTAGGTGGATTACAGAGATTAAGGAGGACATGAGAAGGTTGCAAATATCATTAGAAGATTTGGAAAATAAGTCAGAGGCGCTCGCAGTACTCAAAGACAAAAATATCATCTACACATCACTAGAATAATAAAACAATTTTTGTTAAATCTGTATATTAACCATCACGAATATACGATCATACCGTAAGGAAACAGAAATATCATCCTGCCAATAGGAGCAAACAATCAGAGACAAGGAAGAGTGGTTTCGGAAGAAGAAAGAAAACAACGGTCGGAAAGAATGAAGAAGTACTGGACGGACAAGAAGAAGAGACAGAATTTAAGAAGAACCTGACCATTATATTGACTTAAGTGGTCCAATGCTGGCTATAAAATAATAATAATAATAATAATTATATTACTCCAAAGATGATTGTGACCAGGCTACTATAATATTAATTGTATTTATTTTCATTTTGTAACCAACCAAGTACCCTTTTTAGTTTTTTTTAAACATTTTTATTTGACAACTAGTTTTGTTTCATTAGGGATAGGTTTTTGAAGAAAAAACCGATAACCGAGAAATGATACCACATGTCGGTTTTTTTTACTAAGGGAACATAGAAGGTTAAATAGAAATCAATTATAAAGGAAAGGACTTCCGGTTCTAGGAAGATAACAATACCATTGTAATATGAGACGATAGATGGAATGCGGAACACCTGCCGATAAGAGCTCTATTGTTTGGCATCTGGCCAGTGACGGACGCAGCCGGCAATCGCTTATCCGATTTACTTCCTTATCTGTTCTGTAGTACATTATATTTGATTTATGATCTAATTATCATACAAAAACAATTCTTTTTCTTCATCTGATTTTCACTAATTGAATAAAACTTTAATCAAAGTTATACGACCTATGGTTCAACGTGTATATGTGGATTAACACTTTGGGTGCGGCTCGGTCACCGGTGACCGGTAGCGAAACGCGCGCGCCGGCCTGCCCGGTCACGTGTCGCCGGCCGTGACTCAGCGAAATGAATCAGTCAGTGTGGCCCTGGGTTGCGGAGTAGTTCGGAGTTGTTTATCCGTGCGTTACTAGGGCAACCTGCCTTCTTTCGGTTGTGCGTCGCCCGCCTTTCCCGTGGGCCGGCTCCGGTCCATTGTGACCTGAACTTTTTAAATTACTTTTAACTCTTTTTTGAAGTGTTTATTCCGTGTTTTGGTGTGTTTTGTTACACAATATTATGTTTAATATATTTTTATTTTAGTTTTATCGTCTTTTATTTAAAATGGACTCCCCAATACCAGAAATGCTTCGACCAGTACTTGACGAAGTTTGAGTAAAAAAAACAATGGTTGGAAGGGTGGAAGTGGCTGTAAATAGTTGTAAATATTAGTTATAATTCTATTGAACATTATTATAATTATATTAAACATTTTGATGTAAAAATTCGATATTGTGTTACCAAAAACCATGTATTGTCGTTGCGCGGGCCGGCTCGGTCACCGGAGACCTGCATTTTTGGACGCCATTTTTTTGGTGAAATAATGCAAGAACGCCAGTTTGCCGCCTCGATCTGGCCTTCTGGAGACAAAAAGTAAGATTTTATGAAAAAAAATTTTCAGGCCCGCGGGAAAGATTTCCGATATTCTTTGCCGCACTCAACGTGTTAATGTTATTATTATGTTGTTTTCAATATTGAACTCAAAAATACTGCAGCAGTCCTTATTTTATTTATAAATATACATTTTTCAATTAAATTATTATTTTAGTGAATTTAAAAATTAAAACTAAAAATAATTAATGTAACCAAATCCATTTCTATAACACATAATAGTTAATAATTAAAAAAAAGACATAGAATAACAAAACATTTCTTAAACTATAATTTGAGGTTGTTTCTAAACTTTTTTAATACTTGGATTTTATTCTATACTTCCACATATTTCATCGATTCCTACAAGAATACAATATTCAAGAATTAAGTACAAAAGTTTTTATCTTTAGTTTTAGTTATTGTTTAAAGTTACAAATTTGCCCACTAAAATAGTTGTATTGTTTTTGACTACTTTCAGATTAAATAAAAGGCCAGTTATGTATTAGGATAAACATATAATTATGTTATATATATACATTTTCTTGCAATAACTAACTGGTCTTATTTAAAAAGCATAAATGTGTAAAAGGCAGGAAATAGGAATCAGCCTGATTTTAGATGGTAACCTTGAGTTGTTTCATGTTTACATCTAAAATAAACAGAAAAACTGAAAACCGACAACCGGTGCCAGTGAAAAACCAAACCGAAACCGAACTGATAAATTTTGCAACCGACCCATCACTACATATAACATGGGGGTGAGTATGTAGGATTGCCACCATATGGGTATTGTAAGCAAATATAAGTTATACTTTATCTAGTGGATGTACATACATATCTGGTTTACAAACTCATTCAAATAAAGGTAGGATTACCAACCAAATTTGGTCTCAATCGGACTGTTTTTACTAGTGTTATCGTGTCACTTTCATTAAAGTTTTATTCAATTGGTGAAAATCAGACGAAAAAAATTTGCTATAACTTGTTTTTGTACGACAATTAGATCAGAAATCAAATATACTGTACTACAGAACTGATAAGTAAATCAGACAAGCGATTGCCGGCCACGTCTGCCACTGGCCAGAGGCCAAACAATAGAGCTCTTATCGGCAGGTGTTCCGCATTCCATCTATCGTGTCGTATTACATTTGTATTGTTATTTTCCTCGAACCGGACGTCCTTTCTTTTTGTTTTTTTCTTTAGTCATTAGAGAAAAACAGATAATCCGAAAACCGACATGTGTTATCAATTCTCGGTTATCGGTTTTTTCATAAAAAACCAATAAACCCAACAACCGACCTTAACAACTGACTCATCCCTAGTTTTATGGGGAAAATACCAAATACCACAATTTAGGGTTAGTTTTTGGATAGGGCTAAATGCCTAGGTAGTTGGATTATTGTGAGGTACAGGATAAGCAGGCTTACCTTAGAAAGTGAAGGCATCCTTTTATAGCACACATAATAGACACACAACTAAACAAAAACTTGAATATTTCAAGGCCACTGGTCTCTTTGTCAACATGAAGATGAATGGCCCATTAGGGGAAGGAAGAGAAAGTCTTTCTTTGTGTGGCAGGTCTGCCAACATAAGTATCCATGAAGAAAAGGTTTGAGAGCTCTATATATACATATATAACAATATTCACTGTTTTTTTAAGATTATGATATTTACAATTATTTACAAACACTAAGCCTGCTTGTGGGGTAAGGGGAAAGGCTGTGAAGGTTTATCTTAGATTGAGGTTAGGGGGTTCTCTTGATTTGGTAAACCACTGGTAAGATAATCCCATCTCCTGAGTTGTGATGAATTGCAAGATTCTGGAAATGATCTCAAGATCTTTAAACTAAAGCAGCTGTTGAAATCTGGTATTGGTGGCTGGCAGCATGGATAGACACTGGTTTTTCTGGATGGTTGTTTTTTATGTCTGCTCTGTGGTTGTTGATTCTAGTCCTTAGGCTAGTGGTGGTGAGGCCTACATATTGAGCTGGACAGTGGTTACATTGTAATTGATAAACTAGGTTCTTAGTGGAGCAATTGTTTTGTCCTTTGATTTTGAAGGTTTCTTGGGTGGCTGAACTTGTAAATGTGGCTTGGCCTATTTATTTGACAGGTTTTGCATTTTGCTGTGTTGCAAGGGTATGAACCTTCAGGGGGCTTGGTTTGGATTGGAATATTTGGATCAGGGAGTTTAGGATGTACCAGAATCTTCTTGAGGTTAGGTGATTGTCTGAAAGTTGTTGTGGGGGGTTTTCAAGGAAATCTTTGGTTTGAGTTGAGGCTTTTAGGATTTTGAAACCATTTCTCAGTAAGCAGGCTTAGTGTTTGTAAATAATTGTAAATATCATAATCTTAAAAAACAGTGAATAGTGTTATATATGTATATACAGAGCTCTCAAACCTTTTCTTCATGGATACTTATGTTGGCAGACCTGCCACACAAAGAAAGACTTTCTCCTCCTTCCCCTAGTGAGCCATTCATCTTCATGTTGACAAAGAGACCAGTGACCTTGAAATATTCAAGTTTTTGTTTAGTTGTGTGTCTATTATGTGTGCTATAAGAGATGCCTTCACTTTCCAAGGTAGGCCTGCTTATCCTGTCCCTCACAATAATCCAAATACTAAAATTTGATACAATTTAGCATGTACCTGCAATGGGAAGGAATTATCGTCTATTTGCTTACAACACCCTCATGGTAGCAAACCTTCATCCTCATTCCCATGGTGTATATGGGGAAAATAAAAAATACCAAATTTTATTTAGTTGTGATTTCCTTAACCAGTTATTTTAGTTTGAGTTATTGTGTTTATAAATTCCACTGATTAATAAATAAAATATTGACACTATTCTTTGTATAACAATGTACATGAAAATGAATAATGAAATATGAGTATGAGTATTGGAAATTTCGTTAAGTACTCAGGTCTGCTGCAACGGGGTATTTATGTTATTTTTTAAAGTACTATGTATTTTTTTGACTAGTTCTGGCTCTATTCTTTGTAAATAATTTACATGTAATAGAATAAAGAAATGTTTTATTTGATTTGAGTATGGGACATCTGTGGGTACAGTAAACATACGCACCTTGAGTTTGTCGCAGGCAGTGGACAGCGGTCCGTAGCCCGTGTGCATCATCACACCCAGCACGGCGTCGGCTGCGTTCTTGCGCACGTCTGCGTTGCGGTCCTCCAGGTTGGCCAATAGCACAGGCACGCAGGCGAGCATCTCCTCTCTGGGTACCGACTTGACTGCAACCACCATGTCTCAGTTTAACAATCTGGGTATATGTAGTGTTTTTTTTTTTAATTTCAAATAGCTTTCACTTATATCGTATCCTACCCATATTACAAATTTAGAAAGTTGTAAATTTTAGTTTGTGACACAATTCTGGAGGGAAAAATAATTCATGTTTCGAACGACTTTCCCAACTTCAGAAGTACGTCACTGTAGTAAATGCTGTGGATTGCTGCTGAGAAGGAGCTAAAATTGGTTCCAGGAGTAAGTTGAGAGCCCATTAGGAATAATTTAGAAAGACACCAAAAATCTTAGTGCTCTTATGAATGCGTTAGTGCAGAGCTCAGAATCCAACAATTAACATGTTGAGTTGGGTACCTTCCTCCTCGAAACTACTCCTGCAGCTACTATTCGCAAACTGACCAGCTAATTTATCTAACTTAATGCTGCTGATGAATAATTGAGAAAACGACAACCGATTACAGTTCTAATAATAAGTTATTAAAAAATGAAATTATTTAACAAGCTGCCGGAGAGTGCATGGAATATTTAAATTAGGCAGTTCAAGTCAGTTTTGGAGAATCGGCGGTCACACACACACACACACACACACACACACACACACACACACACACACACACACACACACACACACACACACACACAAGCCTGGCTATGATTATGGCAACGCAATGGGAATCCCAAATTATGGCGCCCAGTGAGATTTTCACGTTATAACACGAGGTTCCATACCTAGATGTCAGTTGTACACTTTTTTCCTGAGAGTATAGTTGTTAAAATAGTTTACACACGGAAAATAAAAATTATACACAGG
This sequence comes from Neoaliturus tenellus, assembly GCA_030545055.2. Lineage (NCBI taxonomy): Eukaryota > Metazoa > Arthropoda > Insecta > Hemiptera > Cicadellidae > Neoaliturus > Neoaliturus tenellus. The sequence goes on from CM061531.1 coordinate 156,511,542, forward strand.
CGCCACAATCATAGGTACGTACGTGTTGCCACAATCGCCTGCGCACGCTATGTGTATGACGCAGCGTTGCCAGTTCTACTCCGCCCCACCTCCACGCACCTCCACGGCAACCACCACGCCGCTCGGTGAGCTCTTGCGTCTGTCTGGTTCCATGATCTGAGTTTTGGGACATAAGCCACATCGCATGGCTATGATTGTGGCATCGCTTGCCCAACGTTTGTTTTTAATCGTACTATGAATGCATTGTTATTCCTTTTGAATTGAAAATAGTGTTTAAATAGATTTCTTTCTTGATTTTTAATAGTTACGATTTTTTGTATTATTAATTTTTATTTTTACTGATGATTATAATAATTTTAAAAGTGTTATCGCCTCAAGCATTTTAAAATTGTTTTATTCACTATTATTTCTAGTCATAAATAACTTATTTCAATAATACAATGTAGTTGTTGTATATTGTACAATAGCTACAATTTATAATGCTTTTCCAGCATCCAGACGATAGTTGGCGAATACACATTCAATAGTGATTAAACAAAATGAATTGTTTATGAGTAAAATAATTTATTTACAAGGTACATTTCTTGTGCATTTGTTCTTTTGAAAGAAAGTTCTCTAATTTGTTATTTCTTATACAAAATTAATCTAAATTATACCGTTCTCTTGAATACGTTTCCCTAACTTGACTCAATTTTTATCGATATTGTAAATTTTTAGTAAGCATTATTGTTTCTTGTAAATAAATTGCATTTTAGTATGAGAATTTTTCATATGGCCTTTATAAATCAATTACTTAGACCTAAAACCACAAAGATATTTTTCAAATAGGCCTACACTTGAAATTGAAAATGCATGTTAGAAAGACGAGTACTGAATCGGAAGAGACATCAGCTTGTTAAATGCAATGAGGTGGTAAAATGGATATGACGAAAACTTTGTGCTTACTATTTCCTATTTTATTTTTATGTTTAAGTTTTATTTGATGCCTTCGTTTCAGCGAGTAAGTTTCAATAATTTTCCAAAATAACAAAAAGAATATTTAACAGAAAACATAATGATTTTATTTAGATAGTATGTCAAAGTAATGCTTAAAAATAATGTTTCTGGAAATTTGTGTTTTTTTTAAAATTAAGGCACTCTATTTAAACTGTAAGTTATATTGAATTGAATTTGAACTCAAACATCATCAGCAAACAGAATCGGATCCCATATGAATTTGTTAAGAATGACCCCGATAACTTTTTGGATGTCTTGTTATTAGTGTATAATAAAATTTATTTGAGCAAAACCGTTCCTTCTAGCTTTAAAGAATCAACCATTTTTCCACTCCAAAGAAAAGCAATGTTAATTTAGTTGAAATCTATAGAGGCTGATCTTTTATAAATTGCACCTGTAAAATATTCACTTGTCTCTTTAATAATAGATTGCAAAATTGGGTTTTTGAAAACGAAATTTTATCGGAATTTCAAGCAGGTTTCTGGAAGGGTTACTCAACTGTCGATAATATATATTTTTAATTTGTCATGCTCGGTTAATTATAGACTGACGCAAAAGAAAGAAAAATGATATTGTTTTTTTGTGGATTTCAGCTCAGCGTTTGATCGAAAGGCATTCATTTACAAATTATAAAATCTCGGATTTTTGTCACGCTTAATAAATAGTTTGAAAAGTTAACACCAGTGAATCTAGCCCCAGCGTGTGGTGTAGAAATGGCGTCACAAGTAGTTTTCTGACTAACACAGGCTTGAGGTAGGGTTGCAATCTCTCACCTACTCGTTTCAGTTTGTTTGTCTTCAGAAAATGCGGTAGGCTTAAGGTAAGCGACAAGTGGTAGTATAAAGTGGAACATATTGAAGTTGTAAATAGCTATAAGTATCTAGGATTTACTTTCACATGTTTCAATTCATGGAACATCCACTTTAAATAGAAAACAAATTAGAAAAAATTCGCAATAGATTCAGTTTGGAGTAATTTAATAAAAAAAAGTACCGCTGGGTTTAAAATAGTTTGTTTTGAGGCCATAGTGAAAGCAATTAATTATTTGTTACGGCGCACAAGTTTGGGGTTTTATTGAAAGTGATACAATTGAATCGGTCCGGAGACTTTTTTATTAAGAACTTATTTTAATCGCCGTTCAGTACTCCAAATTATGCATTATATTACGAAACTTCCTTTGACAAATTATATTTTCACACTTTAAATACAATCATAAGTTATTTACTAGTTTTAAATATGTCTACGTGTGGATTACAAAAAATTTTAGCCAAACATATTTTTAATAAGAAAAGTATTATTTTTTCCTCGAAACGGATATTTTGGTGCAAAAAATTGGAACTGTTAAGAATGTAATTTAACCGTAAACTTTGAAGAGCCTGAAAATGTGCGAACATATTTAAAAGCAACCGTGGAAGTGTTACGTGGAAAGTGATTAGACGGAGTGTAGAGGACGCGCGCGTACATCTGTCAATCACAAACTTATTGTCGCTTGACCTTGAACTTGGAGATAAGAGTTCCCTTTGTCAAAACGATTCGGATGTTATATCTTGGGCAATCAAAACTAGAACGGTTACAACTGTTCTTTTTGTAATTTTCAGGAACATGAGACAGTTTTTCATTTTGTTGCAGTTTGTCCTATATTAACGCAAATTATATAAATTCGGTTCGGGAAAAACGTTTTGAGCGAAATCAAATTTAATCAATATTTAAACGTCAGGAATTTGTAAAATATCTTAGGACGTAGATTTGTAAAATATCTTAAAGGAGCTTGGCAGTGTAGGTGGGAAATGATCCAAGCATTTAGTTTTTGAATCTGATAAATAAAAGATTAAAACAAACATACTGTTATTTTTATATTAGTTTTTATACGTGCATCACTTTTATCACTTTATCAATGCAGATTATAAACCTCTCATCATAAAGGATGTCTAAATAATTGTCTTTATCGAATTTTGTGCAACGAGTAATAATATGTTGATATTTAAATCCCCCATTAAATTCTTAGGACTCGATTTTATTGATGATTGACCTAGTCCCACAAGGCTTGTATAAAATTATCGATGTCTGAATTTGGGCTGCGATAAACACATAATAGTTCACATGCCTCACCGGCCCACCGGAAGGTGAGCGATAGGCAGCTGGGCACGCCCCCCAGTCACAGCTGTCGGCAGGTTACAGGAATCGCACTGTCAATATGGACCACAATGCCGTCATTTTTATCAATTGGATTATTTGTTTTAAATACATTATACCCATCAAGTTGCTCTATTTGTAGGTTTCCATGTAACCAGGCTCCGCTCAAAACAATACAATGAATTTTTATAAGTAAATTATTTAAGACAACAAACCTTTGGTCAATGTTCTTTGAGTAACTACGAATATTCTGGTGCACAACATTAAAACATAACTTATTCCCCGCATTACTAAAGTTTAAAATATCTTGATAATCCTTAACTACCTTACAATCTATTAAAAAGTCATTATCATCTCTACCAATTAAATCTACCATTTGGTTGAGTTCCGGTGTTCGGTTAAGTGACAACTTTTAAAGAAATATAAAGCAAAATACATGTTTTATATCAACATAATTACCAAGAGGGAACGGAAGTTAATGAATAGGCAAAATAGTAAATGAATTAATAGACACTAATCTAAATATCAATAAACAGTTATTAACCTAAATCAGTATGTCAAGAATGTTAAAAAGAAGAGTTCATTAGAGTAGTTAGTAGTGAAGTATAAAATTCATATTTTATTAATTAATCTCGAGTAAATTTATTATTTAACCAATCAATTAAGGCTATAACTTGCTGTGTACAGGGCGGTCTCGGAACCTAGCCTCCACATGTAATTTCAGGATTTAAGCATTAAGTATAGGATGGGTTAGTTTTCTAGATACAGTTTATTATTAATAAATTCACCTTTGCAATTAATTTAGTATACGTAGATTATAATTAGCCTCATCAAAATGGCTTTGGTTCTTGGTTCTGTGCTTGGCGGCGATCCGTCTGGGTAATACCTACAGTATGTCCTTCAGAGACGTTACCTAGGTTCAGTCAATAAGTCAGGAAATTCCCGGGTATCTTATTTCACGCCATATACCTTACTCCGCACCAAATACCATAGTCACCTTTTAGTCAATCACCCAAAACCTAGAGATGACCAGTCAGCCCATTCATGTTGTTGCTCGGACCCAGTAGTCTATCAATTCAGCTTCCCAATAGTTTCTCAGTAGCTCAATACCGCCATAGGTCCACAATCAGCATATCCGAATACCCATTATCCACAGTCAACCGACATATTCCCGTTGCAAACGGTTCAAAATATATTCAGCAAAATCCTATAAAACTACAGCCGCCATTTTGAAAAATTGGCCACAGCAGGCGAGCGCATTGTCGAACAATTGTAGAGAGTGGTAGACTTTTCACCATCGTTTTTCTCAGGCAATTTTACAGAAGAATCAATCAAAATATATTCTTTTGCAATTACTTCCTGGTTGAACCCTAATTTAACTAGACTAAATGGCAACATCCATTGTACTTTGTTTTATAAGTCTATTAAAATAAATATTATCATAATAAAGTTGTTTTTTCTTATTTGTTTCATTGAATGTCTAACATAATTTACAAATCTAGTTATTACGAGTTAGCCGTAAATATTGAGGTCAATCACCACTGTGAAATACTACGGCTAGTATTTTGTGTCTATCTACCATAGTGGCAATTTTTAACGTTTGAGGGGGGGCGCTGAAAACCCCAGTCTTGTTATTATCTAACATCGACCAGTTGTTAGTAACCATCATTAATTAATAGCCCAATGGCAAATGGCAACTGGGTCCGTTTAATAAGTGTAAAAAGTGTAGGCCTTAATGATTCAGTTGATTTATTGGTAATTTAATGGAATAATGGAAAAATACCCTATCGCAGGAAATACAGGCTATCGCAGGTAGACAGGCCTGGTTTTGCATATGTATCGGCTTAAAGGACTGCAGCCTACCGTGAAAAATGTTGGGAGAAGGCTTTTTGGAGGCAAATTTTTTAATAATGTGCAGAAAATTTTGATCAGTGAAAAAATCGGCAGAAAGACAGAAAAAACAAACTATCCAAGCTATATTATAGTTCAGCGTTGTGTGTCATTCAAGAGCTTTATTTATTCATTTATGGGGAAGGCACTTTATAATTTATTCCACTCTCTTAGCAAGGACATACATTCTACTGTCCCAAAGTTACATCGTAATGCTTCAAGGTCGGTGGAGGAAAAGCATAGAGGAAAAGACTACAATCTAATGTTTTACATAGCCAATACTTTACTTAGGTAATACTATACTTTATTAAAATGACTCAAATAAATCGTAAAGAATGTAACCCATTAATTACATCTTTTAATTACCTTTGTTTATTTATTTATTTTTTCAATGAGTTAAGTAGTACGATTAAAATTTAACAAAGTTGTAAGTCGCATAATGATTTGAATATTGAATGAAACGAATAAGAAATATTAAGTATTAGTATAATATGTATTGATTATCATGCAACCCATCAGTACCTATGCGTTTTAGTGTGGCAGACAATTTTTTCCCTCTCTTTTTCTTTTGTAGACAGTTTCCTCGTAGTAATATTTGTATATTTCATTTGTTTTTATTATAATACAACATGGAAAAAATACATGTTTTTAAAATTAAAAAAATGGTTGGTTAAAATTCGCTTCTACCTAAGAAGAATAGTTATATTATGGAAAATAAAAGTTAATTGTAAATTAAGTGCCTTAAAATTGTTAGTATAACAGGGTGTCCAGCAATCCATGACAGTGAAATTCAAGCATAATTCAAGGATTTCAAGGCTTAAAGTTTATAAAATTCAAGGCTCTTCGAATTGTTATAGTTTACATATACCGTAGCGTATAGAAACTTTAGGAAGAAATTAAATGAGAAACATTTTGGACTCAAATAGAAAAATGTATTAAAAATTTAACATTGAATATAAAAATTGAATAAAACTAACATTTTACTATAGAATACAAAGGGTGCTTGTTATAAATTTGGATATCCAGTGTTAACCATATCATAAAGTGAATACATCTTACTGACATTCATGTAGCCGTAGCCGACTCATAAAAAGGATATATCAGTGAATAAAGCCAATTAGACTGAATCTAATGTAACTACAAGAAATTAAGGTAGGCCTTAACTTTAAATATAAATTGTAGGCTAAGTTAAAATAACAAATGACACAATTTACCTGCAATAAATTACATCCATGTTTAGGATTGTATTAATTACATGTTTGACTACATTACCATAGGCAGATACTGCTGTACTAACCCATAATGTAACCCTAAAAAATTAGGAACCTTTATAGGAACTCAGGAAGCAACTTTAGAAAATTAGGAACTTAGCGTAACTCATTAACACCAGAAAATAAGGAATGTTCAATAACTCATTAAGGAACATTATTATAAAATTAGAAACTTGGAATAACACAAATTGGTTTATCAAAAACATAGGAAGTAATGCCAGTAGAAAATCTCTTCAAATAATTTGCGTAAATACCTCACATAGTACAAAAATTAATCAATTACCACAGAAAACCAATATATCAAGAGAAATCTTTGCAAATGATAAGGATTAATACCTCACATAGTACAAAGTACAACAATTATTGGGATACTACCATTGAAAATCAATATATCAAGATAAATCTTTGAAAAAATAGGATAAATATTTCCAACAGTAGTAACAAATAATATAATACTATGGAAAATCAATATAGGATATCAAGAGAAATCTATGCATATAATTAGGATAATTACTTCACACGTATATAACAATTAATAAACTAACATAAAATACCATTAAAACAAGAGAAATCTTTTGTTAAATAAATAGGATAAATACTTCACATAGTATAAACAATTGGTAAACAACCGGTCCATTACAAAATAAACAATAGGCCTATCACAAAATTAATTGGTAACTCATGGTTGATAATAGTCACCATTGCAAATACGTACATTTCAATTACACCATTTTAAATCTAATTAATTAAAACAATAAAAAATATGTGTTCAGTTTTTAAAATTTAATTAACTTTAAAAACTCACCGACTTCATTCACAGATTTACCAAAGAGAAAATTTTTTTGTCAATAACCTCCGCTTCCATTCTCGCCTCAGCCATCAATTTTTGCCTCTTTTCTTCTAGTTCTCTCACTAATTGTTGATTTCTTCTTTTGTTCGCTTTTTTCTCTGCTTCTTCTTTTCTTTTCTGATTCTCCAGAGCTTCTTTATACTTGCTATGTGAATTTCTTGCTGCTTGTATTGTTTTCTGGTCTATGGGGACTTTCTCAACCCCCCCCATAGTATGCAATCATGAACAGTTCTAATACTCACCAAAGATTCTTCTTTCATTTTCTCAACTTAACATTCTTTATTTATCGAGAAACCTCTCTCTACTTGAGCGTTACCGTGTGACAGAATGAGAAGTTTCTTCACTACCGCCTCAAGTGCACTTTCACACATGTTGTTGTCATTCAGCAGTTTAATCCAAAAATGATCAAGTCGGTTCATTACTTTTTTCCCATCACTTGTCTTTTCTATTCTTTTGAACCTCTTCATCTGATCTGAAGACTGAGTGCAAACAATCTTGAATTGCCTTTGTGCCTGTTCTGCTGTCTGAGAAGAGATTAGATTATTCCTAGTCATTATGATAACCATTTTCTCAAACCTCTCTTGACCTAAGTTGGTGTGAGCAATGGCAGGATCTAAGCTAGTTTTATATCTTGTTGCTTCATAATTCAGAGGAGATTTTACAATCAACCTGTAACAGAATAAATACCTGTCTTACTTGAATTACGTCCAGTGGATGGAAAAAAAATCTAAGGATTATTAGTGATGGACAGGATAAGCAGGCTTACCTTAGAAAGTGAAGGCATCCTTTTACAGTACAAAAAATAAACACACAGCTAAACAAAAACTTGAATTATCCAAGTTATTATTTAGCTGTGTGATTATTTTTGTGCTATAAAATTAGCCTTCACTTTTTACATGGTAAGCCTGTTTATCTTGCCCATAACTAATAATCCTTAGTACTACCTAGACATTTAGCCCCACCCAAAAACTCTAAATAAAACTGTCATATATGTAAACTGAATGTAATAACTAAATTAATTAGGCCCTATTGGCAACCCTTGGGTCAAAGTTCAAAGTGGCCTACGTGCCACTATCGATGTACCGCTCCCCCTCACTTGAATAAACCAGTTCGTGCCTACAACATGTCTTTTCAATGAGCTCTTGCCCTGCGACCCATTTGACATGGCGCAGTCGGCTGAAATTATGTTTTTAATCAAAGTATAGTGGTTTACTAAAAATAATTCAGTTAACAAGTAAGTGTTTATTAAATTTTCACAACGAAAATGACCGGTGGAGAAAAGAAGATGGACCCAGGTGAGCAAACGACGCCATCATCCGCCATTGTAGTACAGAGTAATTCAGCTTTGATTAAACCCCCGTCAGAATTAAATTGGTCTGGTAATATGGCCGAAAATTGGGCATTTTTCAAGCAAAAATTTAAAATCTACATGACTGCTAGTAAAAGTGAAAATGAATCCAGTGACTATCAAATCGCCCTTTTACTTTCAATTATCGGCGATCGTGCTCTGAAAATTTACAACAACTTTCAGTACTCATCTAGTGAAGATAAAACTAAGATTGAAACAGTAATTTCTAAGTTTGATGATTATTTTGTGCCGTCTAAAAATGTTACTTATGAGCCTCACATTTTCTTTTTGCGTGAGCAAAAAGTGGACGAAAATATCGACAGTTTTGTCACTGATCTCAGGGATTTAGCCAGTTCTTGTGATTTTTCCAGTCTCACAGACAGTTTGATTAAAGATAAAATTATTCTTGGAATAAGGGACAGAAAAATTAAAGATAGGCTGTTACAAATTAAAGACTTAGATCTCAATAAGGCCTTAGATATTTGTAGGGCAGCTGAAACTGCCTCAAAGCAATTAGGTGAAATTTGCTCCGAAAACTCAAGTTCCGACGTGCATAGAGTTTCTAAAAACTATAATGATAGCAAGCAATCTATGACGTCACGATCTCGCAGCAGCCGTAGTCGCACGAGAGCTGAGCCACCAGCTGATAAAACTTCAACTTCATTGCGTCATCAATCCAGATCCAAATCCAACTTCAACAATAAAGATGGCCGGCTCAACCAACAACAAAAGTGTGTGTGCTCTCGCTGTGGCTATGATCATGTGTTCGGTAAATGTCCTGCTTTCGGGAAAAAGTGTGCAAAATGTGGTGTCTTAAATCATTTTGCTAACAAGTGCAGAAATAAGCATGTAAATAATATTGTAAATAGTAGTAATTTAAGTGATGATCTGTTTGTTGGTGATATTCATGTTGTCTCCAACAAAAACAAATATGGTAAATGTCAATGGCATACTGATTTGTTGATTTGTAATAAACCTGTTAATTTTAAATTAGACTCAGGTGCTGACATATCAATTTTGAACAAAAGGGTGTTTGATTCATTAAATTCTAATGTAAAAGTTGTACCAACAAAAGCTAACCTAACCTCATACACAGGTCAGAGGTTAGATATCTTGGGTAAGTGTTCATTGAATGTTATTCATAAGAATGTCAGTCATGATTTAGAGTTTTTCATTGTCAATTCTAAGTCTCCATGTATTCTAGGGCTCTCTGATTGTGTATCTCTTAACCTCATTAAGAAGGTTGACAGTATTGGAAATAGGCCTCAGATGTCTGAAGGTCTGGTACAAAATCAAACCAGTCAGTCCATTCTGGATGAGTATCCGGACCTTATGTCTGGAATTGGTTGCATAAAGGGGGAACATGAAATTCACTTAAAAGAGGGAGCTGTTCCTGTCATTCACGCTTCTCGTAAAGTGCCTGTGGCACTAAAGCCTAAGTTGAAACGTAAATTAGAAAGTTTAGAAAAACTTAACATTGTTAAAAAAGTTGAAAAACCCACTGAATGGGTACAGTCCTTGGTAATTGTTTATAAAAGTAATGGGGACATGCGATTGTGCTTAGATCCTAAAGACCTTAATGCTGCAATCATGCGGCCTCACTTTCAAATTCCTTCATTTGAGGAAATTTCCTCCAAAATGGCCGGTGCTAAATTTTTCAGTACCCTTGACAGTAAAAATGGGTTTTGGCATATAAAACTAAGCGAAAGGTCTTCGGATCTATGCACATTCAACACGCCTTTTGGGCGTTACAAGTTTTTGAGACTGCCATATGGGATATGCTCTGCCTCCGAGGTTTTCCAGCAGAGAATGCGTCAGATTTTTGATGACGTAGAAGGTGTAGAAGTCTACGTTGATGACATCATTTTGTGGGGACGTACGAAGGCGGAACATGACATGAGATTAAGGTTAGTTTTAGATAAGATGAGACTTGAAAATATCAAATTGAATAAAGATAAGTGTAAAATAGGCACAACTGAAATAACCTATTTGGGTCATAAATTCTCTCAAAATGGTATTGATATTGATGAAAGCAAGGTAAGGGCTATAAAATGTATGGAACCTCCAAATGACAGAAAATCTTTGGAAAGATTTTTGGGTCTTGTAACTTATGTGAGTAGGCATCTGCCTAACGTATCTGAGCACACAGCTCCTCTGAGAGCTATTTTGAAAAAAGGTTGTGTTTTCAATTGGCAACATGAACAACAAAATGCTTTTGAAAAACTTAAATCACTGCTAACCAATAGACCTGTTTTGCAGTATTTTGATACAAACAGGCCTATTGTCTTAACAGTCGATAGCTCGCAGAATGGTCTTGGAGCCGCTCTCCTTCAAAACAATTTACCGGTAGCTTATGCAAGTAAAGCGCTAAATGATGCTCAGCGACGTTACTCGCAGATAGAAAAGGAACTCTTAGCCATTGTTTTTAGTTGTGAAAGATTTCATCAGTACGTGTTTGGATCAGAATTTACTGTGGAAACTGATCACAAACCTCTTGTGTCTATCATGAAAAAGAACCTTGAATCATGTCCACCTCGCTTGCAGAGGATGCTCATTAAATTGCAGCAGTACAATTTCAATTTAGTTTATAAGAGAGGGAAAGATCTTTTCATTGCTGACACATTGTCTAGGTCCTTTGATAAAAATGATTGTACTGAACTTAACTTAGACACTGATGAAATAGAGGCTCATGTTTCTTATGTAGAACAAAAATTAAATATAAGTCCTGTAAATTTGTCAAAGTTGAAAGAGCTCACAGCAAATGATTGTGAACTGGTAACACTCACAAAATATGTTCTTGGTAATGTGTGGCCTAACCACAAAAATAAACTCCCGCTGCATGTACGGCAGTATTGGTCCGTTAGAGATGATCTCAGCTTTTGTAATGGTTTATTGTTCAAAGGTCCATGTATTGTAATTCCCAAACAGATAAGAAGCGAAATGTTGAGGAGACTACATTATCCTCATTTAGGTATAAACAAAACTCAACTCAGGGCCAAAAATGTGATGTATTGGCCACAGATGAATTCCCAAATTGAAGATGTGATTTCAAAATGTGAAACTTGTGCTGTAAATGCTAACAGCAATTCAAAGGAGCCACTGATGCCGCACAAGGTACCAAAGCTACCTTGGCAAAAGGTTGGTATTGACATTTTCTTTCATAATGATAAAAAGTTTTTACTTGTTGTAGACTATTTCTCAAAGTATGTTGAAATGGTAATTTTGCAAAACATGACCACTCCGTATATAGTAAATTGTATGAAATCCATTTTCAGTCGCCATGGTGTTCCTAAAACGGTAATTTCTGGTCATGACACTAGTTTTACTGGTATAGAATTTAAGAAATTTTCTGAGAATTGGGAATTTCAACATGTTTGTACAAGCCCTCACTTCTCTCAAGCTAATGGTATGGTTGAAAGAGCTATCCAAAGCGTAAAGAATATTATTAAGAAATCAATAATGGAGAAAACCGATTTGTACCTAGCTTTGTTAGAATATAGAAACACTCCAATCAGTTGTAATCTTCCATCTCCTGCAGAGATTCTTTTTAGTAGGAAGCTAAACGGTATGTTGCCTTGTAATGTAAAAACTTTACAGCCTAAAGTACACAGGTATGTAAGGAAAAATTTAGTTTTAAGGCAAGAGTCACAAAAGAAATATTTTGACAGACATGTAAAGCCCTTAAGGCCCCTTAAGGTTAATGAACCTGCACTCATGATGTATAAGAATAAGTGGATTAAAGGCAAGATTGTTGGTAAAAGAGCTGAACCTAGGTCATATATTGTAAAAAGTGATCAAACTGAAAAATCTTATGTTAGGAATAGAAAACATATCAGACCATACTTTAAGCCAAAGTTGTATAGGCCTAGTTGTAATGACTCATCAGATTTTTGTCCAGATCTTGGTAACCGAAGTCCTATCAAAAACAAATCTCCTGTCAAGTCTCCTCGTGTCATATCTCCTGTCAAACCTATTCTGACATCCAGAGATTCCTCTCCTAAGGAAACCGATCCTTCCAAACAGGTGCGTTTTACGAACAATGCAAATGAGTATACAACAAGGTCTGGTCGCATCATAAAACCAATAAATAGAATGGATTTATAGGCCCTAACCTTTTTAGCTTAGTAGGCCTAACTTGTTGTTTGATGAAACCATTTATTCTTTGTTTAAGTTAAATTATTTGAAATAGCCCATTGCTTTTGTTCTCTGTTTTATATTAATTGATGTATTAAGTCTTGTATTTAAGTATTGATGTTTTCTTTTTTAACAATGATTGTTGTTTCATTAAAAAAAGAGGGCGAGAAAGATAATATGTTAATTTTACTCAAGTGGAGTGATTAAATTTCTTTGTTTAAGTTAGGCTAATGTTTTTGTGTGTATCTTTAAAATATAAAATATAGGCACAAGAATAATTTAATTTGTTGTCTCAATATAAGAGTATTTCAATTTAGTTAAACCTTTGATTAGTGTTTTCTGAAATCGAAAAGGGGAGATGTCATATATGTAAACTGAATGTAATAACTAAATTAATTAGGCCCTATTGGCAACCCTTGGGTCAAAGTTCAAAGTGGCCTACGTGCCACTATCGATGTACCGCTCCCCCTCACTTGAATAAACCAGTTCGTGCCTACAACATGTCTTTTCAATGAGCTCTTGCCCTGCGACCCATTTGACAAACATATCTAAATATGAAACTGAATATTTAGTTAAAATTAATTGAAAAAATTACAAGTTGAAATGGGGTTGGTACATCAAACATCAATAATAAAAAATGACAACTAAAAAATTTCAACGGTTTTCAATTTGAATGTAAAAATTAACACTTTAAAGTATAAAATCCACAGCTTTAAAATTATATTGTACTTCAGTTTAATTAATTATAAAACAGACAATTTCATCATAGCTTTTAAGCAGTGTTTACTATAAATAATTCTAATGTGATAATCTACAAGGTAGGCCTACCAAATTTCTTAAAAATATAAGTTACACAGGACTAGGGCCTAAGTGAGACAAATATTAACCACTCATAAACTATAAGCCTACCGTAACTTATAATAGAAGCCAGACTGAGGTTTAATTTAGTTAGGAACCCCATGAAAAAGATCGACCTGTCATAGGTACAGATTAAAACACTGAGTTATAAAATCACTGAATATATCTACGGTACGGTAGGCCTACAGTAGAAGTGTTAACTTAGCCTACTGAAAGACAAATTAGATTATAATCATGGTTAGACTTAATTTCTGACATCTGGGTGTACGAGCTCGCCGAATGGTATGCTTTAGACCTATATTTTATTTCAAACGAAAGATATAAATTAAAATAAATAATCACAGTTCATTACAACTGTTAAAAAATATCCTTAACACAAAAAATAGGGATATATATTTAGGCCTATACAAGTTACGGTACTCATTATTTTATCCAAAATTAAAGCCACAAACTAACTCTCTCTCACTCTCAGAAAACTCAAAGGGAGGACGATTTCACTTATAACCCATTAATATGCAGGCATAAATATGCCTAAGGTCAAAATTTTATGTTATTAATCTAAAGAAATACAAAGTTAATCACCTAATTTAAAATTACCATACATTATTTACACAATTAATTGACAGTAACAACCAATTTATGGTAGGCTTATGATAACAAAACCCATTATAAAAACGGAGTAGGCTTACCCATTTTTAGCAAGTAATTTATTTATAATTTACATATATCTACAATGAAATTTTGACTGAATATCCTATATTTATTGGATACCAATAAATTAAAAAATAAAAATGATTTTTAAATGATTGAAGGCCTAGGGTGTTTTACTGCTGAAAGAGCAATTATTTCATTTATTTAACCTTTGTTCCACTGTATTTAACATAAGACTGCTGTAGTTACCATAGTACAATGGTTAAAAGGAACATAAAGGCCTAATTTATTTGCCCATCATAAAGGAAGACGAATACAAATAAAAAAGATTAACATAACATAAAACGATCTTCTTTATTTGGATACCAATTGCCATTTATAACGATCAGCCCTCTCGACCTAGGCAAGTATGTTTTCAGTGACCAAAACTATAAGTAAAATAAAAGCAGTTCTTGGAGTTACAAATTATTACTCACCTTGTAATTCTATGTCGCTCAAAACTTAGCCTTGATAAAGTTGAAACATAACTTTTTAAAACACAAACTCAAATCACTCGTCTTGCGTTGAGCTGTCGGCGTCGGCTATGGCTACCGGATAGTGCGCTGCTGGTGTCGGCTGCTACGACGTCCAATCCACCATACGATCCAGAGCAATGGAGGTTAAACGGAAGGAACGAGGACCACCACGGGACTACTGAACACGTTAGCGCTTCAAGCGGCTAGTCCCGCAAGCTTCATTCACTAATACTGTGTAGTCCAATGATTTAATTTCCAAACACCAGGATCGCTGTACATTTTTAGACTACATATTTTAAGTAGAAAGTGACTTCGAGCCAGAATCCTTTACTGTTAATGTTCGACGCAACACGTTCCGAATCCGAAGCGACATTCCATTTGTCCAAAGGACGAAATGAAACAGCCTGTTTTAAACACCGGCGTCGGCCGTTAGACGTAATACCGTACCGGGACTCTACTTGGGTAGAAAATATTTTTTCCGAGCAGATTTTAATCAATATTACGAAAAACGCAAAATTAAATAAAATTACAAAATTCACGATATTTTAACAAATTTCAAGCATAATTCCCGCTTTTTCAAGGCACAAAAAAATTCAAGCATAATTCACGCTCTTCAAGGTTTTCAAGGACGCTGGACACCCTGTATAATTATCAATAGTAATAAATGAAATATGTCTATATGTGTATAACTTTTTGTGACGTACGGGTTCGTTTTAGAAATAACAATGTAAATAGTTTCAATAAATTAATTATGTTGAGTAGGTAATCGAAGACATCAAATTTTCTTTAAATACTATACTAATAGGTCCATCTAAAGTTTTCTCAATCGATTTAAAATGAGAGTTTTAATTAAGTGTGTGCAATTGATTTTAAAGAGATGACCAGTTATTCATGTGTGAAAATGAACATATACTGTAATAGGTTATTTGATTTTGATGTAGGTTTAGGCCTATAAGTGAAGTTTACACTTTATTTTTACTAGGAATAACTCTGACGGATAATTATGTCCGATGTTCATGACAAGTCGGTCTGCGCGGGAGAGAGAGAAAGCCTCCGTATTTTTCGACTTAGCGAACCGATTGGGGAACGTTCTAGAAAGAGGCTGTCGGATACCGGCGCTGTGGCCAGTGAATCAAGAATCGCTACTATATGCAGTGCTGGCGGCACGAGCCGTCACACGTTAAAGACAGCTAATTTATTTCGCAATTTTCATCGCATTTCATTTAGGACCACTTCATTCAGAAATCGCTAACGACAATTCAAACATCAAATTATTAATGTATGAAATGAATACAACATGATGTATAATTATTAGCTGTCGCTTTCGTCCAGTAGGGCATCAATTAATTCATAATTAATTATTGTCATGTAGCAAAATTCCGTCCTTGCTACGATTTTACCGCATTTTGACTAATTCCTCCTTGACACAAACACATCTATCTCTCTCGGACAGTAGTTAATAAATGTGTACAATTAATACTAGATTGTGTATTAGATCGTCTTAGCAGTTGCTTTCGTTAGGCTTCGTAGTTTTCGTAGTTGGCTTTAAATGTGGCGCAAAAAGCCGTCCTTGCAGTGATTTCATAGCATTTTGATTAAGCCCTCCGTCACTCAGACACCTCTAACCATATTTCGGACGGTATCGTGCTAATGTATACTCTGTACTCATAATTCCATATTAGCATCGTCATAGCAGTTGCTTTCTATAAGGTGCGGCATGGCTTTAAATGTAGCTCAAAAGCCCGTTCTTTCAGGGATTTCATAGTATTTTGATTAAGCCCTCCGCTACTCAGACACCTCTAACCATATTTCGGACAGTATCTTGCTAACGTATAAACTGTACCCACCATAACATATAAGGATCGTCATAGCAGTTGTTTTCGTTAAGGTACGGCATGGATTTAAATAAGGCGCAAAAGCCATCCTTGCAGCGATTTCATAGCATTTTGATTAAGCCCTCCGTGACTCAGACACCTCTAACCATATTTCGGACGGTATCGG
The DNA here is from genome assembly GCA_030545055.2 of Neoaliturus tenellus. Lineage (NCBI taxonomy): Eukaryota > Metazoa > Arthropoda > Insecta > Hemiptera > Cicadellidae > Neoaliturus > Neoaliturus tenellus. The sequence goes on from CM061531.1 coordinate 156,528,189, forward strand.
GCTAACGTATACACTAAATACAATATCTGCTATAAGCATCGTCATAGCAGTTGCTTTTATAAGGTACGACATGGCTTGCAAAGTGTTAAAAATGCCGTCCTAGCTGCAATTTCATGGCATTTTGATTAAGCCCTCCGTACCTCAGACACCTCTAACCATATTTCGAACGGTATCGTGCTAATGTATACACTGTACTGAACATCCCATATTAGCATCGTCATAGCAGTCGCTTTCGTTAAGGTGCGGCATGGCTTTAAATGTAGCGCAAAAGCCGTCCTTGCAGCGATTTCATGGCATTTTGATTAAACTCTCCGTGACTCAGACACCTCTAACTATTATTCATACTGTGGTGTACTAACGTATACACTGAATCCAACATGGAATAATTTAATTAATGAATGAATGTGTCATATTTGACTGTAAACAATACAATATCAAGAGTAATTACATACATACATTCATTTTATTATGTATTTTTTGTTAAGTAAACCTTAGTATCAAAATCATTTATTAAATTTCATTTTATTACGATTTACGCAATTTTTAACAACGTTGATGAAATAATGTGGTTTTAAAAATGAATACTAAACAATTTTAACAATTGTAATATTTTGCAAAATTAAAATAAACTTGATTAGTTACGGTGTACACTGTTAATATTTTTCTAATTATTGTTGAAGTTTACCGGTATCTAGTTGGTTATCTGTAATTTGAATAGTCTACATTCAAAAGTAGGCTAATATAAATCTGGGTCAATCTCAAATCTGCCGCAAATCTGTACCAACTGAACATGAAACGAGGAAAAAATGGGTCGGCCATTATGCCGATGAAATGTTCCACTAAGTTCACGACGGTCCCAACTAAAAAACTTTCGTACACAGAATAACCAAACAAGAACTAGAACTAATAACACCTCGCCCGTCACAGCAGACCTGCGTACTTAGCGAAATTAAAACAGATTTTTGGTATTTTTCTATCTTCCCATAAAAACCTCAAGGTTGAGATCGAAGTTTTGCCACCAAATGCGTTACATAGTAAATAGATATAAGAAATTTGTGTTTATCATAAATTTGTACAGAATAAACAGTGATGCTATGATAATAACAGGCAACAAAGCTTTTCATTAAAACAGCTCATACAACCGGTCATTTAAAAACTTAATCATGAATAAATGCCAAAGCCATTAACAACTGTTAACAACTAGCCTAGTTTTCTACCTAAAAAATAAATGTTACATCAAATGACTGGATTTGAAAATCTTGCATAAACCTAAATATAAGTTAATCCCACGTAGTAAATGTACACACCAGATGTTATCGAGCTATATGGTATTTATTTATTTATTCATCTCCACGGCATACACCATAAAAAATACTGTATAATTTTCTACAAGACTAGAGAATCTGTTTAGTAAATTAACATACAATTGACTTATTACATGCTATGCTTGGCAACAGAATCAAGAAAGCGTAATGGACATAAAAAACAGTACAACAAATCCAATGTAAAAATGAACAATAGGACATTATTTCTAAATTTGAGTTAATTGGATATTTTGACGAATAATGTTTACTGTTGCTCGAACTCGAGCAGTTTATTTTGATACAATATAAAATTTACATTTAGTTCTAAGTCAATGACATCCGACCAATCCCATCAGTGATCACAAAAAACTACAGCTGCATGTTAACAGATGTTTAAAATGCTCAAATCAATCTCAATGTTATTCTAAAGGGAAAATTTTAAATTTAATTTGCGGATAGTAGTGCCCTTATTTTAAGTCAGATTCTCATCAATTTTTAGCGGAAACAACTACAGACCAAGCCCAATCCAACGACACCAAAAACTTGAAAATCGGTTAAAAATTGTAGGAGGTGTTGTCAACACAAAAAAACCCTTAGCGTATTGAATACGTATAGATTCTTTTAATTTTTTTCATAAACCCAATGGGAGTGAGTACGTACGTTTGCCGCCATTTGAGCTTTGTAAGCAAAAAAATTATTTATCGTTCCATGGCCTGTCCGGGACTTATTAGGTTTAGTATACACACCTTTACAAAACCTAATTACTGAAAATACTTTGTGAAACTTTAAATTCAAATCAAATCAAATAAATTCAAAGTATTACGAACAAAATAAAAATCTATACAAAATAAAAGATATTTGATATTAATTTTCTTGACATTACCTTTTATATATCGTCATACGGCATTTTACGTCAGAGTGCACTGACTTTGTCTTTGTAGCAGGTGTTGACAGATCTTAACTGAAAACTACATCACTGACATCTTCCATCTTTGTTTCGAGTTTTAAACTCGTTCAATTGTGGCATCATACACACAGCAGCATACCCACAATCATGAGTATATAATTATGGCAACGAGAGAAGTGGCAACACTGTCCTCCGACATTTTAGTTCCCGTTTCCCTCCGTAGAGCGCTCTGCCGTAGCGCTGCCACAATAATATCCCGAGGAAATACACACGGTGAAAGAAAATCATAATCAGATAATTATGGCGACTTCCGCCAAATTTTTTGTACTTACTCCTTGGCAGTTCAGTAGTCGAAATACGCAAAAAAAATTGTGGCGACCGTGTGTATGCTGCCACAGTTCGAACCGACGCCACAGTCTGGGATTCTCATTCCCAAATGCTGCCACAAATATTGCTAGGCTAGCACACACACACACACACACACACACACACACACACACACACACACACACACACACACACACGCATATATATATATATATATATATATATATATATATATATATATATATATATATATATATATATATATATATTGAAAATTGAAGACTTTTGTTTGTAGGGCTACTAATATTATTAATTCAATGAACATTTTGAAACAAAGTACCCTTTTTCATTTTAAAACATTTTATTTTATCGACAACTAGTTTCGGTCTTAGACCATTTTCAAGTCGATTTTTAAACAAATACAGTAACCTTAAAAACTAGAGATAACAAAATTTGTATCTTATCCTATCATCTGATAATATTCATGACATCTGTTTTATTGATTTTCTTCTTTACTTGTAAGTACAGTAGTATTATATTATAAAGTACACATATTTAATCCTTATGTTTCATTTGATATAATTTCTTTAAAATTGCACTTTCATAGTTGATGTTCATGGTGTTAAGCAGTTTTTCCGGGCATTCATTACTTTCTGTGTAAATCCAAAAGTCTTCTTTTACAATGAGTTTGTCTTTGTTATTTTCGTATTCCAGTACTTTTAGATTATCTTCAATGCTTGTGTAGCCGTGTTTCGATTTCAGGAGATGTTCTGCGTAATTTGACTTCATTGATGTTATGTTTTTTGAGTTGTACGCTTGAATATGCTCATTAAATCGTATGTTAAAACTTCTTTTGGTTTGTCCTATATACATTTTATCACATTCATTACACTGAATTTTATATATTCCAGCTTTGTCATAATCGTCTGCATTACTGTTCATCCTTTCATTCTTTGTAAGATTATTTTGAATCATTTTGAGGGCATTGTTTTTGGTTTTAAAGCTGACTTTTGTTTTAGAGTTCTTGAACGTATGTCTTATTGCTTTGTTAAAGATAGTATTATGTGGCATACAAATGTAATCTGTTTCTTCGTCTTTGTTTGTTCTTGAATCATTTTTGTTTTTAATTTTTCTTCGTTTGTTTCTTATCATTTTGTCTATTATTTGGGGTTTGTAGCCATTTTTTATTGCTATATATTTAATGATTTCTTTTTCTTTCTTGTAATGGGTTTCATTCATTGGGATGTTCAAAAGTCTATAAATCATAGCATGAAAACTGGCCATTTTATGAGACCATGGGTGGTTTGAATCTGAAGGTATAACTATGTCAGTGGTCGTCGGCTTACGATATATTTTAAATGAATGTTTTCCTTTTTCATTTGATATAGTTATATCTAAGAAGTTGATTTCTTTTGTCTGGACTTCAGATGTGAATTTGATGGTTTTTGACAGTGAGTTGAGGTACAATAGAAGTTTACACAGAAAGTAATGAATGCCCGGAAAAACTGCTTAACACCATGAACATCAACTATGAAAGTGCAATTTTAAAGAAATTATATCAAATGAAACATAAGGATTAAATATGTGTACTTTATAATATAATACTACTGTACTTACAAGTAAAGAAGAAAATCAATAAAACAGATGTCATGAATATTATCAGATGATAGGATAAGATACAAATTTTGTTATCTCTAGTTTTTAAGGTTACTGTATTTGTTTAAAAATCGACTTGAAAATGGTCTAAGACCGAAACTAGTTGTCGATAAAATAAAATGTTTTAAAATGAAAAAGGGTACTTTGTTTCAAAATGTTCATTGAATTAATATATATATATATATGAAAATGAATGAATGGTATAATTTGCTTCTGGGGGCGTCAAAATGAAAGAAAAAAAAACATGGTCCCGGGCTTAGGTCTTACCATGGCTACTACTGTAATAGAGGATTCCCTACAGGGAAATTCGCTAAAATTATTCTGAAACAAATTTTTTATTATTTAGAATCAACTATCCTCTTGATGAATGTTTTCCCATACACACCCCAACACTGCTCCTTCCTTAAATGTAACTCACACATTCTCATGGCTCCACATTTACATCCAACTGTAATTCTTATACCTCATATGTTGGTTAGTTTAATCCCTAAATTCTCTCTACTTTTGAAATATCACCTCAATGTAAAAATATTTTTCCATATTTCCTATTAAATTAACCTTATTAAAAAAGGAAAACCCGGTACCAGTACCGAGAACCGATCCTTTTAAAAAATCAATATCGGTACCGACTTTGACATTTTGGTATTGACACATCACTAGATGTTACAATGGACTGTTATTTTCTTCTATGCAATGGCAAAGTGTAGGTTATCCAAGCACGTCAAACTCGTATTTGTTCCTAAGTTGCTAGGCCTATTGGAAACAGGTGAAGGGAGGTCATCGTGTACCTCCGTATATCGAGGACAGCCAAAAATCACCTTGATATAATGAACCTCGGTATATTTATGACCTTGATACTACCAAGTTTTCACATTCCCCTTCAGGTTCGATATATCGAGGTTCCATTGTATATATATTATTTATGATCAATTGATTAGGAAACCACTGGACCGTTTGCTATGAAACTTGGTATTCATATGGAAAATTTCATGGTAAAAGTTTATTCATTTTTGCCTCAAGGATTGATCAATGACTGATGATTAGGTTACATACCTTGTGCCATCGTCAATCCATATAGTTTTCTTGATAACTAGTTTCGGGACTGTTGTCCCATTTTCAAATCAGTGGAACGTCGTCAAAACTTAAAAACACAGTCATACTTTACATTTAATAACACTACACATAACACAACACACACGCGAACATTTAACAGTTAATTTGAAGTTGGCTGGCCAAGACATGTAAGGTTACCGAACACGCAGCGGATGGGATGACAGATGCGACAGGACATGCGTCGTGGGATGACATTCGTGTCGCATCCGGTAACCTTCCATGTCTTGGCCAGCCAACTTCAAATTAACTGTTAAATGTTCGCGCGTGTGTTGAGTTATGTGTAGTGTTATTAAATGTAAAGTATGACTATGTTTTTAAGTTTTGATGACGTTCTACTGATTTGAAAATGGGACAACAGTCCCGAAACTAGTTATCAAGAAAACTGTATGGATTGCGAGGTATGTAACCTAATCATCAGTCATGGAAAAGGTTTGTAAGCCATTAGTTTATGTATACCCTCAGGGCTTAGTCCCATTCATAAACGTACCCATGTCAGGTTTTTTGGAGTTGTTAATTTGAGTTGTTTATGAAAACAACATATGGCATAAATATTTCTTTATAATTAATTATATAAACAGCTGTTCTCATTTTAAGTATTGCAGGCAGATTGGTAATAAGAAACTAGAGGATATTATAGTGGATTGCTGCGAGTAACGAACGATCTAGATAAGACCTGACACCGATTTAGTATAGCGAACCATCTCCCCTGAAGGGCAAAAAATTCCTCAGATTGGCATTGCAAAGCATGCCAGGTATCAGCTAGTTTAGTATATTATCCAAACTTAATCCCTTGCAGAAATCATGCGGGAGACAGCAGTAGTTGGGTTTCAAACTTGCTAGTATCCACTTGGCTGAAGCCTTTTCCTTTTTTCTGTTAGTCATTTTGTTGTTTGTAATTAATTTTCATCTAAGTGGTAATTGTACACAAAATTTATTGTGATTTATCAGCTTTAAATATACTTATAATTTAGTTTTTTTTTTTTTGTAACTTCAAAACAATTGCTTCATAAAATTATATAGGTTTAAAGAAAAACTTCAGAGATTAGATTTATAGTTTACAGATACAGAAACAGGATCAAGTTTAAGAATTTTCATATAAAAAAGATTATATTATAAAATAAATTTCACAATATTTAAAAGACTAGTGTGAAATAAACATTTTAAAGCTACAGTAAAAATACAAATATTTTGAAAATAATGCCAATGGATGAATGCTGGTCTGTTCCGCTGGTCTACTCACTGTTAGGCAGTTTCTCGGCCAGCCAGCCCCACAGTTCACTGCGCAGCGCCGGGCTGCCGGACTTGAGGGCGTCGGCGATCATCTCCCCCTCGAAGAACTCCCGGTAGCCGCACTGCTCGCCCCACGTATTGATGCACGTTATGGCAGCTGCTCTTATCCAAGTCTGCAAACAGGACGGCTGTTAACTCACAAGAATACCCATTATTGGTACATAATAGCCTAAGAATGAAACAAAAAAAAAGACGCTAGAAAACTTGAGGAAAATACAAAACATTATGATCTTTCTTGGGCTTCTTTTAGATTACTTTAGAGGATAAGATCTCAAGACCTTTCCTTTCCTTTTTGTCATCCATAACATAAGCACGAAAATCACCATTTCTGATTCTTTCATTACTGTTTTACTGGAGTGAAAATAAATAAACTCTCTTATTTCTCAAACAACATTAAAATTTTGCAAAAAACACGTTAGAAAATAATAAAAATACTCAATAATTAGAGATAATATGATACCAGTTATGACTGGTAATTTTTTCCGAATTTATGAAATTAAAAGAAAATGTTCTCCCACTGTTTAGAAATCTGGGAAAAAGCATGAACAAATAACATTATTGAATTAACTGCATAGCCTATTCCAACAACTATTGAATCTTATAATTTATTGAGATAAGGTTTAACTATTATTTTCTCATTATGTCACACAGAATTGTAATTTAATATGGGCAAAATTTAATATTTCATTGGCAGTTTTGAAGTGTCCAGTAATGCTAAAACATTTTCCAGGTAATATTTGTAATTAATAACATTGACCTAACCGATTGGCGGTTCTTACACGGTCAATACGGATCACGATCTGGATCGTGATAAATATTGACAATATTATTTTCTGAGCTAAACCTTACACGGTCAATATGGATCACACATCAATATTTACGTCATCTGGATCGCAGCTCAATATCAGTTGATTGTTGTCAGTTGCCATTTGAGTTATGGACGAAAACAACAGAAAAGCTTTTGCAGCAATTTTGATTGCTTTATCACTGAAAAGGAGGGTTAAACGCAAGCGTTGGGTGAAGGAATGGTTACAAAAACATGAAAAGTATAGTCATTTGAACCTTTTAAATGAAATACTGCTTACAGACATAGAAGACTATGAAAACTACTTTCGTATGCCTAGAGCCTGCCTGTTTCGAGAAACTCCTTCAAATGGTTGGCCCATATTTAGAAAAAAAAGGACACTATCATGAAGAAATCGATATCGGCTAGAGAAAAACTAGCAATAACATTGCAGTTTTACGCTACCGGGAGAACTTTTCTACTTTTTCATGCACAACTATAAAACGGTATAGTTGAATTAATATAGCATTGTATTATTATTACTTGACAATTTAAAAGATTATACATTATAATTGCATACGTTTTTATGTACTGGCCATAGTAAACCAAATCCTAATTATGAGGTTTTGCTCTACTACTGTATTTAGACAAAACACCTTGTGTGTTTACAATCAGCCGATTCAATACCGAATCACAACGTACCTTAGACACTCAATACGTATCGCTATATTGACGAAAAATATTGATGAATTTCAAAATTTCAATTTTCAATTTCAATTTCAAACACTTTATTCATTTATGTACATATATACATTGAATGGTGTCAAACATATTTATACAATTTGGAATTAATCCTATTGTACAATACAATAATAAAAATAATAATAATACGGTCTATATAAATTAAATACTGTATACAAAGTCCTCTTTATATTACTGTAGGCCTATTTCATTTAAGGAATACAGAGTTGTACTTATTAAATAGTTTTTGAGTTCCGTTTTGAATTTTTTTTCATTATGTTGTTCTTTTATGTATGTAGGTAAAAAATTAAAAAAGACCGATCCAGCATGTAAAGGCTTTCTTTTATAAATCTCTTTGTTGTGGCTTTGATAAGCAATATTTTTTCTATTTCGTGTAAAATGGCTATGGATGTTTTCATGCTTAGGTAGAGAACCAAAAACACTTTTGACATAGAGAACAGTTTTATAAACATATAGTGAGTAGACAGTCATGAAGCCAAGTTCAGAGAAACGTTGTTTGCAAGAGGCATTTTTTTCCAGTTTTAGAATAATTCTTATTGCTTTTTTTTGTAATTTTAAAATTGAATCCATATTTTGTTTTGAAGTACTGCCATAAATTTCAATGCCATAGGATATGTGCGATTGTATTAAGGAGAAGTAAACTGTTCTTAAAATAGACATATCACAATAATTAGATAATCTTTTTAAAGCAAAAAGAGCAGAACTGATTTTTTTACAAATTACATTTACATGATCAGTAAAGTTTAATTTTTCATCCAAATGAACACCCAAGAATTTAACAGAGTTACTTAAATTTAATTCAGGATTTGATGAGAAAGGACTTTTTGTTTTACCTCTAGGATTTGAAAAAGATATTAAATTGGATTTTTTCTTATTCAAAAGTAAGTTTTTATCAGCCAAGAATAAGTCAATATTTTCAATTATTGTTGTGATGCTTCCACTCACTAAATGTTCATTTTTACTACTTAACAGTAAACTTATATCATCAGCATACATGCACAGGTGTGAAGAACAAGGACTTAAACTGAGTGATTGTGACATTTTTCCTATGTAGCAAAGAAAAAGAAAAGGCCCAAGCACAGACCCTTGTGGAACAGAGTATTCAGTAGATTTCACTTGTGATTTAATTTTAAGTAAACTATTATTGTGGAGATATTGAAGTTCAACATACTGCCTGCGATCCCCCAGATAAGACTCAAGCCAGCGCAATCCTCTGCCATTTACACCATAGGCAGATAATTTATCTACCAGTTTATCATGGCAGACACTGTCGAAGGCTCTCGTCAGATCCAAAAAGCCACCGACAGTAAATTCACTATTATCAAGACAGTCTATAATATTTTCAAAAAAATTTACTAAGGCTGTTATTGTTGATTTATTGTTACGGAAGCCGTGTTGTTCAAGATCATATAATGAGTTGTATTCAAAATGTCTAACCAATTGAGTAAGCATACATTTTTCAAAAATTTTAGAGAGAGAGGGTTGAACAGAAATAGGGCGGTAATTTGATGGATCTGTACTTGGTCCTCCCTTGTGTACTGGAATGACTCTGGAGATTTTTAACTCTTTTGGGTAAAAGCCAGTGATAAAAGAATTATTGATTACATGCACTAAGGGTTTCAAAAGTTCATTTTTAGCTTCTAAGACAATTCTTATTGGAATGTCGTCAAAACCAGCAGACCACTTTGGCTTGCATGACCTCATCACCGTGAGCAGCTGAGATTCAGTTACTGGCTCGATATGAAATTGCTTCTTAATTTCTGGTACACAATTATTAACTAATGAAGGTATGTTTTTCAAAGCTATTTCTGGCTTGATGCTCTTTTCAACAATATTTACAAAAGTTTCATTCATTTCATATCAAATCGTGATCAAATCATGATCCATATCGCGATCCATAAATTCCATCAATATTTGACTTTACACACTCAATCCATATCGTGATCCAGGATCACAGTCCTAATATCGCGATCCGTATTGACCGTGTAAGAACCGCCATTGTAGTAAAACCACACAAACACATTGGAGACTAAAGCAATGTTGATTTTGGTAAAAGTGGAGTTTTCCAGAGGAAGATTTACTCCCCCTGATTACTCCTTAAGACTGGGTAATATTGACTAACTTTGATTGGACCAAGGAAAAATTATCGTTATTGATGCAACCATTTTGAAAATACTGATTGAAAAATGTAATACCAGCTATCAAGGACATTCATAACGCAGAAAAGCATCCGCAACTGGGACGAAACCACGCCTAATCACAATAAATTCTATCTAATGTTGACGATTGCGACATGAAACAATGCTAGAAATAGCGAATATCAAGTAACGTGACACTTATTGGAACACTGTCAGTGCCTTTAGACGTGAATAGTAGGGGTGTGCGAGAAAATGGCTTTGCAAAATGCTTAGTATGGATGCTGAAGCTAGGTTATGTTTTATGGTTGCAAATTGCAAATAAAATGATTGTTTTTAAGTCCTATTTTTTCAAGTGGTACACTGGGATGTTTGCCTGGTGAGTTGTTTTGGGCTATTGCAACTCTCTTTAGCCATAGCCAAATAATTTAGTTCAAAATATGTATTGACATGTTCGATTAGGCCCAATTAGGCTAGGCTAATATGAATGTTGGTCATAGCAAGGTAAAAATATGCTTTGTTTTAAAGTTTAAAAATAACCTTGTTGAATTGTTGGTAGATTAATTGATTTTATATTCCTAATTTAATCAATTCTGATTCTGATTCTGAAGGCCAAGGCCTAACTAATAAAATGACCTTAATTTTCCTAGGCCTACTACTTTCTTGTCTTTCTGTTGACTGTACAAAAATCCAAATCCAAAAATTATCCAATCCAATCCTGTTACTCTCCTATCCAAACCAAATCCCATTAAAAAAATTCCCTATCCGCACACCTCAAAAATTTATTACTAACTTCTTTATAAATTTAATAGAATGAAGTAAAACAAGTCAAAGTTAGTATGTAGCATACTGTATAAGTATCATTAACTGTCATTAGTAGTTTTATATTGATTGATTCCACTTCTTTGTAGCTTGTTAGGCCTGATTAGGTTTCTGAATTACTTACAAAAAATACTCGCTTGAAAATACTTGATACTCGAAAAAATACCAAACTTCTCGGCTCGAATGAAAAAAATCACTACTCGCACACTGCTAGTGAATAGTTATCCGGAGTGTCGAGCTATCTGGAGCCGAGTTTCTGAGGTTTTACAGTTTTAAATAGAGCATGTGATGATGACCTTCGTGTCGCCCATGCCAACAAGGAAGTTGGGCAGGAAGGTGCGGAGGTGTTGGCGGCAGTCGGGGCCCATGGCGATGGCCAGGCTCTGACACAGCGCCAGAGCAGCGGCTGCGATCTTGGTGTTGGAGTCGACAAGTCGCGCGGCCAGTACCGGCGGAACCTCGCCCAGGTTACTGCTGATGGCCTTGGAATCGGTCACCATGGTCTGCAACTTCTGCACGGCCTCGGCTCTCACCTGCACACAATCGAGGCTTTCATTGTCATAGTCAATTATCATTTTCACTAAACAGATCTGTGAGTTGTATTTAACACTAACAAAACAGGGATAAACCGTACAAAATAAAAAAAAAAACAGAGAACAAATAATTAAATTTTAAAAATTTGTTTTTTTAGTTACTAAGCTGTGTTGAGAGAATTGATAGACCAGAGAATATGATCCTTCCAAATGACATAAGAAAATTCTTTATGCCATAGACAAGCACGGACGACAAGCAAGGACGCCATCTTGATTCTCTCAGTCTCGGATTGGGCCTGATGATGACCGGTGTGACTGGTTGAAATTGATCGCCATTATAATAGCTTTTATATATATATTTTAGGGGTGGGCGAGTAGTGGTTTTACGATTCGAGTCGAGTCGAGTATTGCATCAACTACTCGGGTATCGAGTCGAGTCGAGTAGTAGTGTGAAAAAGTTTAAAATGAGTTTTTAAAAATAATATTAAATAATAAAAGTAAAAGTATTATTAAATTCATCTTTATGCATGAGAACACTGAAAGATAACATCAATTTAGGGTACGACAATAAGAAATACTTAAATAAAAGTTGATAAAAAAGTAAGTATATTTATTTACAGTTTTCCTCTTACAATGTGTAGTACAAATCAATTTCTGAGAATTAAGTAAGTATATTTATTTACAGTTTTCCTCTTACAATGTGTAGTACAAATCAATTTCTGAGAATTAGGCCTAAGTAAAAAATTTCATCAACAACAAAATTATGGATGGACGGGAATGGATTTTTAGTTCGGGACGGGAATTTTTATTTCCCGTCCAATTTCGGGACGGGATTGCTCTCCCCGACGCTATCAGGAAATATTCGTTTTGACTTTTATCTGAGTGTCGTATAAAGAAAAATGAATGTTAAATATCAACTGGTTCTGTTTCCAAACTGTTCCACTTGTTTTTGTATAAGTTACAATGAACCTCCTTTAGTTGAAAAGATTTTAAATATCTAATTTTTATATTTGCAGTATACAATAAGATAAGGATACGGTACAAATTTTCTTGTAACCAAAAAAATTAAAATCAAATCACTTAACAATATACATAAACAATATACATATAAAAATGTCCATTAAAATTTTATAAAAGTTTTGTTAAATGAAATATTAAACGTTTTGTACAAAGAATTAACAGAAAAATTATGTACATCACATCAAAATATAGATTAAAACAAATGGAAAAATTGTAAAGAAAACAAAACTGTATTACATAAATAGGCCTAAGGCCTGCTCAGTTAAAAAATAACAAAAAAACAAGAAATTGAAATTATAATAAATATTAACACTAAGGAATGAAGTGGTTCAACAATCCCAAGAAATGTCCTTTTTTTACTTATTGATTTATTTGAGACAGGTTCTTACTTAGAGATTATCATAAAAATTGAACTTTGAAAATATCCACTAATAGACCTAATTATTTTTATTTTTATGTATTCATTTAGCTATTTTTTGCTACATTAAAAAAGGAGTGTATGATGAAAAAAACAAAGAAGGTTTTAAGTTATGAACCTCAAAATCTAATAAATGTATTTGTAATGTTTAATGAAAAAAAAATATATTTAATGGGATTTGAAGTTTTTTATTTAAAAATTATATTAAATTATAATAAGATACTTTTAACATTGTAAAACAGTAATTCAATTAAAGATTGATTTATTTAACAACACTTTGCCACTTTCCTTTTGGAAAGTCACACAACTTTGGTTGACGTTTTGTATAATTTGTAAGAATTAGACGAATTAAACGAGCCATCCCTTAGTTTTCTACGACAATTGGTTCAGAAAGTAGCATTTGGTACTATGAGCCAAAAACACCCCTCTTGAATAAATTACTGCCGGGCGTCGATAGATAAGCTGAACAATAGATCGTCTCGGCGGCCGGCCGTGTTTTTGTGCTCGTTAGCGAGATCGCCGGCCGCCAGCCGTAAACAACTATTGTCACAGCTGCGGGCGCGCGCCGCCGGGAGTGACGACGACTACTCGACTCGATTCTCGAGTATTTGCAACTACTCGACTCGAGTTCGAGTAGGACTAATTACCCGAGCCACTACTCGAAACTCGAGTACTCGCCCACCCTTAATATATTTACCGTCTTGAAAACAATTACAGTATAAGCGTAAATATATCGAGTAGTGTTGGCGTTTTATTATTTCAACCTGAATATCAGTACCAGCACGTATAATGCTAATCAAGAAATTATTTTCCTTATTCTTGTACAAAATTAAGCCTGTTTCATTACAGGAGTTCCAACCGTGGTGACACCATACCTTCCAGTTCTTGTCAGCCAGTTCAGCGACGAATGCATCATTGAGGAAGGGCGAGAGGTCAACACGCTTGGCAGGCGCAGGTGCCGCCACCTCAGCCTCCTCCTCCTCCTCGGCGGCGCCGCCAGCGCTCAGCACCGTGTCTACACTGCTGCGCCGTGTCTCTGTTGCTTCGTTCTTCTTGGCGCCCCTCGTTGGGTTGGGCGGGGATTCTCCAGCGTGCTGAGACATGAGAAACCTCACGCATTCGTTCTCTACCATCTACAAGTTGTCTTATATTTTCTTCCTAATTTACTACAAATATATATTTTCTAATTTATCCACAAGCTCAAAAACTATAATAACACATAGGAAAATTTATCTTGTGTAAACCCAGTAATATTGGCAATGACGTATGACTCAAGAGTAATTAAAAGACGTCTAAATTAAGCTAGACTGATTTCTCAGTTTCATGTAGAAGTTTTGGCAATCCGTTCTTCAATTGTGAACTGCACTGTTTATTAGATTTGCTTAAACCTCTGAGTGTGTACACATTGATATGCTAATGTTTATACTAAGATCATAATAAAAGTCCTGAATAAATGTGAGGATAAAAGCGAGAACTTAAAATTATACATATTTCTGTGCCTCCTTAGCTAAATTCAAGAGAGAGAATTTCAAACTACAGTAGAACCTCAGTAAGACTCTCAGTAAGACTATCTCATGGGCTCATACAAAAGGGACACCTTGTTAAGAAGCTCGTCTAATTGAGTGTTGTGGTATCAAGATCATTTAACTAATAATTTGTTTTATTGAGATAACATGTTTTTTTTCTCTCTCTAAACTTTCTCTATAGAAAATGCAATTTAAATAAAACCTCACTGGCAAGAGTTCACAGAAAATTAACGTACTCAACCATTAAAACATAATGTTTTATTCTGATCCTGTGATGCTGTGAATGCATGATTCTGTGAGCCCTACCCTGTTGGAAACCATTGGACGGGTTGAAAACTTAAGAAAAACGTTATACAAGATAAAATTTACAAAAATACAAAGTAAGAATAGCAAACTATAAATTGCAAGAATAAATCTACAATCTTTGAAACCTTGAAAACAAAATTAAGGACCATTTAAATTTGTTGACAACCTTTTCACATTCAGCTGATATTTGTTGGGTTAAAGCAGGTTTTTCTCCATCAAAGTAGAGCATTAGTTGGTTTCCCATGTACATGGACAGAACGCCGATGAAGGATATCGCAGCACTGCGAACCGCTGGGTTTATGGCAGTCGCACCCTTCTTGACATTGTCCATGATGAGCTTGGGCTGGAACCTGCAAACACAAGTCATTATGAAAATTGCTCACTAAACTAAAGTTTCTGTCAGATGTAACTTAATATTTTATGGTTTCAACCAATGTTTAACAAATATTACATAACTTTCAATGCAGTAGAGTCTTGCTAATCTGAAAATCCACTTATTTCAAACTCATTGCGTCGGGAAAGTATCCATCTTTTTCTTAATATATAAACAGGAAAATTTAAAAAATGATTTTTTGTGAAAGAAACATAAGTTTATTTTTAACCAGAGCACTTAATTTAAATTACATTTGATATTGTAATCAAACGTTGGTTTACTCTTACAGGGTGTCTAGCAATTGTTACAAACTTATTTTATAGGCTTTTTCAAGACTTTTGTACCGTTATGTTAGTTATAAATAGGGATGGTCGGGTCCCGAAATTTCGGGAAAATTTTCGGGAAATTTTCGTCCCGATCATCGGGCGGGATTTTTTTATACTCGGGAATTTATCTGGACGGGAACTGCCGAACGGCGGCCGGCGATCGCGGCCGACGATCTCGCTAACGAGAACGGCGATCGCGGCCGACGATCTCGCTAACGAGGACGGCGATCGCGGCCGACGATCTCTCTAACGATTACGACTGTCGCGGCCTACGATCTCGCTAAAGAGGACGGCGATCGCGGCCGACGATCACGCTAACGAGAACGGCGATCGCGGCCGACAATCTCGCTAACGAGGAAAACACGGCTTAGCTATAGCTTATATTTATTACATTTTAGGGTTTATAGCTTTAAATTTACATTTTTATAATTTTTTTCCATCAAACACACCTTAATTTTTTTTTCTGAAGTAGCAAAAAATAGTTAAATGAATTCATGCTAAAATAATAACTATAAATAACAATAAAAGTACAATAGTTTATAATTTCTCAGTCCAATTTTCTTATTTATATTCTTCAAGTAAGAAACTGTCTCAGTAAAATCAATGAATATAAAAAAAGAAATTGGCAAAATATTTCTTAGGGTTATAAATGGCATTGGCTTGTTGAACAACTTCTTTTCTGAGTGTTAATATTTATTCTAATTTCAATTTGTGGTTTTTTTTTCTTTTTTATCTGAGCAAGCCTTATTTATTGTAATATAGAATTGTTTTCTTTACAATTTTTCCAATTGTTTTAATCTATATTTTTTACGTACCAGTACCGCACATAATGTTTATTTTTATTCTTCGTACCAAACGTTTAATATTTCATTAAACAAAACTTGTATTAAATAAGACATGGGCAACATTTTTCCTTTATATGTGTTTAGTGATTCAACTTAAATTTATTTAATTACAATAAAATTTACACTTTCCCATGATCTTATTGCATCCTGCGAATATCAAAACTATATATTTTAATTTTTTCAACAAAAGGACATTTATTGTAACTTATACAAAAACAAGTGGAACAAGTTGGAAGGAGAACTAGTTGATATTTAACATTAATTTGTCTTTATACAACACTCAGATAAAAGTCAAAACGAATATTTCCCGATAGCGTTGAGAAGAGCAATCCCGTCCCGAAATTGGATGGGAAATAAAAATTCCCGTCCCGTCCCGTCCCGAACTAAAAATCCATTCCCGTCCATCCCTAGTTATAAAAAAATATATATGTAATATAATTTCTTACCTTTGATTTGGAGCAAATGAATTTCATTTTGTGAGGTTGGTAGTCTGTTAAATATTATTTGGGTTGGATTTGAAACAAGCCGTTTTCACGCATTCATGTACGGGGTGGCACTGAGTTCATTAAATGCTCGTGATAATGTAAGTATTAGATGCTGATTATTTAATTATTCATCATATGTAAAGCCAGTTGAATTGTGTAATATCAATAACCTAAATATAGCGAACTTTGGAAATGTAAAATAATCAATTGCTAAATAACACTTAATTATTTACCTTTGGTAACATTTTGTTTGAACACCGTTGCATCAATTTCTCTTGCAGAAAATATTGTTTGTAAATTCATAATTAATTTGACCTAATACGTAATTTATCTTTCAACTGTTATTATTTAAGTCTGATTGTTTTCAGACGAGTTCCTGAAAATATGTTCCTGTAAATATTGGAATAACCGCTGTGCCACAACCCCCTGTGCGATACAAGTAAGATCGTTCTGATAATAAGTAATTTAGAATGGTTGTATAGTTAACTATTGAAAGATCTCCACTACTAATATTGATAGTACTGAAATAAATTAACTGATTGCCAAAACCTGCCAACCTTCATTTATCACTGCCAACCACATAAACCATACCTGCTTAATTTTGAAACTGCTGTAATATAAATTATTCAATTCTATTCGTACATCTAATTGGACATAAATGGGTGTACAGATATTTGCGCGACTCTGCTACTATTACAGCAAAAAACAAGCAGGCTATTGGTACCTAGGCTAATTCCCATCCGACTAGGCCTAGCCAAATTGAGTTAAATAAGTGTGGTTTGGTAGAATAAAGTTCACTCAAAGTAAGATAATGGCAAACTGAAATTTTGGAGCTAAGGATTATCTAACTGCCTTTAGTGATAAAACTAAATTTAGGTTTAGGCCTAATTCTAGCTTCATTTAAATAATCTTGCAAAATGGCGAAGTTCAACATCAATTATTTAAATAAGGAAGAGCTAACTTATGAACTACTAAATAGGAATCAAGAAATTATTCACCATGATGTTGACTCATTGAGAAAACAACTTAGGTCTTGTTTTAATATAAATACTCAGGTGAAATACCTATCAGGGAAAATAGATCTAACGGAATTCGAAAAATTGGAGGACAAAGTAAATGTTTTGCAACTCCAAGTCGAAAATTGCAAGGAAAATCCTACACCTCTGCAAGTAGCTAAGATTAAAGCAAAAATTTGTCATTTACAGTTACGGTTAGATAACCTAGGTAAAACACAGTTGGATGAAACTCACCAAGAAAAATTTAAGACAATAAAAGGTTCTGTAGATTCTTTAGGGGTTGAATTCCAGGAAAGCAAGACCAAGATATCCGAAGAGGAGCTAACCAAGTTCGAAGAGAAACTAAATGACTCAATCATACAAGAAGAACAGGAAAATATCCAGTCCGAAGAAAGAGTATGCCTACAAGATATTCACACGTCAACGCCAGCGAAAACTACGGAAGAGCATCTTCCCATCAAATTTTCTAAAGAAACCTCATCATCACCTTCCGGATGTAATTACATGATAGTAAAACAGCCAAATCCAAACCCCTCCATTTTCAATAAATTGCCAAATCCGGTCGAGAAATATCTAGACAAATTTCCAATCTGTACTGGTTATGAAACGAAACCTCTCCTGAAATTTCTTGGAACCTTAATCAGAATACAACAAGAAACCCAGTTAAAGCCTGAAGAAATATACCAAATTCTGCCAGGTTATGCTAGAGAACCTTTGGTAAACAAAATCCTAGCATTCGGAAAAGCTTCAAGATCCCTCGAAGACCTTCACACGGAAATTCTAAACACCTTTATACCTGTTACACTGCGAGAGAAACTCAAACAAGATCTTGTGTATCGTCCACAAAGACCAGGAGAACCGTTACCGATCTACATCAGCGAAATTAAATTGCATCATGAAATATTGAAAACGCACCTGTCCGAAAAAGAACTAGTAACCTTCATAAAAAATGGGCTTAACCCTAAGATCAGAAACAAGTTAATTTTCGAAAACAATCCTTCAACATTCCAAGATCTGGACCAGTTATGCATCAACGTAAACAACATTGGATACAACGATTACTTAAGGACTACAATGTTCAAAGAAACTAACCTAACTTATAAGCCTAACAGAGAAAACACATCAAGAGGAAATGAACACAACCTAGCCTATAAACTAAACAGCGGGAACACATCAAGATCAACATCATGCAAAAATCAAAACCATCAAGAAAAACGGTGCTTCAATTGCAATAGATTGGGCCACTTAGCTAGAAATTGCTACAGAAATTCAAAAAACTAGTTCGCTTGGGAGTAATGTGCAGCCCTAAATCCACCGCCTTTACTCCCGGAAAAATTGAAATGTCATCGCGTAACCTAAGAGGACAAAATAATCAAATTGAAGAAAATCATTCAAATAATAATTTCAAGAAGGAATTCAGAAAGATTACAAAGCAATGGAATAAGTTGAACATGCCGAAACTCATGAAAATAAAGGCTAAAACCACTGACACTTTGCCCTGCATAGAAGTAAATTTGGATAATAAAATGAAGGTGAACTCTTTAATCGATAGTGGAGCTAGTAAAAATTTCATCAGTCAACATTTATATGAAGAATTGAAAGCCCAGAAAATTGTCAATAAGACCAAGAAATGGAAAGGAATCATTAAAGCCGCAAATGATGGTGAAGTTGAAATTTTATGTGAGTGTGAGATACACTCAAGAATTGATAAGTATTCCTGGAATGAGAAGTTTTTGGTGATTAAGGAGAGATTTTATGACATGATTTTAGGAATCCCATTTCTTCACAAAAAGGGACTGACTATCGATTTTGGCGGAAGAATTGGTCATTTTAAATTCGATCCTAACCACAAAATTAAATTGGTAGGAGAGGATCATAATAAAATTTCATTGCTGAGTGAAATAAAAACCGACAGCCCAGAGATGATTGAAGAAATCGACAAATTAATAAAAGAATATCCAGAAGTATTCACGGACAAGATTGGCGAAGCCTTAGATTTGGAGGTTAAATTGGAAGTAAATGACCACACCCCTGTATGCATTCGCCCATACTACTTAAGCCCTCCTGCAGTAATGAAAATGAAAAAAATAATTGATGAGTGGCTTGAGCAGGACATAATCGAACCATCGACGAGTTCATACTCAAGTCCAGCATTTTTGACGAATAAAGATCGTCTTGTGGTCAATTATTCGGAACTAAATAAAAAACTTGTGAAAATGGACTATCCAATCGGCGACCTTCAGAATATGCACCAGCATTTACAAGGAGCAAGTTATTTTTCAGTCATCGATCTAAATAAAGCTTTCCTTCAGTGTAAATTAGCGCCTGAATCAAGAGATTTAACATCATTTTGCACCACTTTCGGAAAATATCGAGTGAAGAGAGTTTGCTTCGGTTTACAAGTTGGCAGCTCTGTACTCTCAAGTTACCTGGACAAAATATTCCATGACATAAAATTTAAGTTTCTTATTAATTTCTGTGACGACATAGTTGTATACAGCCCTGACAAGAAATCACATTTGGAACATCTACGAGAAGTTATTAGCCGACTAGCCAAGAATAAACTAACAGTAAACGTTCAAAAGGCGAAGTTTTTCTGCAAAGAAATTAGTTTTCTAGGACATTTAATAAAAAACAACAGCATAACAATAGATCCGGAGAGAACTGTGAGTGTCATGAAATTCCCGGAACCGAAAAACGTTAAACAAGTCAGGCAATTTACCGGTATGTGTGGCTATTGGTCTAAATACATCCCGAACTATGCTGAAATCTGTAGGCCACTTCACGCCTTGAAGAAAAAAGGTGCTAAATTTAAGTGGACTGCCGATTGTCAAGCCGCATTCGATACTTTGAAGGCAAAAATAGGAAATCCTCCTATTCTACAACTGGCTGATTTCAACCATTTTTTGTCTACACAGATGCCTCAGAATTTGGTTGTGGAGCAACTTTACTGCAGAAAAATGATAACGGCGATTTAATGCCAATTGCATTCTATTCAAAGAAATTTACAGATGCGGAGTTAAAATATAGCATCTATGAAAAAGAGGCCTATAGTGCTATATTGGCTATTGAAAAATGGCACCAGTTTTTAGAAATCCAGTCCTTTACACTAGTTACAGATAACCAGGCTCTGAGCTATGTTTTAAACTCAAAACGAAAATTGGGCAGACTTGTGAGATGGGTTGAACGATTATTAAATTTGCCGTTTACAGAAATTCATAAGAGAAGTTCTGAAAATATTGCAGACCCACTTTCAAGATTATTCGATCAGGACCAAAGTAATAATAAAGAAAATAATGAAATCCCGGATATAAATGAAGAAATAAAGAAGACTAGAGTGAATATTCTCAAAACAGAAGGAAAATTGCAAGACAAGACTGTTGGCCTAAAGATAAACAGCGAATCATGTGACGAAAATAAAGGAGTAAAATATTTTTACAACATCATATCCGAAATACCTATGGCACTGGACGACCTAAAATATCATCAGCAGCAAGATAATGAATGTTTGGCCATAATTGAGAGCATTAAAAACAAGACAAACCAACAATGCTTTTATTTAAAGGATGGAATTTTAATGTATCAAGGGCACAAATGCAAAGGCAGAATATATTTGCCTGCCCCATTAATAAATCTGGTATTTACATTTTTTCACAACAGTTTAATTGGCGGTCATCTGGGTATTGCTCGCACAACAGGGAAAATAAATGAATATTTTTATCATCCTCAGCTGGAACAGAAAATAAAAGAAAAAGTGAAAGATTGTCAAATATGTGCAATGTCAAAAACGGCTCAAAGGAAATATGAGGGAAAATTAATCTCCTTACCAATTGAAAAATGCATGAATACAATATTTGTGGATATTTTTGGACCTCTCCCTACTACTTCTAAATCCGGAATGAAATATATTTTAGTCATGGTGGATGGATATAGTCGATTTGTTTGGTTACATGCCTTGAGAGAAGCTACATCGAAACAAATAATAAGCATATTAAAACTAACATTTGCTAGTTTCTCGATCCCCAGAATAATCGTATCCGACAATGCAAAATGTTTCACTTCAAATGAATTCAAAGCATATTTATTCAGAAATTGCATACAGCGCAGAAACATTCCAATCTAAAGAGCAGCTGGAAATAGGAGCGAACGAATGATCCGTGACGTTTCTACATTATTGAGATGTTTTTATCATGATAAACAAACTAGTTGGGACCAAGATTTAGATGCTGTGTCAATGTGTTTAAATACAGCAAAATGTAGTTCTACAGGATTTACTGCATTTTAATTAATGTTTAATCACGAACCGAATAATGCATTATCAAATGTGAGGAATCTGCATGACTTAATATCTAAGAATACTACAAAGGAAGAAAAACGACAAATATTACAACGAGCTGTGAACAACATCAAAAGGAGTGTAATGAGAAACAGAAAACGTGATAGGTATTCTGAATCGAGGCGACAACATCCATTCAAGATAAATTCAATCGTATTCTGGAAGACCCATTACTTAAGTGATAAATCAAAACGGTTTTGCAAGAAGCTAGCTTGGAAATACTATGGACCCTACAAAATCTTATGGTTTATCACGGACGTCAGTGTTTTAATTCAACACATACATGATCCTACGGATGTGAAAAAAGTGCACATCATAGATCTGAAGCTCCATAAACAATGAACAATTTGGTTTATAAAGGAAGAGATTTTAAATTTATTTAGAGACGTACATTTAGTTTAGTTTTAAAATTTTATGTTGTAAATATAAGTAAGCTAATTTAAGGTATCGTTTTAAAAGGGTAAATGGTATCAAATTAAATATTTTGTTTTTTTTTCTGACAAAATGGGTACATTAAAGGGATTTAAAATAATTATTAATAAAAACAATTGGCGGAAAAATATTATGGAAGTTTATAAATTATGTCTCAAATGTATTAGCGGAAGAAATTTGATTGAGTGAGTATATGAGTATGTATGTGTGAATGAATGTATAGGGCCCTGATGAATGTTTTCTGAATGATGAATAAATGGGTGTGAATCTATTTGTGAAAAGGATACTCCAATACAAGCACTTGACACTTCACTACACTTAACACTTCACTGAAAACGCACGACACAAAACACACGAAAAACACACGCACACGGACACTACTGACGGACACACGACACACGACATGCAAATCACGCGAAGTCTGAAGCTCGACTGACTGAACATAAAAGGGAGTATATTTGAGACGTATTTTAAAAAGGGAAAGTTGGGTTTTGCCTGGAATGCCGAGCGCTTCCTGTTGCGATAACAATGGTCCTCGGACGGACGGACGGAATTGTACAACTCATTTTGTCTGAATATGAAAAGAGAGAAAATAAAAATACGACATTGTTGATATTATTTAGAATTTCTTGAAATGTTTATTTAATTAAAATAATTTTGATGAAATACCGTACTGAAATGGAAATGAAATTTAATGTTTGATGATAAATTCGAACTAAAATAATTTATGTTCATTTCAAATTGTACTTATAGTTAGCTGTGGAATAGATAATTAATGTCAAATATTCCCAATATTCATGTAGAAGTAAATATGCATTTGAGTTTGCAAAGAAAATTTTAAGTAAATTAGTTTTTGGTTGATTGTATGTAAATATATATTTTTTTTATCCCAGGTAGGAGAGAATTTGTACCGTTATGTTAGTTATAAAAAAATATATATGTAATATAATTTCTTACCTTTGATTTGGAGCAAATGAATTTCATTTTGTGAGGTTGGTAGTCTGTTAAATATTATTTGGGTTGGATTTGAAACAAACCGTTTTCACGCATTCATGTACGGGGTGGCACTGAGTTCATTAAATGCTCGTGATAATGTAAGTATTAGATGCTGATTATTTAATTATTCATCATATGTAAAGCCAGTTGAATTGTGTAATATCAATAACCTAAATATAGCGAACTTTGGAAATGTAAAATAATTAATTGCTAAATAACACTTAATTATTTACCTTTGGTAACATTTTGTTTGAACACCGTTGCATCAATTTCTCTTGCAGTAAATATTGTTTGTAAATTCATAATTAATTTGACCTATACGTAATTTATCTTTCAACTGTTATTATTTAAGTCTGATTGTTTTCAGACGAGTTCCTGTAAATATTGGAATAACCGCTGTGCCACAACCCCCTGTGCGATACAAGTAAGATCGTTCTGATAATAAGTAATTTAGAATGGTTGTATAGTTAACTATTGAAAGATCTCCACTACTAATATTGATAGTACTGAAATAAATTAACTGATTGCCAAAACCTGCCAACCTTCATTTATCACTGCCAACCACATAAACCATACCTGCTTAATTTTGAAACTGCTGTAATAAAAATTATTCAATTCTATTCGTACATCTAATTGGACATAAATGGGTGTACACTTTTCAAGACTTTTATCGAAATTTCAAGACCTTGCATTTTATATAAATACTAGTGATGGGTCGGTTGCTAAATTTATCGGTTCAGTTTCGGTTCGGTTTTTCACTCGAACCGGTTGTCGGTTGTCAGTTTTTCGGTTTATCTAAGATGTAAACATGAAACAACTCAAGGTTACCATCTAAAATTAGGCTGATGCCTATTTTCCGCCTTTTACACATTTATGCTTTTTAAATAAGACCAGTTAGTTATTGCAAGAAAATATATAAATATTAAATGTCTATCCTACTATAACCCTCACCACGTAACTTGAATGAATGAATTTGCACTACTATTCAGTTAAAATTATTGGATAATCAGCTGTTCTATTAAAATTTGCATGTGACATAAGCTCGATGTTTTTGGAAAAGTACCCTCTCTCCCCCCCTCACCTTTCCCACCTGTTTTTGGCCATTCGTCAACTTATGTGGGGAGACTTATGTATGACTGGCCTTATATTTTATCTGAAAGTGTCAAAAAAGCAATACAACCACTTTAGTGGGCAAATTTGCAATGTTAATCAAAAACTAAAACTAAACGATAATAACTTTGACTATTGTATTTTTGTAGGAATTGATGAAATATGTGGGAGAAAAGAATAAAATCCAACCATTTAAAAAAAAAGTTTAGAAACCCCACCAAATTATGGCTTAAGAAATGTTTTATTATTCCACGTCTAATTTTTTTGTTACTAGCTATTATGTGTTATACAAATGCATTTTGTTAAGATAATTATTTTTAGCTTCAATTCAGTAAAATAATAATTTTATACAGTATATTTATAAAAAAATAAAGACTGTTGTAGTATTTTTGAGTTAATTATTGAAAACAACATAATAATAACATTAATTTACCTATATCGGTTGAACCATAGGTCGTACAACTTTGATTAAAGTTTCATTCAATTTATGAAAATCAGACGAAAAAAATTAGCTATAATTTGTTTTTGAACGACAATTAGATCAAAAACCTAATATATTGTACTAGGGAACTGATAAGGTCGTAAATCATATAAGCGATCGCCGGGCCGGCCGGATGTCAAAACAATAGAGCTCTTATCGGCAGATGTTCCGCATTCCATCTATCGTCTAATATTACAATTATCTTGTTATCTTCCTAGAACCAGACGTCCTTTCCTTTGTGATTGAATTCTGTTCAACTTTTTATCTTTAGTTTGTTTATTACTTAATTTTCCCGACCTTTGTTATGATTTATATGTTTATTCCCGACCTTTCCCGACTTTATTTAATTTCTATACTAATTCCCGACTTCCCGACTTTTCCCGACTGCTAGACACCCTGCTCTTAATTTAAAACAAAAGAGAAAGACTAAACAAATGTAAAATGTATAAAACAAAATTGGAATTAAATAAATTTGTAAATTGGTTACTCACAACTTAAATTGGATGACTTTAAATATTTTATATTTGGACCATTGCAAACGAAGATGGATGAAAGGAAGGTCGGGAAAGAGTCTATTTTTACAACATTGTCTGCATTCTGAGTTTTATAAAAGGTCAAAAGCCTTTTTACGGTTGTCACTACACCTGTTCACATACCAAACAATGCTATAGAGCTGGCATCAGCAGTTTTCCTTATAACAAATTTTAGGTATCACTATTGCTTTATTGCCAAAATACAAGGTATTTTGTACATTCCAAGATTTTTATGACAATTGATGGAAGTCAACAAAATATTCTCTAACTAAATGATATGATTTTTTTATGTTAAATATACATAATTTAAAAATTACTGAACAAGTTAGGAAATATATACATAATATCCGCTGAATTTGATACTTCACTAAACTGAACACGGTCCGGTCCCAATTAATTTGGATTAGTGGGACTCCACTGTATTAATTTTGTTGGTCTCACCAATATTTTGAACATGAAAATTCAAGTTAGGATTAAGCTTGAGTAGTATTCAAATAAAAGAATAAAAATTTGTATTTAATTGCTGAGAGTTGAAAGAAAATGACATATTTCTTGTAAACATTGTTTAGAAATTGAAAATTTAACGATTGGCAGTAATTCTAATTTTAAGATGGCTTTAGTAATAAAATCTGCATGAATAAATTAAAGTTTAAAAGTTTATAAATTAAAAATCTTTTTGGATTTTTGGATGGCATAAAAAAACCAACTAACTGCATTAGCACTTAACAACTTTATACAGGGTGATCATAAAAACTCAGGGGCTGATATTACTCGTCAATTTGAACAACATATTTCTTCTTGACATTTTTGTCTAAAAATCCTTCGTTTAGTTGCTTAGAACCGCTATTTTGTTTTTACACTAAATAATTTTTATTTCCGTAACCGATTATTTTACATGAATTTCATATTTGGCATTTACCTTTATCAAACATATGTTCATTTACAGGAATTTTTTTCTAAGATGTAAGTGTATTTTTAAAATAGCGGCCATTTTAAAGTTTTAAACTCAAATATCTCAAAAAAGGTTAAATTTACAAAAGATATACAAGTACAAAAAAGTTCACAAATTAAATAATCTAACCAATGATACCAGGTTTGTAAAGATCTGACAAAAAATAACGGAGTCGTTGAGATTTTTCTCTTAAAATTATCGAAATTTGCATCAATTTTAATAAAAAATCAATGGTTTTATACAGATAAATCTCAACAACTCATTTGAGTTATTTGTTGTCATATCTTTACTAACTTCGTACAATTGATTAATCATTAAAAATTTGTCAACTTTTTTATATCCTGTAAATTTTTAGTAAAATTTACCGTTTTTGAGATATTTGAGTTTAAAACTTTAAAATGGCAACCATTTTGAAAATACACCTAAAAAAATAATTTATTCCTGTAAATGAACGTTGGTGTGATAAAGGTTCATGCCAAATATGAAATTCATATAATGATTCGTTACTAAAATATAAATTATTTAGTGTAAAAAACAAAATGGCGGTTATCAGCTAAATGAAGAATTTTTTGACATATGTCAAGAGGCCTTTTTTGTTCAAATTGACGAGTGTACTATCAGCCCCCAAAGTTTGCCACATTTTTTTATAAACACCCTAATATATACAATTAACATTTTTTTAAATAAAACTTTATGGATTTACTTTTACTTTCTGTATTTTAAATCTTCGACTCTTCTTGACCTTTTTCATATACTTTCCGGAAAGTGTGAACAAATTTTTAATTCTCGTATTAGCCCACTATCATCAAGTTGCTAAATTCTACACAAGATTTAGCAAATTTTGGTTTTTGACTTTCTGATTATGAGTTAAACAACATGTGATGTTTCAAAAGTGTGATAGGTCAGTAGAATTAGGTATCAAACTTTAAATTGAAAACAACATTTTCTTAAAACTCTCCTTTGTTTAACATTATGTAACTATTAAATTTATAAATAAATTAAACAGAATGTCTTGCTGACTACAATTGTGCCTCACCCTAGGCCAAACTCCTGGATGGCGGTGGCGAGCCAGTTGAACACCTCTGCCTGCACCTTGGGGTTCTTCTGTGCGAAGGCATAGTCAAGCAGTTGCGCGGCGACGTGCTCCAGCCGCGTAGCCTCAGCCAGTGCTGTGAGCGCCTCGCCCGCGGCGGCCGCTGTCTTGGCGTCCCCCAGGCGCTCCGCCACGTCCGTCACCACGCAGCTCAGCGACGTGCTGTAACATACAACTGACACTCTAGTAGAGCAGTGGCCTCAGCCAGCGCTGTGAGCGCCTCGCCTGCGGCGGCCGCCGTCTTGGCATCCCCCAGGCGCTCCGCCACGTCCGTCACCACGCAGCTCAGCGACGTGCTGTAACATACAACTGACACTCTAGTAGAGCAGTGGCCTCAGCCAGCGCTGTGAGCGCCTCGCCCGCGGCGGCCGCTGTCTTGGCATCCCCCAGGCGCTCCGCCACGTCCGTCACCACGCAGCTCAGCGACGTGCTGTAACATACAACTGACACTCTAGTAGAGCAGTGGCCTCAGCCAGCGCCGTGAGCATCATGCCTGATGCCGCTGCCGTCGTTAGGAGCCCACAGTCTTTAGGATGCCACCGCCGTCTTGGGAGCCCACTCCCTTTAAAAGCAAGTCGAAGAAATGGTTGAATAGAAAGTGTTTTTATTCCATGAAGGAGTACTTCGTGACTAACATGGATATCATCCCGGCCACCACAACATGTAAATAATGTAAATAGTACTGTAAATATTAAATTATTTAATTTTTGAGTTAGTGAAAATGACAAGATCTACCCAGAAAACTGGTCAACGATCGCCAGGATATGTATGTGTTGCTTAGTACTGCTTTTAAACTAAAGTGCAAAAAACATGCCATACAAAATGAGTTGTCTTATATTTTATTAGTTCTTAACATTCACCAACTAATCCAATAAATTGTAGTAGATTTTGCACATGAAAGTGGTGAAAACTTGAAATTATAGGTCCTTCCAAAAACCAAATTCCTGATCTTGATCTGTAAAATTTTAATACATTTTTTGTAAATCTAGTACAATTAAAAAAATTAATAATGATAATTTACCCAATGGGAGGATAAAATAAAGACTGACTAACCCTAAATTCACGTTTGAAAAGCTTTTAAATGGGCTAGTCTACAAAAACTTACATTGATACAGGGTAGTTCTCAGCAATGGTCTTGACAGCGTCCAGTCTTAGCTTGGCTACTTGGAAGTTTGTGTCCTTGAGCCCTGGCTTCTTGTTAATCAGTCTGAACAACAGCTGACTTGGAGCTTCAGCTGGGTCCAGGGTCGCCAACATCTGCATAACACACTAAAAATCAGCAGGGTTTACAGCATAAGGCAAACATAAAGATATATGACTGTTTTTTAACTTACTAGGAATTTATCTAGTAATACACTGATTAAAAATGGTAGATAATCTTCTATTAAGATATGAACATAATTCATAGTATGAAATTAAATCCAATCATGAATATGACTGTTTTTTTAACTTATTAGGAATTTATCTAGTTATTAGGGATGGACGGGTCTCGAAATTACGAGAAACTTTCGAGAAATTTTTAATCTCGTTCACCGAGACGAGATTTTATTTTGATCGAGATTTTTTGAGACGAGAAATAATTTGTGAATAACGATAAAAACGGGTATAAATAATCTACGAATTGCTAGGCCTATTTTACTACCAATTTAATACTGAAAAATAAATTATTTTGAAGCAATGTGTTTTATTTTTCCTATCATCCTCACAACTACAAACTTAATTTGCCATCATAAACTGTTAAACTACGGTTGGACTTCCAAGACTTGGACTGGACTGGTGACGTCTGCATCTGCAGCTGCACGGACTGTTAGTGGTAGTTAGTCAACATAGCTAATTTATAAAATAATTCATTTGTTTGATAAATCTTTAGAACATTGGAAAAACTTTATAAACAATAAACAATCATAATTTGACATTTAACTGTTTCAAGATGATTATATAAAACTAATTCAAATAATTTTTGGCAAATTTAAGAGCTGTTTTGACATTAACAGTAATAGTAGTGACAATCAGATGAATGACAAGGTGGCCAATCAGATTTAATAATGGCTAACCTCAAATATCCCACGCAATACAACTTAATTTCCTTTCACACTCTTTGCAGAGTTCAGCTATTTTAAGCCGAAAATGCTTAAAATCGGCTGATGGTTGATTTTATTTGAAGGTTTGGATACTAAAAAAACTGAATAGGCCTATTAACAATAATTGTTGAATAGAAATAAATAGGTTGTGTTGAATATATAGAAAATCAATGGTCTTAAAAGAACCATACAGGCTTCATGGCTATACTAATGCTTGCCTTTATTCAGTTAGGAGCAAAATAAAAACCTTACCACTAGCAGACGAAAAATCGAGGGAATTACGTGAGTTCCAAAACAGTGAAAGATTAAAGTTATGTATACAGGACTTGAATAGTTTGGAGAAATGACAATGAATAGCAAACAAAATGAGAGCTGAGGATTTTCTTATGGACAAAGACAAAGAAGAAGAGAGAGTTGAAAATTAAAATTTAAATCCACCAATTACAAGGGATTTCTTGTTAGCCTCCCGGCCTCTGGTCTTGTGACTCAAAGTTAGTGAGCCTATGCCTATAACAAAAACTGTGAGTGAGGAAAATGTCTTATTTGGAAACATTTTATTAAAGTAAGTTAATAGTGAAAAGTGTGATACATGAAAGTGAAAAGTGAACAAAGTAACTGTAACAGAGGATTCTCTTTTTATGTTTTATTAAACGTAGGTCGTAGGTCGATAGGGTTTATGGTTATATCTTCTCAATCTTTTTATTGGGTACATTCCCTTATAGGCCTAGACCATTTGTTAACCCATTGGCTTCCTTGACATTAGACACCTGACAAGCCCCTTAATTTCCATAGAAACAAGACAAAAATAAATACTTTTATTAAAACTATCACTGTAGCAACAATTGTTGCTCAATTTTCATGATTTTTTCACTAATTTTTTTAGAAATTATTAATCTTTAAGAAAATATTACTTTTGTCATAGTATATACATGGTAAGTACTTTATATATATTACTATGTACACATAGTTCTATATAAAAAAAAGATAATTTTTGAAAGCGTATTGCATGTAGAGAACTAAAAAAAATATTTCAGCCCTAAAATGATTATATATTAGTTGATTATTTATTTTTTTACGTGAAAATAAAAAATTACTCCAATATATGTACATTTGACTTGGATATAAAATTTTTTCCAAAATCATCTTTTTTTGGCGTTTTACCTATATTTGTAGACGGAGCATTCCTAGGTAGCAAATTCCTCAAAATTACACAGAAAACAATTATACCTCCAAATTAAATTCTTATTGGAATAAAAATATGTAAAGAATGTTTTTTTTGGTTCACTTAACAAGTTTGCATACAAAGAAAAATTGCGCCAAAGTAAAAGAAAACTCCCACTATATAATTCATAATTCGTCGTCGCAGTTTTCATTATCATCTAAATCAACCTCAGAATCACTTTCAAACAATAGTAGTGAGATACGATCCTGAAAATTACTCATTTAGTCGAAATATCAACACACAAATACATCGATCACAAGTTTTAGGTTACGGCAAAACACTGTTGTAAACAACAACGTAATGGCGCGCTGTGTTAAACATCGCCAGCTGATCAGCTGATTTGATATGCAGTATTGTATTATGTCAACACGTAAATAAAAGATTAAAACTAGTTGATACACTATATATTATGTTTAATAAAGTGTATAAACACTTCTAGTCTTAACAAATCACGATAATAATGGAGCACCTATATTTTATTTACATCATTACACAATCACGAGTATACTCGGGTTCGCACGTCCGGGCCACTCACGGCCGCCCCGAGTATACTCGGGCTTGTTAGCCAATGGGTTAAGAAAGCGACTTTTTTAACTTCAGTTTATTAAC
Source organism: Neoaliturus tenellus (assembly GCA_030545055.2). NCBI lineage: Eukaryota > Metazoa > Arthropoda > Insecta > Hemiptera > Cicadellidae > Neoaliturus > Neoaliturus tenellus. Next base: position 156,559,982 of record CM061531.1, read on the forward strand.
ATAATCAGCATTATACAAAGTAATATTTGTTCCTTCATATAAATCAGGATTTAACAATGTTAAAAAATCAGATTAAAATCCAGAACGCACATGTCTCGTAATGTACGAGAAGGAAAATCTCGTCTCGATCTCGTCTCGAAATTTTATGAGAATTAAAAATTCTTGTCTCGTCTCGAACTAAAAATCCAATCTCGTCCATCCCTACTAGTTATACACTGATTAAAAATGGTAGATAATCTTCTGTTAAGATATGAAGATAATTCATAGTATGAAATTAAACCCAATCATGAATGCAACACTTCTCAGTTAAACAACGTGGAACTGAAACACATTATCATGTGGATTATGAAAAGAAATCAACTGTATCAGACCTGGTTAAATTGCTCAACAGCTGCCATTCGACTTTTCCAGTTAGTGTCTGCTAGACCTGATAACAAGTCTGGCGGGAAGATTCCTTCTGCCTTTTCGTCCACCTCCTCTGGAGTCATCTCTCGTTCAGCTACTTGTTTGCTTTTCGCACCTGGAATTTAATTCCTAAAATTATTCTTTGTTAAATTAAATTAATTCTTAACATTACAGATCCAACCATTACCTTTATTTAAAATGAGCAATATTTGAGTATTTTTGTTTATTTTGTCCTACAGTAAACTTATTTTTGAGACTTTGTTTTCTTGATGGACATGATTTGCTTTTGCAGCTAAGTTACAATGATATATTTTTGTGCAACCATCAATATCTTGATCTAACCTAATTTAAGCAGCTCAATTGTTGTGAAATGCAACTATAATGTGCAATACTTTGATACCTTCAAAGTAAGTCTGGGACATATTGAGTGTTACCTAAATGATTAAGGTGAATAATTTATTCATTTTGATTTATGATTAAATTGGATTTAAGTATGAAACGGTAGAAGTCAGTTGTCCCTCCTAACAGGACCTGGACTACCTGAGACAACGGAAAAGTCAAATAATACGAAGGAGGTGAAAATAAATTATAAAACATATAGACACTAATAAAAAAAAAACATAACTAAACACACAAGGTAGACTGGGAGACAGAAATGAACTGGCTTGAATGCACTAACAACCGAAAAATCCTCTATAACCATTACTAGTGGAACCATCCAACCTCGCAACAGCAATTTTACAAAATCTTTTAACCCTTTCAGTGCTATGGAACGATATATAGTTTATTGTCTTATTCTCCAGAAATGCTAAGCAACGATATATCAATACAGCAGACTTAAATGGAAAATCAATTGTCACCGATGATTTCATTCGATTCTCCATACGATTGAAATACAAAATATCGTTGTCTAGCACTTTTGGGTAGACATTTTTTGTTGAATATTTATCTCTGTAGCACTTTTCGGAAGTTATATGAACAATTTTCCAACACTTCAAAAGTGACGGTATGTAATATTTTTTTTTAACACTGAAAGGGTTAATTTTTAAGTATCAAGCTTGATTCAATAAACACTCTCTTGCAAAAAAAACATTACAATTCTTTGCCAAAACCTTCTACAGTAGAACCTCGATCAACTGTCACTCTGTAATTCTTCACTTCTTGATACACATTTCAATATTTTTTTATGTGTTGTTAATTGAGGCCTTGTAGAAAGTGTATAAAATCGAAGTTCTTTTTGCTATTCTTGTGTGTCATTTAAATATAAATATACATCATCCACTTGAAAAGGATTTAATGACTTATAAAACATTCAAATCGAGTTTCTATACAGGCTTATAACATAATTTCTGTTATTTATCAACTAACCGAACTGTCCATCATATTCCTGGTCTGAGTTGTTAATAAAGGTTCAACTGTACTCATAATCTTGAAATTTACCTCCGTTAATTCGGCAGCTCAAATAATCAGACTAAAAACTGTTGTAAAAATTAACCTTTTTTGAACATCACTGAACTGACACATTACTCACTCTGTGCGCCACCCGATGCTGCTGCCTTCTTGGCACCAGCGGCTGCAGGTTTCTTGCTAGCAGAACCAGCGGGGCGCTTGACAGGCTTGGGGGCTGTGGAGCCGGCCGAGGGCTTGGCGGGGGCGGCCGCTGGGGCAGGTTTCTTGGCCACCACCTTTGGCTGTTTCACTTGTAGTTCAGCCTTGTCGCACGCCTCTTTAATCTGATAATATTTATGTTGTTAGTTACAAACTTAATTGTGGTAAAACAACTTGCGCTCAGTGATTTAAAATTAAATTTGACATGAACATTTTTTTAAGTACAGTAAACTCTTGGTAATCCGGCCCTCACTAGTATTGTGTTTTATAGAAGGCTTTCCAGTCCAGTGCCAATGCTAATTGCTATTTATGATGTTTTTTTTTAAACCAGATTTTCTGCACCACAAATAGTTTAGCCATTAGACCACGATTCAAACACTATCACGGTTGATTATTCACATTTAAATTGTCATTGATTGATTATATTACAATGTTGGATTGGTATTTGAGGCCTTTGAAAGGTATGTCATCACTAGTGCTAGCTTTTCTGTGGACCGAAAGAACCATAAGGCCTTCAAAACACTTAAAATCCTAATTGTCGTTTCTCTCTACATTATGGAAACTATGATACACACAGTAAATGAGGATTTTCTAAATTGAAATGAAGTTCACCAGTACAACAGGGTCGCCGTCAGGTTGGCACCACGACAGATTGGCACCACGGTGTTTTAGCACCAGGCGTCAGATTGGATCCGATCCCCTGAAATAACACTCCCCGTCAGGTTGTCACCACGACAGATTGGATCCGATCCTTTCTCGAGGTTCCAACCTGTCGGGTGCTGTCACGACAGATTGTCACCCCAAGCGGCCGGCGTCAAATTGTCACCACGACAGATTGGATCCGATCCTTTCTCGAGGTTCCAACCTGTCGGGTGCTGTCACGACAGATTGTCACCCCAAGCGGCCGGCGTCAAATTGTCACCACGTCAGATTGGCACCGATCCTCAGAGCCGGCCTTAGAGCGGTGCGAGCGGTGGGACCGCAACGGGCCCCGCGCTTATACAAAGGCCCAAATTACTTACCTAGCTCAGGTAGTAATTTGCATCGTATAAATTTGTATTTAGCACCTCTGGCTTGTCAAAAGCGTTCCTATCTAGTATCAATTTATACGTCGTAAGGTCTCATAGGTTTGAATGTACAATATACGTATTTTCTAACTGTATAACAAATATCGAACGGCTGGCAGACGACCGTTTGCTGAAATTGTTATTTGATGTAGTGTACATCGTTATTACTAGTCAAATGAAATGTCATTTTGAAGAGGAAGAAAATGTAGATGTATGTAGCTTAGGTTGGTAGTATATGATGATCGCATGGAGTGCATCACATATTGTTTACATGCACTCTGTCTTACTTCCTTCGCGCTCCTTGCAATTCTGTTACAACCTTGTAATGCAGGTGTTGACAGCATTACAAATTTATAAAAAAATTAACAACATTCATAATTTTTCATAGTCTATTATTTAAATTTATTTGATTTGTAGGCCTACTCTTATAAAGACAATAATATTCAAATTTATTACTAGTACATAGCCTACTTAATTTTTATTGCTTTTTTTCCAAAATAATCTTATATGTTACCACTTAATTTTCCAATTTTCCTTACTCCTACATTATAACTAAGGACTACAAATACATTTTCTTCCCATTTATTATATGTTTGTTGTGTAAGGAATAATTGTCTGCAGTATTTATGCAATAAGTGTTTTATTCAGTTTTATATTAATTCACACATTTTTTACCCAGGCTCTTTTTAGAATTTTCAATAAAAAATTTATATTTTTTAAATATTTATCTTAAAACAAAATTTAAAATATGCTATTGTTCTTTTGCTTTATTACAATTCTACTGCGCATTCTGAACTAAATGTATGCATATGAATAACTTTTCATAATAATTTCATTATATACAGTAAAAAAAAATTTTCAACTCGTGCTAGATTACAAGTTAATAAAAGTGTAAAATCTATGATTGGAAATTTTTTTAGACACACTTTTCATTATTATAAGCATTATGTTTGTTACGGTACTTCATTTTTGATGGATTACGTTTGGGGCTTTGAAGAAGTAAAAAATTGCCTATGAGGGGAAGGTTAGTTTTCAAAAGCCTCGCACTGGAGGTTTGCAATGGGGCCCGCACACGCTAAGGCCGGCTCTGCCGATCCTTTCTATGAGGTTTCAAAAATATTACATATCGTTTTTTTATATATTTATATCCATTACTTCACTTGCCGTCTGTTTTCCTAAATTATAGATTAAAGTACCTCTATAGACAAGGTAAAATTTGTGGTAAGTGTAACAGGCAAGTACTTGCATCCATCAACTTGCCATCTCTACTTTCCCCTTCTATAAGCCCCTTAAGGTCCATTCTATACGGGTAGATTGTCCTCCGCGGATTTGCTCATCCGAGGTCTGTTGGCGGAAATATTTGAGCCATTACACTGTAATATTTTTGATTAAACAGGGCCGCCCCGAGGGTAAAATGCGCCCGGGGCGAGGTTTTGATTGTCGCCCCCTACAATTAATTAATTGGCCTATCTTGTGAATTTTAATGTTAAACTACAATCGAAAAAATAAATTAGGTATCGTCACACTGTTATTGGCAAAAATACCGCTTTAAGTAGCATATATCCCAGACCTTGCTAGAATTGTTTCCACTCATATTATCATGCTTTAAACAATTAGGCCTATGTAGCGAAAGAAAATAAATAACTGCGATCGATTAAAATTATAAAATGAATTAAGATTTATTATAGAATTACCAAGGGATAAACTATTTTATAAAAATATAACATTATTATTAACACTAGAAGAACTATATGGTCATATATAAGTCTTTTTCTACTAAAAGGTGATAGATTTATATGTTTCTTAAAACCCTGACTTTATAATACGTTTAATGTTAAGAGATAGGTAATTAAATGCCTAATAAATTTTTTACTTTATTCTCAAACAACTGGTACTGGCTTAATTATTTAAACTCCTTTTGTCATGTAATCATTCCCTTCCTTTTTTTGAATTTAGTCCTTCCCTTTCCTTCCCAGGACATTTGCTCTAAGTCCTTTTTTTTGTAAATAAACGGGGGTGATATTGTGTTGAAGAATATAAAAGTTAATTGATTGAAAAGAGGAGGAAAAGGAAAAGAATCATGCTTGTCTATTACTTTATAGATATTTTGAAAGTCGTTTTAAAACCTAAAAACCGTCAACCATTAGGCGTTTCCTCTGCCTGTCAAAACCAAACTGACCCCACAAATAAAGAGCTTACTACCCCTATTATTCCTAGATCACTGATGAACCATTTCCGATGGAATTCTTCTCTGGATCAAAAGGTTGTGAAGAGTTGTGAGAGGGCGGGTGGTGGAAATTCCACCGGCAAATAAACTTACTTGGACCAGGCCATCTACCTATCCAACGCGCCGAGGGGTTGAACGCGGATTCCAAAATAAGTGTAAAAGAATTGTATTTAAAACATGATAACCGTATGGGCAAAACTGACATTGTAAAGTTTTACTTTTTTAAAACGATGTGGTTTGACAAATTTACATGAGAGTGTAGAACAAACACACACAGAAAGCGACACGGCCGGCAGGACCGGCCATGGCGCTTTAAATACAAAGTACCGGGTTGACCGAGCCTTGCTTGTTGGTTTTAATTTACTTTGTAGCATGGTAAACAGACTATTAATCTTACATCAGTAACTAACGATACACCTATAAACTATAAAAATACTCTTAAATGTTTATATAAAAGATTTATAAACCACAAATATAACTTATCGCTTTTAAAACATATGAATAAAATAATGGTATTTCAATTCAAATAACAACATGCGTGGGGCTTTAAAGTTTGTTTTGATGATTCTGATTCCGCATCACAAGAACAGGAATATTTTGAGCTATATAACATTTTATAGGAATAAAAATAAATATCAGATATTCATACAGGGTTATTTTTTTTTACAAAAATCGTTTCATTGTATTTTAAAGTTACCATATTGTTTTTATGGTCATAATAGACTGACCGATAATTTTATTTATTTAATTAATCTGATATTATTAATTAAATCAATAGCATATGTTTCAAAAAGTGTACAACATAATGCAGTACTTAAAACTGTATTACAGTATTTATTTTACTGCAAACAGCATACTTTATGTACTACCGTTTTATATATACTTACATTTATTGCAGGAAGGTGGAGTTGCAATGTACAAAATTATTGAATCGAATGAGCTTGCTCTAATATTATTACAGTAGGTTATTGGAAGATAAATATTTTATTTTTAAACTTCTGTCGCGAAATAAGAGTAGAAATACTATTACTATACGTATTGTGACTTATGTATGACTATCTTCTCTACTATATATTTGTCAAATACCACTGACTCACGTATCAGAGAATCTCCAAAACTATAAGGCCTAGAGGGTTAAAACTTGGAATGGACGTTCATCTTTGCTCAAAAACGCTCACTAAGAAACTGTTTTTCAAAATTCCGCCAGGACTCCGCCCCACACGACTTCAAAATTTCGTTACAATGTTATTCTTATGGGGGATTTTAAATATAAATCAAGACAACGACGAATCTCCAAAACTATAGAGCATGCAGGATTGAAATTTTGTATAGACGTTCTTTTTACCCATTGGTGATCACTAAGAAACGGTTTTACGAAATACCTTCAGGGCTCCGCCCCACACGACTTCAAAATTTCGTTACATTGTTATTCTTATGGAGCACTTAAAATACGAACCTAGGAAACAACGAATCTCCAAAACTATAGGACCTACAGGGTTGAAATTTGGGATGGAAGTTCCTCTTTGCTTATAGGTGCTCACTAAGAAACAGTTTTGCAAAATTCCTTCAGGGCTCCGCCCCACACGACTTCAAAGATTTGATGTAATTACTGTTGAAGATTCAAAGCTATCAGCTGTTAGTGAAATAATAAATTTAAGAGACGACATAGCCATATGATAAGGTTTTTATCTCTTTGCAAACAATTTAGATGGCGTAAAATGTTTATTGGTTAAGTTAATACAATAAAAGGTAATGACGAACCTTGAACTGTTAAAATCTACAGTGCTTTCGTCCCTCAAAGGGTTCAAACTATGCCTGGTGATTGTTCCTGTCTTTTGTCTATGAAAGGGTCTATCGCAGATTCCTGCAATATACGAGCCGAAATCGTCAAACATGCCTCTGATAACTGGGACAGGCTGATACACGTTTATTTCATGACAAGAGAGTGTCTGCCTTATCAAAACAGAAGGAAATATGTAGGCCTACCTACGATGTCGAGCTCTTATATCTATGGAATTTCATTTGAGTTTAAAATTACGGCCGAAATGAACAATGACAATTTGAAGTGTTTATTAATAAAAGTGTTAATTGGCAATACATATGGACAAGCAGTGAACATAAAAAGTTTCAAGTTTACAGGTGAAACAACGAATCTGAAAAACCAAACGACCTAAGGTATTGATAGTTGGCATGGAAGATCCACTTTGCTCATAGGTGCTCACTACAAGATGCTTTTGGAAAGCTATTTAGGGCTCCGCCCCAAAGGACTTCAAATATACTTTCTGGCCTATGGCGTTAAAAATTTAGCATGGACGTTCTTCGTTGTTCGTAGGTGCTCACCAAGAAACACTTTTGCACAATTCCTTCAGTGCTCCACCCCACATTCTTTTGAAAATGCAATATATTTTATGTTATCCTTACAACCAATTTAAATACGAATTTAGGAAACGACGCATCTCCTAAAATATATGGGATTTGAAAATTTGAGTGATCTTTTTGTCCATAGGTGCTTAATAAAAGCTGTTTGCACGTTTCTTTTAGGGCTCCGCCTCACACAGAACCTCAGAATAATTAATATAAAGCTTAAGGAGTTGAAATTTAGCAAGGACTCCTCTTTTGATAATAGTTTTTTTAATAAGAAAAGTGTTTACAAATAATTTTTTTGAAGCTTTAGGGCTCCGCTCGGCTGGATTAAAAATTATTCTATGGGCTCCTGGATTGAAACTTTACATGGACGTTCCTCTTTGCTCACCATAGGTACTTACTAAGGAATGGTTTTTACCAATATAGTTTTTGAAATCCTTTAGGGCTCCACCCCACAGGACTTCAAAATTACTATGAAGTAGTGGGGTTTGGTTACTTTCAAAACGGAAGTCGTGCCAATTGCCAGCCGCTGCCGGCCAGCTGCCATCGGCCAGCTGCCAAATCAGTCGCTGCCGCCATATGCCATGCCATATAGCTTCCGGTGGGGTAGGAGATGTTATTTGAAATTTGAAATTCAACTTGACAATTGGGTTATGGAAAGTATGTCAAGGTCATCCAGAGTAAGTTTTAAAAAACCCTATCCCGCTACCACCGGAGTAATAGTTCGGAGAGTGGAACCAACTCCGGTGATAGCGGGATAGGTATAGAATTAGGTTTGTGAATTTTATTTGTGAAAAACATACAATCAATGTGTGACAGCAGTGTTTAAACAAGTTGAAGTTTTGTTATGAACTACAGAGTTGTAAACACAAACACCGACGACGATGAGAAGGTAAACGCAGAGTCCCCAGATGATGTATTTAAAAAGTTTGAACAAACGTAACATCTCGAGTTGGTTTTCCCGTTCCATTTCCAAACGTTTGATTTCCAATTTCAATTTATCCTCTTCCATCCTTGTTACAAATGGAACTTCATCCATCATATCCATCATGTTTGTGTTTTTTTGAAATTTTGAAAGAAGCGATGTTGATAGTTGAAGAGGCGAGGATGGAATGAGAGTTAAAAGAGGGAAATGTCGGTTAAATAAAGAAGTGGTGGGGGGAAAGAGCGTTGTTACATAGAAGTGGTGGGGGAAAGATGCTGCTCATCATTTGCCTCAGAAGTTGTGTCCGACTGTAGAGGGGTAAGAGGAGTAGTATTTAGTAAACTGTCTTCATCAGAATTTTCAACCTTATTACAAATAGGACAAGCGTAAGTTATTTCCAAATTCATTGTAATAGCGTTAAATTTATCTATAATTTCATTTAAAGCATTAAATATTTCTTGTAAATCATCTTTTGAGTTTATTTCAAAACTAGCATTCATTCGTGCCAATTGAGAAGTGTTCATCGTTAGAGAGTTGGCAATCGAATGAGGATTAGCGCCTAGGGAAGGGGGCTTATATAATGGCGACCTTGAGCAGGTGTTTAGGGAGGGGGGCTTTTTAGGGAGGGGGCTTCTATATTGGGGACCTTGAGCTTATGATTGAATAAAACGTTTAGTTCTTCTTCTTCTTCGTCTTTTAATTCAATTATTTGAACCGAAGTAGTTGTTTCATCCTCTTCACTCGATGAAGAAAACAATTCACCAGGATTTAAATATTGAACTACAATTCTGAACCATCTTATAGGATATTCGTCAATGACAGAAAGTAAGTTTTGAAACAATTCTTCCATCTCCTCCCTGTCAGTTATTATATGTTCAAACTTGATAAATTTTCCTTCCATGTTGTTAGTTAGAGTGTTGGAAGTGGAATGATTTAATATTATATAAAAATTAGAACTAATGGTGGGGGAAATCTCAAGGTCATCCAATTGAAGTTTTAAAAAAGAGTGTAAAACTGAAATTATACATTTGATGGTTCTACAGGATCGGAATACCAATCTGATCTGTATTTACATCTTTTTATCATATGTGTACAAAAATCATCTTGATGAGACTTGGTGCGTTGACAATGAGCAAGATCTAGAGGGTGAAATTTGAAACATCTTTGAGGACAACATGTATGAAAATATCTTGATTTGTAAAATTTGAAAGTTCGCAATTCCGGTGGCGGTAGTTGTTTTGTTTTACATTTGCAATAACAAGATCCGAAGAATTCACATTTAGTACAAGCTAACCCATCCACCATCATTGGTCCTAAATCTGTACACTGTTGTTCACAACAGTAACGAGGTTTGTACTTGTATTTTTGCTCTTCCATGTTGACGCTGCGGAGTCTAGTGAAAGAATAAGATTGTATAGTGATGAATAGCGAGTTTTATGTACTATGAAAAGTGGTAGGGGTAATTTCAAGGTCATCCAAATGGAGTTTTAAAAAATTATACCTTACAAGTGTAAGGATTATTGAAATTTAGGAAGTTTGTTTCTGTTTGTTTTCTTCAGACTTTTTTTCTCTCTCTGCCTTAGCCATAGCAATAAGTTCTTCTGTTGATAGTGGATGTACTTCAGGAAATTTTAAAATTAATTTAGCTTGATATCCTTCTTTAGTTAATACATCTAAATCTTGAGTCATTTGTTCAACAGTGTTATAATCCTTTCCATAGATTTTCCCATCAAGTTCAATCATCATTCTGTATAACATTTTGTAGAATAGATCTTGTTGTGGCGAGAGCTGAGAAGCGAATGATTATTTATCAAACTGTTACATCCTTTTTATGAACTTGATATTGATCACGTGATTCCTTAGTTGTAATTTTATTTATTAAAAGTTATTCATCATTGGTAATACTTCTGGAACTTGACGTTATGTTGACCAGCTGGCGATGAAGAAGTTGTAGGTTGTGTAGAAAAAAATATTTCATCATCGCAATATTTTGTTTTAGTGAACATCCTTGTATTAGTAGCACTAACATCAACAGTTAAGTGATAACCACCGGTAAGTAAAACTCGCATTTCGTTAGTTAAATCTTCAAGTTGTTCAAAAGTAGTTATGGTGTTGGTATCATAAGATGCACACTTAACCTTTAGGGACATGTTGAAGTTTTGTATTTAGTGATAGAGAGTGAGATGTGTACGGTACGAAAGGTAGTCGTAGACTGATGAATTTAACAAGTTGATTTTCACTTTTATTATCACACAAAATTGGGTCAAGGTCATCCCATGGAATTTTTAAAAAAAGCAACATATTGTAATGTACAAACACATTACAATATGTTGCTTTTTTTATTTTTTTTTTTTTTAGGTTTATATCATATTTATTGAGAAACAAATACAAAGAAATATTTACAATCTTATGTACAAACTAATCAGTAGTAGGTGTTACATGAATTGTAAGTTCAGTAGAATTGTTTCCACTTGGTCCATGTGATACCAAATAGAGTGCGCCGGGTTGAATTATACGAAGATCTTCATTTTGTAGTAGTTGTACGAAGCGCTTTGGTAGGAAGATTTGAAATTTTGCTTCATCACCAATTGTATAAGGTGCCTCGCTTAATGTGCAATTTATAGCATCACCTACTGAAGTTTCCATCTTCTTTATTGTATGAATGATGTAGTGTTTTTCTTCTTTCAGCTCGGAACATTTTTTTGTAGGTAGGATTGTTGATTTTGAATGAGCGTTGAATTGTTCAACTAAATTTTGAAGTAAGTTGTTTGATGCCATCTTAATGTTTTTGCTGATGCTAATCTTCTTGTTAATAAGAATATCCGTTGGAGATGTTGTCTCTTCGGAGGTTCGAGTAATACTCATGCTGTGTCATGGTAGCGCTCTCACTTTTATTATCGAGAATACCCCCACCACTGACACTACCCCCACCACTGATGCTACCCCCACCACTTTGTTGAAGGAAATTATTCAAGCGGTAGGCATTCTTCAAAGCACACTGTGACCTTCGATGTTTAAAACTTTTTGATGAAATACAAAGTTCATTAAAGTAGCATTGGAAATCTCTATCTATTATTGCATTTATCACTTCATTGCTTGTAAATGATTGTATCCAATTTGCTTTTTCCAATCCTCTTGTGTAGATAGTTTTAAACTCTTTACAATAATGATTCATAATATGCGGCATCATGTTATAATGAATAAAACCTTCATCCCATTTTAAGTTATGAAAATGTTTGTTTAACCATTTGTTTGTAACTTTCGCTTTAGTTGTTAGTTTATTGAATGGAAATGGAGGTTTGAACAAGTAATGATAAATTACAGATGTGTTCATATCCAAAATTACTAATTCTTTAATAATGAAATTTCCATCATTCCCTCGAAAAGCTTGAAATTCAATTATACCTCTTTTAACTTCCATTAACTGTGATGCAGTAGAAAACGAAACCCGTTTGTTCATGATGAAGTCTCATCCACAACTGACTGTTATTACAAACACGATTGTTCTTCTTTTATTTCTTGCGCTTCTTCGTTTATATTAAAAATTGGTGTGATAGTTGTTTAATTGTCTCCACATATCCACTTCTTGAGGTATTCGATTAAAAATTGAAGTATCCACAGGACCATATAAAATTGGAATGAATGGTTGTCTGTCCAATGTATCGATTAGATAATCTTTAATTATTGTACTTGAAAATACTAGTTGTTTTAAGTATCTAGTGACAGGACCGGTAGTACAACTTAAAGTGTAAAATTCTTCTTTAGTGAAATGTAATTTTACATCATGTCTAGTTAAATCTTTGAAGCGAACAACTTGTCCCCCACGATGTTTGATTATATCAACTTCAATATTTGATTCTAATAAACTTAATCTTGTTCTTTTTCCAAATGTGTTGTTAGTTAAATAACATTCCAAAAGATGTAAATGTTTCATTAGAGAATCCCAAGAAGTTTCAGTAAAGATAACCATTTTACTTCCTTGATTTAAACATAACAATTGGTGAATAATCCAATGATTTTACAATTCCAACAGATATACTTTTTGTCATGCATGAAGAAATAGGGTAGAAAATTCGAAGAAATACTTCTGTTAAAATATTTGTTGTAATGTTAACTTCAACCTTTTTTCTTTTTACTTCTTTTTCATCTTCTCCTTCTTCTTCTTTCTTCTTATGTTTGTTAAACTTGAGGAATTCATCCATTTCTTGTTCAACTTGCTTTTCTATATCAGAACTATTTTCATCCATTAGAGGTGTATTTTCTTCTCCGTTAGTAGAATTCATCTTGCGAACGATGTTTCCCAAACGACGGTTGAAGATAGAATGAAGTTTCTACTAGGTAATTTCCTGCTTTTATATTTTTTGTAAAATTTTTGAAATTTATACAATTACATAATTGTTTATTTTCAACTTGTGTTTTATAAACAAAATTCTAACCTTAAAAATTGAGGAAGATAATTCTAACCTCAATATTTTGCAGTAGTTGTACTAATTATTCTTAAAGTACATTCTTCACTATTCCGGTCAGTGGTGTGTAAGTAACTATTTTATCATGTAGAATTAGACAGTATGCCGAAGTTCCATCCGCTACTGGTTCTTCAAATTCCATTTCAATTTTTATATCCACACTTGATGATTTTACTGATTCATTTTGTTTGAACAATCGATTACAATTATTGGAGCTTTGGAATAATACTGATCAGGTGATAATAGTGGGTGTATTAGTCTTTCCATAATATGATGATTGAAATCTTGCATACATATCATATAAAATGGAAAAACGTTTTTTGCTAAACATGACATTTAAATTGTCATATGGAAAGAATTGAGAGTTTAAGAAAACTTTACAATTCTTTATTTTACAGTGATCAAATTGACCAGCATTTGCAGTAATAACATCTTTTCGCTTAGTTTGAAAACCGAGTATTATGTACCTTGCACGTTCCAAGTAAGTTGATGTTTTGACGGTCCATGTTTGTCGTTCTGTTTGAGGTAATGTAGGGTATTCATGAAATTCCCAACTTCGGAATGGCATTACAATGTCACGGTCAGATTTTAACTTTCTTAACAATACGATTCTATGTTCATCAGCCAATCTTACATGAGGTACTCTCCAAACAACTTTATCCAATTGTAGTTGCCATTCCAGTTTATCTTCCGTAGTTGCAGGGTCTGCAAGTATTAAGTCCTTATTAGTTGAAGATCTGAGTAATACTAATTCTTGTTTAACATTTATTATAACCCTTTTGTAATCTTCAGCAAATCCTAAAAGCAATCGTAAAGGTACATGAAAATCAAAATGACCGTTGGAAGCAGGTGTTATAGTGTCTTTATCAGGAGCAACCCATCCGGCAGTGACTATTGAATTCTTCTCATGTGGTGTTAATGATGTTAATCCTTTTAATGTAGTTGTTATACCAACCTTTTTTTGTTGAATCAACTGTCACCCCTGATATCTCATATCTTATTTCATCAAAAAGATATGCCATTGGGTTATTTATAAAAGGAACTGTTGAAGCAGTTTTTCCATCCAATTTTAATACCCTTCCTTCGATGTACAAATAACTTTCACATGGTAATGTGTAAATATCTTGTTGTTGAATGGGAATTCTTATTTCATCATTATTGTTTAATTTTGATGAAGTGTAAGGGTTGTGTGTGTGATATTCCTTCTCCCATAGTGTTTCGTCGAATGTCGGTCCTTGAGATATATCCAGGATATCCATCGTTGTTAAGTTTCAATCCAATCTTTTGTAGAAAACGAATGTTGTCTGATGTTAACTCTTCCAATGTCGAGGAGCTACTGAGCTCCCGACTCTTCCGTTGTGGTTTAAATGATAATCCCATGTTGATTTTTATGTCGCCGCTCTGATGTGTATTCGTATAGTAATTGTTTCTCCTCTAAAGTCAACACTATGACCGTCTTGATCCAATATGTTCAGCACGATGTCTGAAATGAAACTGGTGTTTAACGGTAGGTATATCAAGTTTTGTGGCTTCTCAACAATTTTAAAACCTGGAGCAACTGTTGGATAAAATGTATGTAAAATATGCTGATTTACTCCTTCTCTATTATGATCCATGTATAATATTACATGTTACATCAATACTATTTACTTTTAATATTGTAACAGTTGTATTACCTGAATGAGTAGTTTCAGGAGTTAAGATTTTCTTTTTTGTATCTGTAAATCCAAGTAAAACTGCCAATAGAGTTTTTTCATTCCGACATCGATATAATATTTTGAAGTTATTTCTGCTTTTAAAGTATTATTGTTTCCTTTAACGGTGATATTTTCTTCTCCGAGTTTTTTTCTGTAGTAATTGGTTTATATCATCAATTTCATAAGCTCCAGTAGGAAATGTAATTATTTTCAATTCTGAGTATTTTCCTGCAGCATCCTTAGTTTCATAATAATGTAGTAAATTGTTTTTTCCTTCTGTAACATTAGGAATTGAATTGTAGGTAGTCAAATCAAGTAATGCAGCTTCCCATAATCTTTCTTTGGATAAACGCAATGCTGGGAATAGAGTACTTTTTAATGTGGATGAATTTCCACTCAGTGACACTGTATACGATGACATCTTAAAGGTGACTGACACTTTTCGCTAGAAACTCCAAACATAAATGTCCACATATTTCAGTATTGTTAGGTTGTTCTCTTTTGTAATTGTAAAAAATGTTTTTGGAGTTTTGAAAAATAATGTTGAAGTTCTTTAGGTGGTGGTAGATTGCCAAAACTGTCA